>CM059435.1:64267988-64642026 GCA_030390025.1 Squalus acanthias | reverse complement strand
GGGGGGTCCGGGGGGGTGGGGGGGCGGGGGTGTGAGGGGGGGGGGGGTGTGTGCTCACTCACATATGAAGGGAAAATGATTAACACACAGTCACCCAACCCTACAGTTCAATGAATTTCCAAGCATGTTACAAAAACATCCAAATAAAACAGTATCCCTCTCCATTATGATTTTAATATAGTTGGTTTTGGTTTCTCGTTCTCACCACTACGCCAGTTCCCAATTGTACGGACAGATTGCACATGCTTTACGAGGGATGCCCCGTGCAGTGTTTTGGACCGCAGACTCACTCTTCTGTAATGACATTCTTCCTCAAATTCATTTTTCCCATTGCATATATTTGAAAGATAAATTGCGCCGCTGAACATTCAACCCAACCATGATAAGTGCCTGTCCTTGACAGGTATTTGTTTAACATAACAAGGATTAACTTAAATCCCTGGGCTAAATTTGCACGACTTGCCTCTTCACCATTGTTGTCACCATGGTCACCGGTGCTCCTTTGTGGAGGTTGAAGGGTGTCAGCCTCACCGTCAGCTGTCACATAGATATTTGCTGGTTCGGCCTCCAGCTAAAAAGGAAGAAAAGAGGATCTTAAATTAAGTTCACCCGAGATTTCACCTTTCAGAGTTGGTACTAGATTTTTGTACTGGTGGGGACAGGTCTGTCATTGTATAACACGGGTACAGTACTGGTGGGTACAGGTCTGTCACTGTATAACACACTGGGGTACAGTACTGGTGGGTACAGGTCTGTCACTGTATAACACTGGGGTACAGTACTGGTGGGGACAGGTCTGTCACTGTATAACACTGGGGTACAGTACTGGTGGGTACAGGTCTGTCATTGTATAACACTGGGGTACAGTACTGGTGGGTACAGGTCGGTCACTAACACTGGGGTACAGTACTGGTGGGTACAGGTCTGTCACTGTATAACACTGGGGTACAGTACTGGTGGGGACAGGTCGGTCACTGTAACACTGGGGTACAGTACTGGTGGGGACAGGTCGGTCACTGTAACACTGGGGTACAGTACTGGTGGGTACAGGTCTGTCATTGTGTAACACTGGGGTACAGTACTGGTGGGTACAGGTCTGTCATTGTATAACACTGGGGTACAGTACTGGTGGGTACAGGTCTGTCATTGTGTAACACTGGGGTACAGAACTGGTGGGGACAGGTCTGTCACTGTATAACACTGGGGTACAGTACTGGTGGGTACAGGTCTGTCACTGTATAACACTGGGGTACAGTACTGGTGGGTACAGGTCTGTCATTGTATAACACTGGGGTACAGTACTGGTGGGTACAGGTCTGTCATTGTGTAACACTGGGGTACAGAACTGGTGGGGACAGGTCTGTCACTGTATAACACTGGGGTACAGTACTGGTGGGTACAGGTCTGTCACTGTATTACACTGGGGTACAGTACTGGTGGGTACAGGTCTGTCATTGTTTAACACTGGGGTACAGAACTGGTGGGGACAGGTCTGTCACTGTATAACACTGGGGTACAGTACTGGTGGGTACAGATCTGTCACTGTATAACACTGGGGTACAGTACTGGTGGGTACAGGTCTGTCATTGTATAACACTGGGGTACAGTACTGGTGGGTACAGGTCTGTCATTGTGTAACACTGGGGTACAGAACTGGTGGGGACAGGTCTGTCACTGTATAACATTGGGGTACAGTACTGGTGGGTACAGGTCTGTCACTGTATAACACTGGGGTACAGTACTGGTGGGTACTGGTCTGTCACTGTATAACACTGGGGTACAGTACTGGTGGGTGCAGGTATGTCATTGTATAACACTGGGGTACAGTACTGGTGGGTACAGGTCTGTCACTGTATAACACTGGGGTACAGTACTGGTGGGTACAGGTCTGTCACTGTATAACACTGGGGTACAGTACTGGTGGGTACAGGTCTGTCATTGTATAACACTGGGGTACAGTACTGGTGGGTGCAGGTATGTCATTGTATAACACTGGGGTACAGTACTGGTGGGGACAGGTCTGTCACTGTATAACACTGGGGTACAGTACTGGTGGGTACAGGTCTGTCATTGTATAACACTGGGGTACAGTACTGGTGGGTACAGGTCTGTCACTGTATAACACTGGGGTACAGTACTGGTGGGTACAGGTCTGTCATTGTGTAACACTGGGGTACAATAAGACAGTGTGTAAAAAGACCGAGAGCAAGGCCAGCAGGGGCAGTAGCAAGGAGGTTGGGAATGGTAACAAAGCCCATGGGAACTGCAGTAAGGCTGGGGAGGGTTTGGTCACAACAATCTTTCAAGAGCAACTAACCTGCCAAAGATAAGAGCTGTGACTTTTTAAATCTTTGCAGCATCTACATTCCAGGTAGATAAGGCAAGATTTACTGAGGCCAATAATTCACTGTTACAACAGAGGGACTGAATATTAAACAGCGCAGGGATGGTTAATGATCCTTTAATTATTATTGTAAATCTAAATATTCACAAACTGTACAATACTGGAACTGATTGTAAAACTACAGATGTCAACACAGATCACTGCTGCTCCAGAAACTGCTTAGAACAGCTCCGTTATATAGAATATTCATATTGTGACTTACTTTAGTCTCACAGTAACAAGGTAGCCACCGTATGGTTTAACACAGAGTCACAAAGTGGACGGGGCTGTGTATCGAACAGTGTAGGTATGATCACTTACTCATTTAAAATGTACAGTACAGATTAGATTGTCATCTCAGCTCATCTGCAGCTGAAACCCTCTTCCAGACTCAACTATTCAAACGCTCTTCCGGCTGGCTGCCCATCTTTCACTCTGTAAACTTGAGCTTCTGTCGCCCGTGTCCTCATTCGCACCAAGTCCCGTTCACCCATCGCCCCCGTGCTCACTGACCGACATTGGCTCCCAGTCCATCAATGCCTCGATTTTAAAATTCTCATCCTCGTGTTTATCCTGCGCCCCTCCATTGGCGGCCGTGCCTTCAGCTGTCTTGGCTCCAAGCTCTGGAATTCCCTCCCCAAACCTCTCCATCTCTCTCTCCTCCCTTAAGATGATCCTTAAAACCTGTGTCTTCCTAATGTCTCGATTTTTGGTTCGGTGTCAATTTTTGTCTGATTACACTCCTGTGAAGCACCTTGGGACGTTTTACTATATTAAAAGGCGCTATATAAATGCAAGTTGTTGTTGATGTAAAGTACTATAAACAAAATTTTAAAATCTAAAACCTTCACTCGCTACTGTTTCTGTATCTCATTGTTAATGCTGGGTTATAAATGTAAGTGGGCCATTTTTGGTCAACAGATTCCTTGTATCCACCCTTGTACATTACATTAAATTAGATCTGTAAATAACTAATAATAAATAGATCACAGTTCCTATCCCAGGCTGGACTACAAAAACAAGCAGTGTTTAGGGGCTCAAAGGGTTAAATTGAGGATAGGTTGGCTTGTATTCCCTTTACTTTAGCAGGTTGAGGGGGTGATCTGATCAAGATATTTAAAATGATTATGGGATTCGACAGGGTAGATACAGAGAAACTATTTGGGTGAATCAAGAACAAAGGGGCATGATCTTAAAATTAGAGCCAGCCCATTCAGGAGTGAAATCAGGAAGCACTTTTCACACAAAGGGTAGCGGAAATCTGGAATTCTCTCCCTCAAAAGTCTGTGATTGCTGAAGGTCAATTAGAAATTTCAAGACGGAGATCGATAGATTTTTGTCAGGTGAGGGTATCAAGGGACATGGAGCAAAGCCGGGTAAATGGAGTTGAGGTACAGATCAGCCATGATCCAACAGGCTCGAGGGACTGAATGACCTACTCCTTCCTGTTCCTATGTTTACCGGCAGGCTTGTTCACATTGTTCTCAAACATTAGCTGAACCTTCAACAGCAAAGGCAGCAGAGACTCTGGATGGGGGACAAAGCAAAACATTTGTTACAATAAATAGCAGGAGCTACAGCAAGGCCGGGGGAAGGTTTGGCCGAAAGAAGATGGGAGGATTCGGCAGCAAAGCTGATTGGACAGGCTAAGAGGTTAACAAAAAGCAAACTTACTGCACTTTTAACGGGGAGGGAAAAGAAAAAAATCACTGGATTGGCATCACGTAGGAATAATTCTGAGGAATTAGGAAGGAAGTAACTGCACGGAAGTGTTTTTCTGAATCCCCAACAGGCAATGAAAGAAGACCACACGTTGCGAGAAGATCGAGTACCCAGTGTACCCCGGATAGTCCATCCCATTTTAATTCCAGACACACACTTCACCAGGTTCAAATGGGCTCGCAGATGTAGATCTTATTGTAGGCAGTCTAGCAGGTTTATCTTACCCTTTGCTGAGCTCTCCTGTGATTTGATCGCAAAACGAAGGGTTTGAAGAAAAGCATCCAGGGGACTGCGATGAGTGCAACAACCACCAGAAAACTCTGAATCTCTTGCTGTAAAAAATAGAAAGTTAATTTAACAAGATATATTGAACTTCCGTTCACTGCCCCTTGAAGTCCCTCGCGCCGTGGGTTGGTAACAGTGAACAGTGAACAGTATCTGCATGTCCTGTCAACCTCCCGAAGGAACATGCGTACTTACACCTCGTTTCTCTGCTGATCTCCTCTCCTGGGAGGGGGGGCGTTGACTCCTCGCTGGAGTTCAGACCCCAGGACAGCAGTGACCCTCAGGTATCGAAAAGAATCAGCCATTCCTCGCCGTGTGAGCCCAGACAGTGAGTGTTGATAGGCTATACTACCATGGGGACATCACAGCCGAGTCCAATTCTCACCCAAATACTTGCTGCAGGAATCACTGGATCACGATCTGAAGCAGGAATGCTGGCTACTGATGTTTTTTTCTCCCCCTTTCACAGCCCGGGCAGATTGTGGCTCCCAAACTGCTAATGAAACACAGGCCTGGACGCGAACCTGGGAACATCAGGCTGTAGGCCTAGTCTAGCACTGAGCAGCGGCTTTCCGAAATAGCCATTGGCGTCAGAGATTTTCGCGCTCACAAAATGGCCTGTGCCAGCATTAGCGTGACAAACCCATTCAAAGCATCGGTAGACTTTCGTGGAATGTTCAGGGTGGCTACGGATTATAGGGAAACCTTGTCTGCTGTGTGGCTCGGAATTTAACTTCATCAAAAACATTTTAACAACACAGGTAGAAAACAAGAGACTTGCCTGATGGCCGTACAAGGCTACATTGGAGGGATCATAAGAAAATAGAAACATGTTGATGAAGTGGATTAGAATACTGGGGGCCATCTGAGAGATCTCGACGTGGTAAAAACACCACTTAAAAATAACCATGAAGACCAGGTAACCGAATAAACACAACATGAAGATCATCTCGGGTATGAACTGAAGGATTATGTTGACCTTGCTCTTAAAGTATCTGTAAAACAGAGAAAAAAATGGTAGGACATGAATTATGAACAAATTGGGCCCTTAAAAGGCAAGAATAAGCTTTGTCTCATTAATAATTGATGTGCAAAGAAAGACTTGCATTTAAATCACGTCTTTTACAACCTCAGGACGACCCATTGGGCTTTACAGCCAATGAAGTACTTTGGAAATCTAGTCACTGTTGTAATGTAAGGAAATGTGGCAGCCAATTTGTGCACAGCAAGGTTCCACAAACAGCAATGTGATAATGGCCAAATAATCTCTTGGTGATATTAGTTGAGGGATATATATTGGCCAGGAGACCAGGAGAGCTCCCCTGCTCTTCTTCAAAATAGTGCCATGGGATCTTTTACATTCGCCCGAGAGGGTGGACGGGGTGCTGAGGGAGTGCTGCACTGTCAAGAGTTGCCACCTTTCGGATGAAACGTTAAACGTCTGCCCTCTCAGGTGGACATAAAAGATCCCACGGCACTATTTGAAGATGAGCAGGGGGAGTTCTGCCTGGTGTCCTGGCCAATATTGATCTCCCTTCAACATATATTGATGCAGCTCCTCTTTAAGGGTCAATTAACCCCAAACCAATCACCTTCGCTGGGAATCTGTACCAAAGGTTCACCATCCTGCAGGGAGAAACGGTTGGTGAATTTGGTACTCGTGTCTTCTAATCCTATGCTCAACGTCCCAGTTCAATCGTTTGCTTGCCTCAACCTGGGGCTATTTTTGTTAGAACAGAGGAGATTATGGAGTGATTTGATAGAGGTGTTTAAAATTATGAAGGGATGGGACAGGTAGAAACAGACTTCTTCCAGTGATTGGGGGTTCGAGAACAGGGTGACATCGATATAAACTCAGATGTAAGAGATTTATGACAGAGAGCAAGAGAAACTTTTTTTTTTATGATGCGGAGATGCCGGTGTTGGACTGGGGTGGACAAATGTGAGAAGTCGCACAACACCAGGTTATAGTCCAACAGTTTTATTTGAAATCATAAGCTTTCGGAGCGCTGCTCCTTCGTCAGGTGAAGTGAAGAGATGTATATCGGCACAGTATATATAGTCAGAGAACACTGCCAGACGATTACAGTTAATCTTTCTATTAGTTAGACAGGTTAGAAAGATTAACTGTAATCGTCTGGCAGTGTTCTCTGACTATATATGCTGTGCCGATATACATCTCTTCACTTCACCTGATGAAGGAGCAGCGCTCCGAAAGCTTGTGATTCCAAATAAAACTGTTGGACTATAACCTGGTGTTGTGCGACTTCTCACATTTTTTTTTTTTTTTTTACACAGAGGGTTGTGTGTGAACCCTCTGGGCTGAGAGGCTCAGCTCATCTGCTGCTGAAACCTTCATCCATGCCTTTGTCACCTCCAGACTCAACTATTCCAATGCTCTCCTGGCCGGCCTCCCACCTTGCACCCTCCATAAACTAGAGCTCATCCAAAACTCTGCTGCCTGTATCCTGAATCGCATCAAGTCCCGTTGACCCATCACCCCTGCGCTCACTGACCAACATTGGCTCCCAGTTCGTCAACACCCCAATTTTAAAATTCTCATCCTTGTTTTCAGATCTCTCCATGGCCAATTCTGTAACCTCTTCCAGCCCTACAACCCTCTGAGATCTCTGCATTCCTCTAACTCTGACCTCTAGCGTATCCCTGATTTTAATCGCTCTACCACTGCTGGCAGTGGCTTCAGCTGCCTAGGCCCTCAGCTCTGTGATTCCCTCCCTAAACCTCTCTGCTTCTCTACCTCCCTCTCCACTTTTACAACATTCTTTAAAACCTACCTCTTTGACCAAGCTTTTGGTCACCTGTCCTGATATCTCATTGTGACTCAGTGCCAAATTCTGTTTGATAATCGCTCCTGTGACGCGCCTTGGAACATTTTACTACGTTAAAAGGTGCTATATAAACACAAATTGTTGTTGCAAGGCTGCGGAGTGCACGTTCAGATTTAACGATTGAAGCAGAGACAACGTCAACTTATAAGAGTAGATTAGATCGGTGGTTGAAGGAAAGGGGAGTAAAGGGATATGGGAACAGAGCGGTAAGACGGAATTAGGTCTCACCGCTCGTGTGGAGGATAAAGACCAGCATGGATTGGCTGGGCTGAACGGCCAGTTTCAGTGTTGTGATTTATGTAGTATTTAGGTATACGTTTAATTATTTTAATGATTGGGAGCACTTTTTAAAAAAAAACAAATAAAATGGAAAATTGTTTCCAATGAAAAGATAAAAATGGCTGGCTTAATTTTTTGCAGTAACAGACGAGCTGGTTTCCTAATCAGGATTCTCTGATGCACTTTACAATAGGGTGACCGTGCATCCCGGTTTTCCAGGGACAGTCCCCAGATGAGGTACTTTGGCCCCCGGGAAAACAATGTCCCCGCAAGAGTCGCCGGTTCACGAAACTCGTGCCCAAATACCCTAGCTGCCATTTTATTGGAATAAGACAGGTAACACGGAGGGTGCGTAAAAGCGCAGAGTGGAAGGGTTTTAGTGTCTGCCTCTGTAACGGGGTGTGTGTGTGTGTGTGTGTGTGTGTGTGTGTCCGTCCGTGTGTGCGTGTGTGGATGGATAGCGGAATGCTGCTCGCCATTTCCATTATAATAATGCTATAGGCAAGCAGCATGGTAACCCTCGCCCTCAATCGCCTCCGTGCCAGGGTTGCCCCCTTCTTCTCCATTCTGTTTGACACAGGAGGGCCCTCTCCCCTCACTGTGCCGGGTGATCCCCCCTCCTCACTAATCAGTCTGACACAGGAGGGTCCGCTCCCCTCACTGTGTTGGGGTGATCCCCCTCCTCACTAATCGGTTTGACACAGGAGGGCCCTCTCCCCTCACTGTGTCGGGGTGATCCCCCTCCTCACTAATCGGTTTTGCGGAGGTGACCCGCTTGGGCAATAAATGGCACGGGCAGTGATATGAAGAGAGATATTTTCTGAACGGGCCGCACAGACGGTGGGTACGAAACACTGACGTTCCTGAACAGTGTGATTGTATTATTTATAAACGGTGTCTGAATGCGCTTCAATAGTCTGACATCACATCCACGGTAATTATATTCATGTTTGTTTTCCATTTGCAGTGTATCTGTGCGACTGTTGAAATATAATTTTGTCCATCCCAGTCCAACGCCGGCATCTCCACATCATGTTGAAATATAGGCTGCTAAAAAAAAATTTGCCTCGCTACGCTGAGCAACCTACATTTTCCGTCCTGGCTACTTTGCTGTGTTCCCACCCTGTGTGTCCCCGGATCCGGTTTAGAGAATATGGTCACCCTATTTTACAAGGCCTTCGTGCGACACATGAAGTCTCAGATATTCGTTCATTTGTTTAGAACACAGCGACACCTCCTGGTCTCCTGATGCACTACAGCAAAGACAACCAATTGAAATCAAACTCCCTAGCCTGCTATTGAAAGCGGTCATTGTAAAATATTGGGCGGGGGGGGGGGGGGTGTACAATTCTGTACTACCCGGGTTCTCAAATGGTTGAAATGACTATAGAGCTAGGTCAATAAAGTGGATCCTTTTATTCAGTGCTTATTCCTGGTTCACAGAAGCACAGTGAGTACTTTTTAGTGCAGCGTTAATATCTGCGTAACTATCTGAAAGCAGTGCCTCGTGAGTGCAGTCCAGAAGCAGAAGTGGAGAAACATAGCAACTCAATCTTTTTTCCCCCAAAAATCATTTTGAGCAAACTGATGATTCTTCTTTGCCTAATGACTAAAATGCAATCAGCATGTTTGAATCAAAAGAAGAAAGAAAAGGAAGACTTGGATATCTACAGCGCCTTTCACAACATCAGGACGTCCCAAAGCGCTTTACAGTCAATGAAGTGTGGTCACTGATGTAATGTAGGAAACGCAGTGACCAATTTGCACAAGGCAAGCTCCCACAAACAGCAATGTGATAATGTGTTTTTAGTGATGTTGGCTGGGGGAATAAAGATTGGCCAGGACACCGGGGAGAACACCCCAGCTCTTTTTCAAAGTAGTGCCATGCAATCTTTTACATCCACCTGAGGGGCAGACGGGACCTCAGTTTAACGTCTCATCTGAAAGACGGCACCTCTGACAGTGCAGCACTCCCTCAGTACTGCACTGGAGTGCCAGTCTGCATTTTGTGGTCAATTCTCTGGAGTGCGACTTGAACCCACAGCCTTCTGACTCAGAGACAAGAGTGCTACCAACTGAGCCAAGGAGTCACAATTGATAAATTGGTTTGAGCCAATCAAGGGCAAGGAACTTAATTAAAATGGGACAAATTTGAAAAATGGCCAATCAGTTGTCAGTGTGACCTAGGAATTTGCCCAAGGCATGCCTGGACGAGGGGTGCAGAGTTCTGGGCCTATTAATCCTCAGCCTCTGATCTCACCGGTGCCCTGCGGCACGGACTCTGCTGGAGTATGTGGGGTCAGTGGGAGGACACCGCACCTGTGTTCCCGGAGGTGCCTATGCCAGTACCGGTCCATCCCGAGTGCCCACTAACCCCACGCTGCCTGAAATTTTGGGTGGGAAGGACGGGGGATGCTGGTTGCCTAGGGCCTCCCCCACTAGAGAAATATTTTTCCTCCACCTTTGGCACCCTTACCATAAGAACATAAGAAATAGGAGCAGGAGTAGGCCATTCGGTCCTTCGAGCCTGCGCCGCCATTCAATGAGATCATGGCTGATCTTCTGCCTCAACTCCATTCACCGGCCCTATCACCATATCCCTTGATGCCCTTACTAGTCAGAAATCTATCGACTTCTGTCTTGAATATACCCAAAGACTGAGCCTCCACAGCCCTCTGGGGTAGAGAATTCCAAAGATTCACCACCCTCTGTGTGAAGAAATTTCTTCTCATCTCAGTCCTGAATGGCCTACCCTTTATCCTGAGACCCCTGGTTCTAGACTCCCCAGCCAAGGGAAACATTCTCCCAGCATCCACCCTATCAAGCCCTGTAATAAATTTGTATGCTTCAATGAGATCCCCTCTCATTCTTCTGAATTCAAGAGAATACAGGCCTAGTTTACTCAATCTCTTTTCATACGACAGTCCTGCCATCCCAGGAATCAATCTTGTGAACCTTCGTTGCACTCCCTCTATGGCAAGTATATCCTTCCTTAGGTAAGGAGACCAAAATTGTACACAGTACTCCAGGTGTGGTCTCACCAAGGCCCTATATAATTGGAGTAAGACTTCTTTACTCCTGTACTCAAATCCTCTTGTAATGAAGGCCAGCATACCATTTGCCTTCCTAATGGCTTGCTGCACCTGCACATTCACTTACAGTGACTCATGTACAAGGACACCCAGGTCCCTTTGAGCATCTGCATTCCCCAATCTTTCACCACTTAGGAAATACTCTGCCTTTCTGTTTTTTCTACCAAAGTGGATAACTTCACATTTATCCACATTATAATCCATCTGCCATGTTCTCGCCCACTCACTGAGCCTGTCGAGATCCCCTTGAAGCCTCTTCACATCCTCTTCGCAACTGACACTGCCACTGCCACCTAGCTTTGTGTCATCAACAAATTTGGAAATGTTACATTTAGTCCCCTCATCCAAATCATTGATATAGATTGTGAATAGCTGAGGCCCAAGCACCGATCCTTGCGGTACCCCACTAGTCACAGCCTGCCATCCTGAAAAAGACCCGTTTATCCCTACTCTTTGTTTTCTGTCTGTTAACCAATTCTCAATCCATGCTAGTATATTACCCCCAATTCCATGTGCCCTAATTTTGTTCACCAACCTCTTGTGGAAATGGAAGCTCCCAGTGTTGGGAACTTTCCTCCCCCAAACCCTTTGGTTCACTAGCCTGAGGAGGAGAGGGCGGAGTCTTTGCTCCTGACAAGAATAACCAAGAATGTCACAGCCTATTTCAAGACCGTGGCCACTGGAGCTACAGCAGGAGTCCACCAGAACAGCTGAGTAAATGGGGCCCACTTGGCGTCAGCCGTGGTTCTTTGGTAGCACTCCTCGCCTCGGAGTCAGAAGGTCATGGGTTCAAGCCCCATTCCAGAAACAAGCACAAAATCTAAGATGACACTTCAGTGCAGAACTGAGCCAGTGCTGCACTGTCGGAGATGCTGTCTTTCGGATCAGACGTTAAACTTAAACTGTCTGCCTCGCCAATGGACATAAGGAACTATATCGTAGCAAAGTTCTCCCGGTGTCCTGGCCAATATTTATCCTTCAACCAACAGCATCAAAACAGCTAATCTGGTTGTTTTCTCATTGCTGTTTGCTAATTGGCTGCTGCATTTCCTACATTACAACTGTGATTATACTTCAAAAGTACTTCATTGGCTGTAAAGTGCTTTGGGGCGTCCTATGGTCATCTATATAAATGCCTGTCTGTATAAATAAGCCAAGAATCGTTCGCTTGTACTTACATGTGATTGAAAAGGCTGATGACGACACCGAAGATCATCTGTGTAACACCGAGGATGACCGACATCTTCATCTTATAAGAGTTGAGGAAGGTTAGCTTGTTTGACGCAATGTTCCAAATCTTTGAATTAACAAAGAAGTTCTATTAGGAGCTGTTGGAGTGAGGCCAAATGCAATTCACAATTTGGGGATATAAATTAACGTCAGTGATGTTATTGTGCAAATTCTCGAGTGCGCCTGCACCAAGTTCCTTTCTCCGCGATTTTAACAGAAACATGAACTCCTCGACAATAATCATATGCCTCACCCCTATACTGCCCCCTGTCTGGTTATGGACTGATCATTAGCCCATTCTTAGGCCTTTAATAATTTTAGTTCAAACTGTGTGCCGAAGGCCCCAAATTAATCGGTTCTGGTGCTGATTTGGTAATTTGGTTAATAGAAACCGCGTGAGAAAAAGACGACTTCCAGCGGCACAGAACATCTTTCCGCGATCGATGTTGGAAAGCCTGGAGTAGGTATTGTAATATGCCTCACCGGATCAATGCCAAATGGGTACGGATTTCCAGAGAATACTCCCGGCACTGCTGGATCTAACTGTAGTAACACACTGTTTTCAAGAAGATGTTCACTGCAGAAAAAGATAAACAAAAGGATACATTTTTGCAGTGGGTGACAGACAATAGCAATCACTGTCAAACATAGCAGGGGCATAGCATGGCCCTGGAAAAGGTCTAGAGGAGGGCCACTGAATTGATACCTGCAGCAACAATTTGTATTTGTATAGCGCCTTTAATGCAGAAAAATGCCCCAAAGAGCTGCACACTGGCGAAATCCAAAAATGGACGCCGATCCACAGGAGGGGATATTGGGAAAGGGGGCAATGGCTTGGTCAGAGAGGTGGGATTTAAGGAGGGTCTTAAAGGAGGAGAGAGAGAGGTGGAGGCAGAAGGGTTTAAGGAGGGAATTCCAGAATGTGGGGCCTAGGGGTTGAAGGCACGGCCACCGGGGGGAGGGGGGGGGGGGGGGGGATGCACAAGAGGCCAAAGGTCAGAGGAATGGAGTGTTCAGTGTGGGTTGTAGGGCTTTAGGAGGTTGGAGAGTTAGGGAGTAGCGAGGCAGTGGAGGGATTTAAACACGAGGATGAGAATGTTATATTTGTGGCATTGGGTAACCCTAGTTTACAGGCCCTGAATTATCAGGACAGGTTTAGGGAACTGGGGCCTTTTGAACTGGAAAAATCACAGGCCAAGGGGATACGATTGAGATTTTTAAAATAATGAAGGGATTAACAAAGGGATAACTTTCCCAAATGGACAGGCTGCTTGTGGTATACAAGTCTACGCTGAGTAATGAGGCTACAGTTGTCTTCAACAACCCTAGGGTGGAGAGATGAAAACTTAGCCAGGTTTCCTGCTCCAGATTGCTATTCAGTGACTCCTCCTGGGAGTATCTGGAGATTAGGCAACGGTTTGGGCGTGGGCTGTAATGACCCCTGTGGTTGAATAGCCTCCAAACTGTCCAAGCTCATATAAAAGACTGGTCACTTGGGTGCGGTATCAGAGAGCTCACAATGCCTGTGGACCATACCTCAGCACTTTCAGGAGAGAAAGATAGGAAGAAACTGTTTGTAGTCTGGACAGCACTTCAGATATGAAATTTGCAGAGTACATGGCTTCCGAGTCATCTACTCAGCCTTGTTAAACATAGAAACAAGCCACTCCGCAGTATCAATCCAGAAATGGTCAGATGTAAACAGCACACTGAAGGGAGTATGCTGGCACCACCAGTCACACCCACTGCCTAGCAATGGAGAGACCAGGCTGATGGTATTGACTGGGATATTGATGGAGTTTAGTCAGCTCGTCTGAGCATTTTCTATTCGTAAGTTGGGGTACAACCAATCGACAAGTGATACTGAAAGATTTACTTCAGATAGTTTGGAATCTGTTGGAGAAGATTGGATCATCAATTGCTTCTAAGAGAGCTTCATATCCTACAAAGCTAGAAATCACGTCAGCATTTGAATATCAACAGAAGAACTAAGGAATTGAATTTCCATGGAATTTCTCTCGATCGTCTTCAGTGGAAGATCCACAGGCACCTTGGAGAAACGGCATAAAAACTATTCTATGCGATCTTCCGCTCAAGTTATAGTGGACCATTGGGAGAACATAAGACCATAAAAAATAGGAGCAGGAGTAGGCCATTTGGCCCCTCGAGCCTGCTCCGCCATTCAATAAGATCATGGCTGATCTTCTATCTCAACTCCACTTTCCTGCACTATCCCCATATCCCTTGATTCCCTTAATATCCAAAAATCTATCGATCTCTGGATTCCGCTAAGGTCCCGGCAGACTGGAAAACTGCTAATGTAACACCCTTATTTAAAAAAGGGCAGTAGACAGAAGGCTGGTAACTATAGACCGGTTAGCCTAACATCTGTGGTAGGTAAAATTTTGGAGTCCATTATTAAGGAAACAGTAACAGGACATTTGGATAATCATAATTTAATAGGACAAAGTCAGCATGGTTTTACGAAGGGGAAGTCATGTTTGACAAATTTGCTGGAGTTCTTTGAGGAAGTAACATATAGAGTGGATAAAGGGGAACCAGTAGACGTAGTGTATTTAGACTTCCAAAAGGCATTTGACAAGGTGCCACACAAAAGATTATTGCTTAAGGTAAAAAATCACAGGATTGGGGGTAATATTCTGGCATGGATAGAGGATTGGCTATCTAACAGAAAGCAAAGAGTTGGGATAAATGGTTCATTCTCAGACTGGCAATCAGTAACTAGTGGTGTTCCACAGGGGTCAGTGCTGGGTCCCCAACTCTTTACAATCTATATTAACGATTTGGAGGAAGGGACCAAGTGTAACATATCAAAATTTGCAGATGATACTAAGATGGGAGGGAAAGTAGTGAGTGAGGAGGACATAAAAAACCTGCAAGGGGACATAGACAGGCTAAGTAAGTGGGCAGAGATTTGGCAGATGGAATACAACACTGGAAAGTGTGAGGTGATGCACTTTGGCAGGAAAAATCCTAGAGCAATTTATTATCTTAATGGCAAGAAACTGGAGAGTACTGAAGTGCAAAGGGATCTGGGGGTCCTGGTGCACGAAACTCAAAAGGTTAGTATGCAGGTGCAGCAAGTGATTAAGAAGGCAAATGGAATGTTGGCTTTCATTGCTAGGGGGATAGAATATAAAAATAGGGAGGTATTGCTTCAGTTGTACAAGGTATTGGTGAGACCGCACCTGGAATACTGCATACAGTTTTGGTGTCCTTACTTAAGGAAAGACATCCTTGCTCTCGAGGCAGTGCAAAAAAGGTTCACTCGGTTAATCCCGGGGATGAGGGGGTGGTCATATGAGGAGAGGTTGTGTAGATTGGGACTCTACTCATTGGAGTTCAGAAGAATGAGAGGCGATCTTATTGAAACACATAAGATTGTGAAGGGGTTGGATCGGGTGGATGCGGGGAGGACGTTCCCGATGACGGGTGAGACTAGAACTAGGGGACATAGTCTTAGAATACGGGGCTGCTCTTTCAAAACTGAGATGAGGAGGAACTACTTCACTCAGAGGGTGGTAGGTCCATGGAATATGCTGCCACAAAAAGCTGTAGAAGCTACATCATTAAATAAATTTAAAACAGAAATAGACAGTTTCCTAGAAGTAAAGGGCATTAAGGGTTACGGGGAGCGGGCAGGAATTTGGACATGAGTCTAGGTTCGGATCGGTCATGGCCCTGTGGGTAGTGGAGCGGGCCCAGGGACCGTGTAGCCTGATTCTGCTCCTATTTCGTGTGTGCAATTCTGTTAGATGCAGGAGATGGTTCTGTGATAGTAGATAGTAGATTGGCGGTTAGGATCAGATCAGCCATGATCTTATTGAATGGCGGAGCAGGCTCGAGGGGCCGATTGGCCTACTCCTGTTCCTATTTCTTATGTTCTTATGTTCTTATGTTGAATATACTCAATGACTGAGCCTCCACAGCCCTCTCTGTTAGAGAATTCAAAGATTCACCACCCTGAGTGAAGACATTTCTCCTCATCTCAGTCCTAAATGGCCGACCCCTTATTCTGAGACTGTGACCCCTGGTTCTAGACCCCCCAACCAGGGGAAACATCCTCCCTGCATCTACCCTGTCAAGCCCTGTAAGAAATTTGTATGTTTCAATGAGATCACCTCTCATTCTTCTAAACTCTAGAGAATATAGGCCTAGTCTTCTCAATCTCTCCTCATAGGACAATCCCCCCCCCCCCCCCCACCCCATCCCAGGAATCAGTCTGGTGAACCTTTGTTGCACTCCCTCTATGGCAAGTATATCCTTCCTTAGGTAAGGAGACCAAAACTGTACACAATACTACAGGTGTGGTCTCACCAGGGCCCTATATAATTGCAGTAAGATGTCTTTACTCTTATACTCAAATCCTCTTGTAATAAAGGCCAACATACCATTTGCTTTCCTAATTGCTTGCTGTACCTGCATGTTAACTTTCAGTGATTCGTGTACAAGGACACCCAGGTCCCTCTGAACACCAACATTTCCCAATCTCTCACCATTTAAAAAATACTCTGCTTTTCTATTTTTCCTACCATAGTGGATAACTTCACATTTCTCCACATTGTATTCCATTTGTCATGTTCTTGCCCATTCATTTAGCCTGTCTATATCCCCTTGAAGCCTCCTTGCATCCTCCTCACAGCTTACATTCCCACCCAGCTTTGCATCATCAGCAAACTTGGATATATTACATTTGGTCCCATTGTGAATAGCTGAGGCCCAAGCACTGATCCTTGCAGTACCCCACTATTTACAGCCTGCCAACCCGAAAATGACCCATTTATTCCTTCTCTCTGTTTTCTGTCCGTTAACCAATCCTCAATCCATGCTAATAATATTACCCCCAATCACGTGAGCCCTAATTTTGTTTAATAACCTCTTGTGTGGTACCTTATCGAATGCCTTCTGAAAATCCAAATACACCACATCCACTGGTTCCCCCTTATCTATTCTGCTAGTTACAACCTCAAAAAACTCTGACAAATTCGTCAAACACGATTTCCCTTTCATAAATCCGTGTTGACTCTGCCCAATCCTATTATTATTTTCCAAGTGCCCTGTTACCACGTCCTGAATAATAGATTCTAGCATTTTCCCTACTACTGATGTCAGGCTAACAGGTCTGTAGTTCCCCGTTTTCTCTCTCCCTCCTTTTTTAAATAGTGGGGTTACATTTGCTACCTTCCAATCCGCGGGAACTGTTCTAGAATCTATGGAATTTTGGAAAATGACAACCAATGCATCCACTATCTCTATAGCCACCTCTTTCAAAACCCTAGGATGTAGGCCATCAGGTTCTGGGGATTCATCGGCTTTCAGTCCCATTAATTTCTCCAGTACTATTTTTTTTACTAATAGTAATTTCTTTCAGTTCCTCACTCTCACTGGACCCTTGTTTCTCTACTATTTCCGGGAAGTTTTTTTTACATTTTCTTCCATGAAGACAGACACAAAGTATTTGTTTAATTTCTCTGCCATTTCCTTATTCCCATTATAATTTCTCTTGTCTCAGCCTTTAAGGGACACACATTTACTTTCGTTATATTTTCCTTTTTACATACCTATAGAAGCTTTTACAGTCTGTTTTTCTGTCTCTCACTAGTTTACCCTCATATTCTATTTTCCCTTTCTTTATCAATTTCTTGGTCCTCCTTTGCTGAATTCTAAAATCCTCCCAATCCTCAGGCTTACTTCTCTTTTTTGGCAACATTATAAGCCTCTTCCTTTGATCGAATACTATCTTTGACTTCGCTTGTTAGCCACGGTTGGACCACTTTTCCTGTGAGGTTTTTGTGCCTTAAAGGAATGTATATTTGTTGTAAATTATGTATTCATTCTTTAAATGCTAGCCATTACTTGTCTACCGTCATACCTTTTAATGTAGTTTCCCAATCTACCTTAGCCAACTCACCCCTCATACCTACGTAGTTTGCTTTGTTTAGATTTAAGACTCTAGTTTCGGATTTAACTAAATCACTTTCAAACTCAATATAAAATTCTATCATATTATGGTCACTCTTCCCTGAAGGCCCCTTTACTACAAGGTTATTAATTAACCCTTTCTCGTTGCACAATACTAGACCTAAAATAACCTGTTCCCCAGTTGATTCCTCAACATACTGATCTAGAAAACTATCTTGCATACATTTCATGAATTCGTCTGCCACACTATTACCGCAAATTTGGTTTGCCCGGTCTATGTGTAGATTAAAGACCCCCTTGATTATTGTATTACCCTTGTTACATGCGCCTCTAATTTCCTGATTTATACTCTGCCCTACATTACAACTATTGTTTGGGGGCCTATAAACAACTCCCACCAATGTTTTCTGCCCCTTGCTGTTTCTTAGCTCTACCCAAACTAATTCTACTTCTTGATTTTCGGAGCTAAGATCCTTTCTCTCTACTGTCTTTATCCCATCCTTTATTATTAGGGTTACCCCTTCTCCTTTTCCATTTTGCCTATCTCTTCTAAAAGTTAAGTATCCTGAAATATTTAGTTCCCAACCTTGGCCACATTGCAACCACGTCTCCGTATTGGCTATTAGATCAAACCTATTAATTAATCTATTTTTTTGTGAATGCTTCGCGCATTCAGATATAGTGACTTTACCTTTGACTTATTTTTATTTTTGCCTGATGTCACCTAAGTCACTGATGCCTTATTACCTTTGTTACTCTCTCTGTCCCTTCCTGACCCACTCTGCTTATTTTTACCCAAAACTACTCTGCTCTGCTCTAGAGCCTTGACATTTCTCACGCTACTTTTAAATTTACTCATTCCTGAATCCTCCCACCCCACCCCCCCTTCATTAGTTTAAAGCCCTGTCTACGGCCCTAGTAATTCGGTTTGCCTCATACCAGTTGGACAAGGGCAAAGGCTAAGGCTCCTCCAGCACTGCACCTGGGGTCCCCTTACCTGCCTGAGTTGCAGTCACACCCTCCTGTTCCTGACCACTAACCAGACCAGTACCACTACCTAACCTAAGGGGTGTGACTGCGTCCTGGATCCAAGTGTCCAGGTAACTCTCCCCATCCCTGATGCCCTGCAATGTCTGCACCTCAGACTCCAGCTCAAAAACTCTGAGCTGACGTTCCTCAAGATGCAGGCACTGGGTTGTCTGGGATCACAATGCTCTCCACAAACTCCCACAGAATCCCCTCCGTGGAAATTCGACCCAAACAGCATGTGTCACTGTTTTACTGCACCTTACATTAGCTATTGACAAGAGCAACAATAATGGTGTTCTTGGGCAAGTCAAAGTCCAAGCTGCCTCATCCCACCGTGTTAAAATATGGGATGCATGACAATGAGGTAAAAGGGAAAAAAAAGGAGTATGGCACAGAACTGAAACATAACAAGTTTTGAACGATCTCACATAGTTAGCGTTCTGGGTAATTATTACTGACCAACTGATCTTTTATCACTTACTTCCAAGATCCATTGTGAAACATGGCCCGGACATGCCACGAGGATCCGAATATGTTGAAGGATTTCGAGAAGCAATCGTTGTAGATGAATCCAGTGTAAATGGAAAATATGCTCATCAACAGGATGAGATAGCGTCCACTGAAGAAAGTATTCCAGATCTGAATTGGGGGGATGGGGGGGAAACAAGAAGTTGGGTGCATTAGGCTTCATCTCCAGTTAAATAACAAGGAAGCAGGTAGAGAATCAGCCTTCAACCAACTACATTTCTCCATCTATCCATGATTGCTGTGATCATTCCAAAACTTAGAAGCTCCAAGGAATCGAACAAATCTCTTGGATCACCAGAATGATACCAGAGGTTAAAGGGTTAAATTATATATGAGGACAAGTTGCATAAACTTGGCTTGTATTCTCTGGAATTTAGAAGGTTGAGGGGTGATCCAACTGAGGTGTTTAAAATGACAAAGGGATTTGAGAGGGTAGCTAGGGAGAAACTATTTCCTCTGGTGGGGGAATCCAGGACAAGAGGGCATAATCTCAAAATTAGAGCCAGGCCATTTCGAAGTGAGATCAGGAAGCACTTTTCCCACACAAAGGGTAGTGGAAATCGGGAACTCACTCCCCAAAAGGCTGTGGGTATTGGAGTCAATTCAAACTTTTAAGACTGGAATTGAAAGATTTTTCTTAGATAAGGGCATCAAGGGATATGGATCAAAGGTGGGCACATCAACCATTCTCTAATAAAATGGGGGAATAGGCTTGAGGGGCTGAATGGCCCACTCCTCTTCCTATATAAGTGGCATTGCCCAAGTCAGATATAGTACAGTTTAAATGTAGTTGGTAGCTTCACCAATACTATCTGGACAATGGAGTCATACCCTCAACGTTGTGCGATATGTTCATGAGGCATACAATGACAATGCACAAGAGCAGCAGCACGCAACACAACAGGATGGAAAATGGGCATTCAACCCTCCGCTGTGCTGACGTATTAACCTCAACCTTCTCTCACAGCCCTCCTACAGACAGATGAACGTAACCAGACACCAGTCCCAGCTCAGTTATCTGCCCTCTCAGCTGGAGGTGGTGTGTGACTTAGCGAAACCAGTACAGGAAAGAGAGAGCACAGTCGCTCAATAGAAAGTGGGCATTTACCTTCTCTCCCCCTAAAGGCCGTGGCTCTTTGTTAGGTTATGGTTCTACGGGCTTATTGTCATGTTGGCTGAGATCAGCTAGTGCGACACAGACCAGAGATCAAAACTGGGAGCTGCCTGGCTTGTATGGCTCACCTACTCAAGATCTCAACCAGCTAAGCATTTGGAGAAACTCAGATGGCACTATTCAAAGAAGAACATGGTGTCCTGGCCAACATTTATCCCTCAACCAACACCGCCAAATAAAAAGATTATCTGGTCATTAGCTCATTGCTCTTTGTGGGACCTTGCTGTGCAACAATTGGTTGCTGCGTTTCCTACATTACGACAGTGACTACACTTCAAAAGTACTTCATTGGCTATGAAGCGCTTTGGGACGTCTCGAGGTCGTGAAAGGTGCGATAAAAATGCAAGTTCTTTCTTTCTTACTTCTGGCTAGTGCTGCAAAGAACCTTAAAACGTAGCTGAAACAATCTGGGATCACGTAGCTTGAATCCAGAGTCGCCTGCACGTAGACAGACACCTGGGCCTGAACCTTAGGCTAGTAACGTTTATGTTGCGCGCTAAAAATACATGCCAAACCTTTCAGAATCTTCACCCACCTCGTTACCTCCTTTCTGGGCAGCAAAGCTTTTCTCGTTAATGATCATAATGAGGGCAAAGCCCAGGAGAACTGCTCCGTGCCCACAATCGCCAAACATGACAGCAAATAGAAATGGAAAGGTGACGATAGTATATGGAGCTGCAAAAAGCACACAAAGATCTCATATGACTTATTTCAAATTATCGCACACCATGGGGTTGTATTATCGGAGGGTTAGAACATTTAGAATGATATAAAATACAGTGCGTAATAAAAGAAATGCTACGATCAAGTTTGGTATAGCTGAGGATTTTCAGCCTTGAAATAAACAGGAGATAAGTGGGCCTGTATTGTAGCACAGAACTGGCTAAAGTGCTGGCTTTAGTGTCGGTGGTCACAGGGCCCAAATCTAAATCTTGCCACCGACTACCATTCCAACTCACTTCCCTGGAAAAGGATGAGGTTGGCGAGTCCTTCTGCCAGGCTGCAAGCTGCCGGGTTTCACAAGACAAGAGGACTCCACTTCTGAGCGAGTAAGGATCTAGTGCCTCCACGGTTGGGTATCTGTTAGTCAGCCTCACGGATGAATCGCAGTATCCCAAGAGCAGGTGGCCTCCCAGAGTATGCCACTTTTCTGGCTGAAGGATGATGCTTGTGGCAACACCAGGAATCTAATGGGGGAAAGTTATCAATAGGCTGAGTGACATGGAAGTGAACGGAAATAAAATTGAGGCACCTTGGAATCCAGAGGACGCCAATGAGGCCTTGGAAATAAAGAGATGTTAACAGGCCTGAGGAAAATATTGGTTCTGGGACATACAATGAAAAGAGGAGTTTGCATTTAGATAACTAGACAACACAGTGAGAGGGAGTGATAAAGGACTTGTCATCTAAAGAATTTCAAGTAAAGACTACTAAAAACCACTGTTGTTTAGTGTTTGTCGGAGCTGTAAAGAGATACAGTATGTTTGAATTATTGGAGAGCAGCCTGCTGGAGACTGGCTCCCTTAAAACTGCCAGAATCATGCCCATTAAACCCGACATTGACGCACTCCTTTAAATCTGCCCCTTTAAGCCTGCCGGAGACCTGCCCCTTTAAGCCTGCCGGAGACCTGCCCCTTTAAGCCTGCCGGAGACCTGCCCCTTTAAGCCTGCCGGAGACCTGCCCCTTTAAGCCTGCCGGAGACCTGCCCCTTTAAGCCTGCCAGCTAAATGAGGTGCAAGCAACAGGCAGCGCACATCACCCAGTGAAAACTTGTATCCTTTCCATTCCTGGCAAGCAATCCGGACAGGCCCGACCGTTAACAAAAAAAAAACAAGTAGCAGGAAGGAATGGGCTCCCTGATGCTATTGGAGCAGAGCAGTTTACATTCAGAAACAGGGAGAATGCTTATCCTCACTCAGGACAAGGAGAGCCATTAGCTGACAGGCCTGGCACATGTCATTGGAGCAGCTCGGCCCTGGCAGGGTGAGCTGACAGGGCAGATCTCCAGCAGCAGGTCGCTGTGTCCTTGAATAATTCTGGGCTTTCTGCACAGCAACATTAGTTCAAAGGTCACTTGCTGCTTTCAGTAGCTCATCTGTGAACTGCTGCCAGGACACGCCACAAACTTCAATACGGTGTTATTTTCACTAGAATCTTACAGCATAAAAAGGAGGCCATTCGTCCCATCGTGCCTGTGCCGGCTCTTTGAAAGAGATTTCCCAATTAGTCCCACTCCACTGCTTTTTCCCCAAAGCCCTGCAAATTTTCCCTTTTCGGGTATTTATCCAATTCCCTTTTGAAACTTACTATTGAATCTGCTTCCACCACACTTTCAGGCCGTGCATTCCAGATCACAACAACTCACTGCGTAAAAAAAAATTCTCATCTCCCCTCTGGTTCTTTTGCCAATTATCTTAAATTTGTGTCCTCTGGTTACCGACCCTCTGCCAGTGAAAACAGTTTCTCCCTACTTGCTCTAGCAAAACCTCACATAATTTTGAGCATCTCTATTAAATCTCCCCTTAACCTCTGCTCCAAGGAGAACAACCCCAGCTTCTCCAGTCTCTCCACGTATCTGAAGTCCCTCATCCCTGGGACCATTCTAGTAAATCTCCTCTGCACCCTCTCCAAGGTCTATTACTGTACATTTTCCTGAAAATGCTTGTGTGGGCTGGTGGAATCTAAGAGGGAGGCTTGTCTGCTTTCTTCCATTTGTTAAAGTGGGGACACCTGGTGGAATCACACACCAAGTTTTATGCGGACACGGTGAATCACCGGGGTGGTTGGGGGGGGGGGGGGGGGGGTGCTGAAGCCCATCAGGGAAGTCATTTATCATCAGAGGCGCAGTCACAAACCGAGCAAGCTTTGACTGATCGTGTCAAGTTGGCTCCCTTATTCTGTTGGCCTCAGTACCTTCTCCAGGTCAGCTCCCTCGTAAAAATGTCGCTCACTGGACTGACCAAAACATGACAAATGGCCATAAAAATTAGAAAGAGAAGGAGAAAAATTCCTCAGTACAATTCAGCTTTGAACTGTGGTTAACACCTTTGTGAAAAGGCGAGAGGAATTTCCTATGTAGGTGTTAACTTGGTCATCATCATCATTATCGCACCATTGCAAGGCATTTGAAATTTGGCCAAAGTCTGTTATTTAACAAAGGCATTTAACACCTGCATAAAAATAGCAGAGCAATTATGCACAAGCGTGTTAACTGGTTAGTCACTGTTGCTGCACAGCGCGCAGTTCAAGGCATTTGAAATTGACCAAGAGTCACCAGGATTCATTTCGCGGTAGGTCCCAACCCCGTATGCGTCCACGATGTTCTGGAACCCGGCCGTGAACTTATTGGTTCTGTTGAAGGTGGGCGGGGCCATTTGGGTCTCCACCACGGTCATGATCGGGACGACACTGGAACCACTGCGTTCCTGAGGGGGGAAGACAAAAAGGGAGCATTTCACTCAGCGGTCAACAAGAAACAAGATTCTGCAACTGTCAAGGGCATCGATATAAGTAACTGCACTCGCCTGGCCACCACACACACACGCACACGCACACACGCACGCACATGCACACGCACGCTCTTTCCTACAGGTGTGCCACTGGTTCATGATCAGAAGAGGAACCCTGGCTGGTTGCTGGGACCTTCTTGTTTGTACAGCTTACTGAGCAGGGCGATGCCCAGTAATGTAACATTTACACAGAGTTTCCACACACACATTCTTCCCCCAATTCCAGGTTGTTGAAGGTACTCTGACAGTATTTTCAGCACTTAATGAGTTTGCTTTGACCCGCGAACGAATGACACCCACTGTTTGTTACACCTTTACTTGCCCATAGACTTTCTCTGGGGTTTTGCACGGCAAGTTGCTAAGCAGCACATCCAAACAGCACGGCGCCCTCTACAGGGCATCTGGAACCTGTGTGAACAGGGCAGACAACTGCGTATCTCCTTAACCAATCAGATGGAAGAATCGTTAATGAGCAGCGCAGAGTCTGAACCAGGAAGTGTATGTTAGAATAATGAATTCAATGTCAAATCAGGTACAGAAAGTCAAGTAAAGAAGGGAAAGAAAGATTGCATTGAGAGAGAGATACAAAAAAGAGACAGAAAGAAAAAGTAAAAAGTAACAAATTTTATCTAATTTAAAAAAAAATCTCCAACAATAATTAAAAGCTGAAGGAATAAAATGCCACACTTGAGAAAATTAATTTTCAGTGCCAGAGAGGTTGTTTGGCAGTAATTAAGACTTACCACGCTGTTAAAAGGGTGCTTAGACTTGAATGGACATGCCCTAACTTTTTGTGGCGAGTTTAATCAGTCAGTACAGGAACTTCACGCCGTTCAATATATATATTTGAATGGGGAGCCAGACAGCGAGATGCCATTTTTCCGCAGCTTACAGAGGCATGGAGCAACTCAGACAGCAACTTCCAGATTTTCACATTTAACTGCGCATCTGCCCTCGCCTGAAGTTGCTGTCCGACTTGTGCAAAAATAGCTGAGCGCTGAGTCTCACTTTTATTTTTACAGCAAAATCCAGCCCAATATTTTTCCTCTTCATAACTTAAACCTGTAGCATAGTGCCTTTGTGGCACAACAGCTTTCTTTTTTTTTATTATTCATTCACGGGATGTGGGCGTCTCTGGCAAGGCCAACATTTATTGCCCATCCCTAGTTGCCCTCGAGAAGGTGGTGGTGAGCCGCCTTCTTGAACCGCTGCAGTCCGTGGGGTGAAGGTATTCCCACAGTGCTGTTGGGGAGTGAGTTCCAGGATTTTGACCCAGCGACGATGAAGGAACAGCGATATACTTCCAAGTCAGGATGGTGTGTGCCTTGGAGGGAAATGGAGGTGGTGGTGTTCCCATGCGCCTGCTGCCCTTGTCCTTCTAGGTGGTAGAGGTCACGGGTTTGGGAGGTGCTGCCAAAGAAGCCTTGGCAAGTTGCTGCAGTGCATCTTGTAGATGGTACACACTGCAGCCACGGTACGCCGGTGGTGGAGGGAGGGAATTTTTAAGGTAGTCGATGGGTTGCCAAACAAGCGGGCTGCTTTGTCCTGGCTGGCATCGTCCTGGCTGGCATCGAGCTTCTTGAGTGTTGTTGGAGCTGCACTCATCCAGGCAAGTGGAGAGTATTCCATCACACTCCTGACTTGTGCCTTGTAGATGGTGGAAAGGCTTTGGGGAGTCAGGAGGTGAAACACTCGCTGCAGAATACCCAGCTTCTGACCTGCTCTTGTTGCCACACTATTTATGTGGCTGGTCCAGTTAAGTTTCTGATCAATGGTGACCCCCCAGGATGTTGATGGTTGGGGATTCGGCGATGGTAATGCCATTGAATTTCATGGGGCGATGGTTAGACTCTCGCTTGTTGGATATAGTCATTGCCTGGCACTTGTGTGGCGCGAATGTTACTTGCCACTTACCAGCCCAAGCCTGAATGTCGTCCAGGTCATGCTGCATGTGGGCAATGACTGCTTCATTATCTGGAAGAGTTGCGAATGGAACTGAACACTGTGCAATCATCAGCAAACATCCCCACTTCTGACCTTATGATTGAGGGAAGGTCATTGATGAAGCAGCTGAAGATGGTTGGGCCTAGGACACTGCCCTGAGGAACTCCTGCAGCGATGTCCTGGGGCCGAGACGATTGGCCTCCAACAAATACAACCATCTTCATTTGTGCTGCCTGAAAGGGTGGTAGAGGCAGGAACCCTAACAACATCTAAAAAGTACTTGGATGTGCACTTGGGATGCTCTAACCTGCAGGGCTACGGACCAAGAGCTGGGAAGTGGGATTAGGCTGGATAGCTCTTTGTTGGCCGGCGCGGACGCGATGGACCGAAATGGCCTCCTTCCGTGCTGTAACTTTCTATGATTCTATGTATGACTCCAGCCAGTGGAGAGTTTTTCCCCTTGATTCCCATTGACTCCGATTGACTTCAGTTTTACTAGGGCTCCTTGAGGCCACACTCAGTCAATTGCTGCCTTAATGTCAAGGGCAGTCACTCTCACCTCACCTCTGGAATTCAGCTCTTTTGTCCATATTTGGACCAAGGCTGGAATGAGGTCAGGAGCCAAGTGGTCCTGGTGGAACCCAAACTGAGCGTCGGTGAGCAAGTTATTGGTGAGTAAGTGCCGCTTGATAGCACGGTCGACGATACCTCCCATCACTTTGCTGATGATTGAGAGTCGACTGATGGGGCAGTAATTGGCCGGATTGGATTTGTCCTGCTTTTTGTGGACAGGACATACCTGGGCAATTTTCCACATTGTCAGGTTGATGCCAGTGTTGTAGCTGTACTGGAACAGCTTGGCTGGAGACACGGCTAGTTCTGGAGCACAAGCCTTCAGCATGACAGCCGGGATGTTGTCAAGGCCCACAGCCTTTACTGTATCCATTGTGCTCAGCCATTTCTTGATATCACATGGAGTGAATCGAATTGGCTGAAGACTGGCTTCTGTGATGGTGGGCACCTTAAGAGGAGGCGGAGATGGATCGTCCACTCGGCACTTCCGGCTGAAGATGGTTGAAAACACTTCAGCCTTGTCTTTTGCACTCATGTGCTGGGCTCCGCCATCATTGAGGTTGGGGGATGTTCATGGGGCCTTCTCCTCCCATTAGATGTTTAATTGTCCACCACCATTCACGACTGGATGTGGCAGGACTGCAGAGCTTTGATCTGATCCGTTGATTGTGGGATCGTTTAGCTCTGTCTATAGCATGCTGCTTCCGCTTTTTAGCATGCATGTAGTCCTGTGTTGCAGCTTCCCCAGGTTGGCATCTCATTTTGGGTACGCCTGGTGCTGCTCCCGGCATGCTCTTCCACACTCCTTATTGAACCAGGGTTGGTCCCCTGGCTTGATGGCAATGGTAGAGTGAGGGATATGCCGGGCAATGAGGTTACAGATTGTGGTGGAATACAATTCTGCTGCTGCTGATGGCACACAGCGCCTCATGGATTCCCAGTTTTGAGCTGCTAGATCTGTTCTGAATCTATCCCATTTAGCACGGTGATAGTGCCACAATGGAAGGTATCCTCAGTGTGAAGACGAGACTTCGTCTCCACAATGACTGTGTGGTGGTCACTCCTACCAATACTGTCATTGACAGATGCATCTGCGACAGGTAGATTGGTGAGGACAAGCTCAAGTAGGTTTTTCCCTCGTGCTGGTTCTCTCACCATCTGCCGCAGGCCCAGACTGGCAGTTATGTCCTTCAGGACTCGGCCAGCTCGGTCAGTAGTGGTGCTAACGAACTACTCTTGGTGATGGACCTTGAAGTCTCCCACCCAGAGTATGTTCTGTGCCCTTGCTACCCTCAGTGATTCTTCCAAATGGTGTTCAACATGGAGGAGCACTGATTCATCAGCTGAGGAAGGGTGGTAGGTGATAATCAGCAGGAGGAGGTTTCCTTGCCCATGTTTGACCAGATGCCAGGAGACTTCATGGGGTCCGGAGTCAATGTTAGAGGACTCCCAGGGTCACTCTCTCCTGACTGTATACCGCTGTGCCGCCACCCCTGGTGGGTCTGCCCTGCTGGTGAGACATACCCAGGGATGGTGATGGAGGAGTCTGGAATGTTGGCTGAAAGGTATGATTCTGTGTGTACGACTATGTCAGGCTGTTGCTTGACTAGTCTGTGGGACAGCTCTCCCAAGTTTGGCACAAGTCCCTAGATGTTAGTGAGGAGGACTTTGCCGGGTTGACTGGGCTGGGTGTGCCGTTGTCGTGTCAATGCCGGGTGGTCCGTCCAGTATTATTCTTTGTAGCGGTTTGGTACAACTGAGTGGCTTGCTAGGCCATTTCAGAAGGCAGTTAAGAGTCAACCACATTGCTGTGGGTCTGGAGTCAAACGGAGGACGGCAGATTTCCTTCCCTGAAGGACATTAGTGAACCAGATGGGTTTTTAAGACAATCCGGTCATTTCATGGTCATCATTACTGACACTAGCTTTTTATCCCAGATTTATTTAACTAACCAAATTTAAATTCTCCAGCTGCCATGGTGGGATTTGAACTCGCGTCTCTGGATCATTAGTCCAGGCCTCTGGATTACTAGCCCAGTAACATAACCACTATGCTACCATTCCCCTTGTTGCTCCAAGTTTCCTCTTTGATTGTGCTGCAAGGACGCTGTGACTGCCGAGATATCGGGGTCATCGTTATTAAGGAGCAAACCTCTGCAAGTTGTAGGCACAATTGAACAAAATAAATACGGCTGACACATGAAGCGCCCATGCGCAGAATATCCAATACTCAATTTTTTGCATTAGTCAGGTAAATAAGGTAGTCCTATTTTCAGTTACTTGGTCTGGAAACCCCTTAATAACGGACATCTCAGCAGTCACTACATCCCTCCAGAACAATCAAAGAGGAATCTTAGAGCAACAAGAAAGCTCTTGTGCCACAAAGACACTGTGCTGCACTGTGGCCCAGTGGATGGTCTTTGTGTTGGAGGATACGAGGTGGTGAACTGTCCCGTTCATCCTGAGACAGTGGCCAGAGAGGAGGATGGAACTGGTGGCTAGGATACAGAGCTGAAAGGGATGGCTATGGTGTTCCCAATGTTTAGTTTAGGAAATTGCAGTTAGTTCAAGATTAGATGTTGGACAAGCAGTACGACATCACAGAGGCAGTGGAGCCATCGAGAAAGGTGGTAGAGTTTGGTGTAGAAGTTGTAGGAGGATGGTGTGGTTCAGTGCATCACAGATTGCAGAGAGGTTGAGGAGCATGAGGAGGGATAATGTACCATGGTCAGTCACTAAGAATGTTTCTTGTGACTTTGGTTGGAGCCGTTTCAGTGCTGTGGCAGGGCAGAAACCCGATTAGAGAGGTTCAAGCATGGAGTTGTGGGAGAGATGGGCACGGATTTAGGAGGTAACAACACATTCAAGGACTACCATTAAATAATACAGACCACTTACACTCCTTCTCATCATATCCCTTTTTACCTCTCCAGAAATGCATCCAATTCTCTTTTTGAATCCATTCATACTGTCTGCGTCAATGGCCTTGCCCGATAACTTACTCCACCGCGAGGTTACCCAATGAAGAAAAAATTGTGTCAACTTCCTTTGTGAGGAGTGTCACTCAGGAGTTGTCTGGTCCAAAGAAGCTGGTCACGGCCATGTCATGACTTTGATGTGCTACCTTGTTTACAGTTCAACTGCTCACCTTCCCTTGGTTGAGTGCCTTCTTGATCCTATCCATATCAGCTACCGGACACCAGGTCTCTGCGATGAGGCACTGCTGGGTCACGTCAATGTTGCACAGGTTCAGAGTATGATAGATCGCCTTCATTTTCTTCACCTTCACCTGCCAGTTTCGTAGGTTCTTCGCTGCTTCCTGCAGGACCCGGCGGCGATGGCTTTCTGTCTGGTTCAGTACCTGTAGAATTAAAAAGTGAATTCTCAGAAGTTTAATGAAAATCAAACCCAGTTTATGTTTTAAATTGACAAAACAAATTGATGTTTGAAGGGGAAAAATGAATGACATGGCACATATTTATCATCTTCTCATTTTAAGACCTATGACTAAGAGAATGTCGTAATATCACAAAATAGAGAAAGATTGGGAAGACTATTTGGTCCATTTAAGTCCATTCATTCTAAAAGAACCGACAGACCCGTACAACAGAAATTATTACAGGGGAAGAAGGAAAGACAGTGAACCACAAGATGACAATATTGAGAAGGTGTGTAAACAAACAACAACTAACGTCCTAAAGCTCAAAGACAAAACGCAAATGGGAGCCAATGATAAGCCCCATCCTGATCAGGAATGTCTTGCTGAAAGAAGTCAATTGAGTCCAGCCTGGGAGACCAACCTGATTTCCACTGGTGTTCCGAGGTGACACAATATAGCCCGTATGGCTTGTTCCCTTGACATTAATGCTCATAAGGGTCTTCAACCATGGATCAGATTGGTTCATTGATTTAAATAGCAGGGTTTGCATTGAATTTAAAGAAGTGGCTTGTTCTACTCTTAAAAACATGTAGGTTCTGCAGAGATGTACAAATTGCTTATATTTTACCATCAACCTCCACTATATTAGACCGCACATTGTCAGCATTTCACAACTGATAGCCAGTGATTTGGGGGGGCATGGTCAATGAGGAGGAATTTCTTCACCCAGAGAGTGGTGAACCTGTGGAATTCTCTACCACAGAAGGCAGTAGAGGCCAATTCATTAAATATATTCAAGAAGGAGTTGGATATATTTCTTAAGGCTAAAGGGATCAAGGGATATGGGGAGAAAGCTGGGACAGGGTTCTGAATTTGGATGATCAGCCATGATCGCATTGAATGGCGGCGCAGGCTCGAGGGGCCGAATGGCCGACTCCTGCTCCTATCTTCTATGATTCTATGTGTCAGAGTTTGCCAACAAAAGTCAGCACTGCTGGATCCCTCTCCCCAAGAATCCCGCAGCTAATGCACTGGAATAGGAGCCTGTCCTCTCTCCACGCTGCTCCCTGCCCAGGACTGCAGATTCTACATACAGTAGACAGAATGCAGAGAGAGTGTATTAGCCACCGGACTCTGGTAAGGAGGGGGTGTGGAATGGATGGTAGTGAAAAGGAGTGGTAGAATGGTTGGCAATGAGTGAATAGCAATGATAGAAGTGGGGAAATGGAGAGGGAAGGGGGGAAATGGACAGTAATGAAGAGGAGTGGAAAGGGTGGTAGAAGCAAAGGGCAGTGCGGGTGGGGGGGGGGGAACAAACAGGGAAAAAATCTGGCAGTAGCACAATGCAATGTTCATTCACCGCTAAAATTTCCACTTCATCCGGATCCAAGAGTTATAAAATATAGCCGTGTTCTGCCAGCATTGTTTCACTATTTGAAAAAAAGATACCTTTGTGTTTTCAATTTAACTTCAAGCTCGTGCTGGATCTGCCAAGAATGTGACAGTGATCTTAAAAACCTTTGTAGGTTTTTTTGCAGAACTGTTGCTATATTTCGCACCATGGCAGAAAGTGGGGACCCTGCCTGTGGCACGGTATTTTTGAGATCCATCCAAGTGCTGTCGGCAACACCATCACCCACGCCAGCTGTCCACATTCCTGCAGTGTTGTTACTCCCTCCAGCACTTGGGCGTGAGAGTCACCCCAGAATGCATTGTTTGTGTACAGGCATGGGGGCATCAGTGGCTCGTAAAGTGCTTCTTCTGGTTGTTCTTGTACATGTATCAGATACTTTGGAGTTCTGCAAGAGCAAATCAGAAAGCCATGAGTGGGGCAGGTTGTAGTTTGATACCACATTGCCGATTGTCATCATGTCCAAAGAGATCCCACTTATAATGCTTTCGCTGGCTTTTTGTAATGCTTCTGACCGAGTCCCTCATGAAAAAACTGGAAGCTGTGACCAATTTGTGGATTTTATCTGGGATGTGTGCTCCAGCTCCAAGATCTGTGTAGATGGGAACTCACTAAAACCTATCTCACTCAAAAAATAAGATGAGGTGAAGTTGTCCAATGTTGCTCATCCATATTCAATGTCTTCACCAATGGCATCATAAAGGTTGGCCTTGGAGCGTTAGTTCTGCACGTTCAATCATCATTATTTGTGGCTTCAAAAGCAGAATTTCACTAGACACCAAAATGCTGCAAAATCTAGTGGGAAACAAAAGTGTCAGAATTTTTTTTTAAAAATCTTCAGAGTGTGGGGTGGGGGGTGGGGGTGGAGGGGGCAGGGAGGCTTGCCCCAGAAACCCAGGATTTAAATTTTTCACCCACAGTTTTCAACATTCCCCCCTTTCAGAAATGTATAAATCCACCACTACAAAAAAAGTGTTTTTCCACAATAATGGAATATTGGGTATAGTTGCAACTCAGGTCATGTCCTCCTGCACTCCCATTGTTACTACTTCTTTTCATATGACATAGGTGAGACTCTTGGATTCCAGTTTTCACAGAACAACAACTTAAATTGCAGAACATGATCCCCCAAAACACAAATAAAATTCCTCAAATCCAATGTATTAGAAAGTCACCTTGAAGCAGTGGGTTTGGTCACTGGCTTTTAGTGTTTTTCAGTGTTGTGTTGTTTTTGAGTTGTAATTTTTTTTGTGGCGGGGGGGGGGGGTCAGCTTTTGTGAAGCTGTTGGTGAGCTTTTCCAGGTTTTGTCAGTTGACGTGTACTAGGGCTGTCTGTGAGGTCATCTGATATCCTGGATTTGTATGAAGTCCAAGCCTCAAACTTCAGCAGCCAATAAAGTTAAGAAGTGAGCTTGATTCACCAAGCACAGGACTGTTCGTGTTCATGACCACAGGCAGTATTGCTGCTTTGAACTTTATACTGTATTCAAGCACTCACCTCAGAGGTATGAGGAGTTTTTTTCCCATTCTCTGGATGTTGGTGTCGCTGACAAGGCCAGCATTTATTGCCCATCCCTAATTGCCCTTGAGAAGGTGGTGGTGAGTGGCCTTCTTGAACCGCTGCCGTTCGTGTGGTGAAGGTGCTCCCACAGTGCTGTTTGGGAGGGGAGTTCCAGGATATTGACCCTGTGACGACGAAGGAACGGCAATGTATGTCCAAGTTGGGATGGTGTGCGACTTGGAGGTGATGGCGTTCCCGTGCACCTGCTGCCCCTGTCCTTCTGGGGTTTGGAAGGTGCTGCCGAGTTAGGTGCAGTTACTCTGACGTGACTACATGGTTACTCAGACCCTGACTGAGTGTAACAGAGGGAGACAAGTGGCGTATGGTGCTCAGCATCCAAACAGCATAAAGAGTGAGGTTTCCAGCCCAGATATGGCCACTGCTCCTGGTAGCTCACTTACTGTATTTAAATCCTCAATGCGTGTTTTCACACCAGCAGCCATTTCTCGACGTTCATTGGCAGATTCAGGACATGGGTACATGGTGGCACGGAACCTGGGACAAACCAAAGAGAAAATTACCACCTTTTAAAAAAATAATTCATTCGCAAGATGTGGGCGTCGCTGGCAAAGCCAGCATTTACTGCCTATCCCTAGCTGCCCTTGAAAAGATGGTGGTGAGCCGCCTTCTTTAACCACTGTGGGTAGCGGTTTGATACAACTGGTTGGCTTCCTAGGTCACTTCAGAGGGCAGTTAAGAGTCAACTACGTTGGCGTGGGACTGGAGTCACATATAGGCCAGACCGGGTAAAGATGCCAGGTTTCGTTCCCTAAAGGTCATTAGTGAACCAGTTGTTTTTTTTTTGACATTCTGGAGGGGAAGGGTGAACAGCCAGTTGTCGTGGTGCATATAGGTACCAACGAGATAGGTAAAAAACAGGATGAGGTCTTAAAAGCTGAATATAGGGAGTTAGGAGGTAAATTAAAAAATAGGACCTCAAAAGGTAGTAATCTCAGGATTGCTACCAGTGCCACGTGCTAGTCAGAGTAGAAATAGAAGGATATTTCAGCTGAATACGTGGCTAGAGAAATGGTGCAAGGGAGAGGGATTCAAATTCCTGGGACATTGGAACCGGTTCTGGGGGAGGTGGGACCAGTACAAACTGGACAGTTTGCACCTGGGCGGGACCAGGACCGATGTCCTAGGGGGAGTGTTTGCTAGTGCTGTTGGGGAGGGTTTAAACTAAAATGGCAGGGTGTTGAGAACCTGTGCAGGGAGACAGAGGAAAGGGAAGCAAGGATAGAAGCAAAAGACAGGAAGGAGAAAAGCAAAAGTGGAAGGCAGAGAAATCAAGGGGGTAAATCAAACAGGGCTACAGTAAATAATAATTCTAAAAGGACTAAGTGTAAAAAAAACAAGCCTGAAGGCTTTGTGTCTTAATGCGAGGAGCATTCGTAATAAGGTGGATGAATTAGCTGCGCAAATAGATGTAAACGGATATGATATAATTGGGATTACGGAGACATGGCTCCAGGGTGACCAAGGCTGGGAATTCAACATCCAGGGGTATTCAATATTCAGGAAGGACAGGCAAAAAGGAAAAGGAGGTGGGGTAGCATTGCTGGTTAAAGAAGAGATTAACACAGTAGTAAGGAAGGATATTAGCTCTGATGATCTGTATGGGTAGAGCTGAGAAATACCAAGGGGCAGAAAACGTTAGTGGGAGTTGTACACAGACCCCCAAACAGTAATGCTGAGGTTGGGGATGGCATTAAACAGGAAATTAGAGATGCGTGCAATAAGGGCACAGCAGTTATCATGGGTGACTTAAATCTACATATAGATTGGACTAACCAAATTAGTAACAATACTGTGGAGGGGGAATTCCTAGAGTGTATACGGGATGGTTTCCTGGACCAATATGTCAAGGAACCAACCAGAGATCAGGCCATCTTAGACTGGGTATTATGTAATGAGAAAGGATTAATTAACAATCTTGTTGTGCGAGGCCCCTTGGGGAGGAGCGATCATAATATGATAGAATTCTTCATTAAAATGGAGAGTGAAGTAGTTGACTCAGACTAGGGTCCTGAATTTAAATAAAGGAAACTATGATGGTATGAGGCGCGAGTTGGCTAAGATGGATTGGGGAGCGTTACTTAAAGAGTTGACGGTGGATAGGCAATGGCAAACATTTAAAGATTGCATGGATGAACTATAGAATTTGTTCATCCGTGTTTGGCATAAAAATAAAACAAAAAAGGTAACTCAACCATGGCTAACAAGGGAAATTAGGGATAGCATAAGATCCAAGGAGAGGACATATAAATTGGCCAGAAAAGGCTGCAAACCTGAGGATTGGGAGCAGTTTAGGATTCAGCAAAGGAGGACAAAGGGATTAATTAAGAGGGGGAAAATAGAATATGAGAGTAAGCTTGCAGGGAACATAAAAACTGACTGTAAAAGCTTCTATAGATATGTGAAGAGAAAAAGATTGGTGAAGTCAAGCATAGGTCCCTTGCAGTCAGAATCAGGGGAATTTATAATGGGGAACAAAGAAATGGCAGACCAATTAAATACATACTTTGGTTCTGTCTTCACAAAGGAGGACACAAATAACCTCCCAGAGATGTCGGGGAACATAGGGTCTAATGAGAGGGAGGAATTGAATGAAATCAGTATTTGTAGGGAAATGGTGTTAGGGAAATTGACGGGATTGAAGGCCGATAAATCCCCAGGGCCTGATAATCTACATCCTAGGGTACTTAAGGAAGTGGCCCTAGAAATAGTAGATGCATTGCTGGTCATCTTCCAAAATTCTATAGACTCTGGAACAGTTCCCATGGATTGGAGGGTAGCTAATGTTACCCCACTATTTAAAAAAGGTGGTAGAGAGAAAACGGGGAATTATAGACCGGTAAGCCTGACATCGGTAGTGGGGAAAATGCTAGAGTCCATTATAAAAGATGTAATAGCAGAGCACTTGGAAAACAGTGACAGGATCGGACAAAGTCAACATGGATTTACAAAAGGTAAATCATGCCTGACTAATCTACTGGAATTTTTTGAGGATGTAACTGGTAGAATAGATAAGGGAGAACCAGTGGATGTGGTGTATTTGGACTTTCAGAAGTCTTTCGATAAGGTCCCGCATAAGAGATTAGCGTGCAAAGTTAAAGCACATGGGATTGGGGGTAAGGTACTGACTTGGATAGAGAACTGGTTGGCAGACAGGAAGCAAAGAGTTGGAATAAACTAGTCTTTTTCTTAGTGGCAGGCAGTGACTAGTGGGGTACCACAGGGATCGGTCCTAGGACCCCAGCTATTCAGAATATATATTAATGATCTAGACGAGGGAACTAGATGTAATATCTCCCAGTTTGCAGACGACACAAAGCTATGTGGGCGTGTGTGCTGTGAGGAGGATGCAGAGGAACTCCAGTATGATTTGGACAGGTTGGGTGATTGGGCAGATGCATGGCAGATGCAGTATAATGTGGATAAATGCAAGGTTATCCACTTTGGTGGCAAAAACAGGAAGACAGATTATTATCTGAATGGTAATAGATTGGGAAAAGGGGAAGTGCAACGAGACCTGGGTGTCCTTATGCACCAGTCGCTGAAGGTAAGCATGCAGGTGCAGCAGGTGGTTAAGAAGGCAAATGGTATGTTGGCCTTCATAGCGAGAGGATTAGAGTACAGGAGCAAGGATGTCATGCTGCAGTTGTACAGGGCCTTGGTGAGACCACACCTTGAGTATTGTGTGCAGTTTTGGTCACCTTATCTGAGGAAGGATGTTCTTGCCATGGAGGAAGTGCAGTGAAGATTCACCAGACTGATACCTGGGATGGCAGGAATGACGTATGAAGAGAGATTGGGTCGATTAGGCTTATATTCGCTAGAGTTTAGAAGAATGAGAGGGAATCTCATTGAAACTTATAAAATTCTAACAGGACTAGACAGACTGGATGCAGGAAGGATGTTCCCGATGGCAGGGGAGTCCAGAACCAGGGGTCACAGTCTAAGGATAAGGGGTAAGCCATTTCAGACTGAGATGAGGAGGAATTTCTTCACCCAGAGAGTGGTGAACCTGTGGAATTCTCTACCACAGAAAGCAGTTGAGGCCAATTCATTAAATATATTCAAGAAGGAGTTAGATATATTTCTTAAGGCTAAAGGGATCAAGGGATATGGGGAGAAAGCAGGGACAGGGTACTGAATTTGGATGATCAGCCATGATCTCATTAAATGGCGGAACAGGCTCGAGGGGCTGAATGGCCTATTCCTATTTTCTATGTTTCTATGACAGCTTCATGGTCACTTTTAGTGATATCACCTTTTTATTTCTAGAATTTCGTTAACTGATTTCAGATTCTCAAACTGTCATGGTTGGAGTTGAACTCCCATTCTCTGGATTATTAATCCAAGCCTCTGGATTGCTCGTCCAATAACATGACCAGTACACTACCCTATTTGTTTGAATGCATGTTTGCCACTTATTTTTCAATCAACCCAATTCAACACCAGATCACATTTAAAGCTATAGTAACTATCTTACTAAAGCACCAATTTCACACTTAGTGTTGATCATTGTGTTGTCCCTCTGTCATAATCTTTCCAGTCTCTCTATCGGAGAAACAAATATGCCCAGCGAGGCCCCCATCTGCTCTCTCAGGTGGACGTAAAAGATCCCATGACACTATTCTTACGAAGAGCAAGGGCGTTGTCCCTGGTGTCCCAGCCAGTATTTATCCCTCAATTATCATTAAAACAGATGATCTGGTCATTATCTCATTGCTGTTTGTGGGATCTTGCTGTGCGCATATTGGCTGCCGCATTTCCTACATTACAACAGTGACTACACTTCAAAAGTACTTCATTGGCTGTAAAGTCCTTCAGGACAGCCAGAGGTTGTGAAAGGCGCTATATAAATGCAAGTCTTTCTTTCCTTCATAATTACAAACACTGAGTGGGAGTAAGAGAAAATTCAGACTGGGAGAGAGATGAAAAGAAACAGAAATACTGGCAGCAGGGCTCGATAGGAAACAGCACTGGGAGTGCCACTGAAACAAACACAAACACTGAAAGCGGCAGTAAATAAATAGCTGGAATGACAGAAAATAAACCCACAAATAGAGAGTCAGGCTAAAAATAAACTGTGACGTACAGTTACAGCATAAACACTGAAAGCAAGGTGGTAAAAGGAAACAGTAGGGCTGCACTTAAAAACAGAAACACTGGGCGCAAAACAGAGAAAATATCGGGAGCCGAGCTCCATAAAAGCCCACAAGCAAACAAAGTCGGAGCAGGACATTTAGAATAGAATAAAAATGTACAAAGACAGAAAGACTTGCATTTATATAGCGCCTTTCATGACCTCCGGACGTCCCAAAGCGCTTTCCAGCCAATGAAGTACTTTTGAAGTGTAGTCACTGTTGTAATGTAGGAAACATGGCTGCCAATTTGCGCACAGCAAGCTCCCACAAACATAAATATTGGCCAGGACATCGGGGAGTCCACTTAGAGGGCAGAGGAGACCTCGGTTTAATGCCTCATCTGAACGACGGCACCTCCGACAGTGCAGCACTCCCTCAGTACTGCATTGAAGTGTCGGCCTAAACTTTGCGCTCAGGTCTCTGGAGCGGGAATTGAACCCACAACCTTCTGACTCGGAGGCGGGAGTGCTACCAACTGAGCCACGCCAGTTATGGATGAGACACCGAAGTCGTGTCCTGGTTACAGAGGAACCCTGGTCTTATCCCACCTGGAAACGTGCACCCTCCCCAAAATACACAATACAAAACATTCTCACAAATACACATTGACAGCAAAATGCTTGCATTTCTCACCACGGTAACCATGTGTCATGAAGCATAAAGCTGTCAAAGAGGTAAAATATAATCTGTTCTGTTTCTAGTTTTGTCTCACCCAGAGGAAGGGATGAATCTCAGAAGCTACTGAATTGGTTTGTAGCAACCAGTCACCTGCCTCTACCTCTTTGACCATCTTTGGCCAAGTTCTTCATCCGTGAGCACGGGTTGCTCTCCTCCTACTCATCTCAGCATGTGATAGCTGAAAACTACTTCACATGTAAAACCGCTCACTAGCATCTTTGTAAACAAAATTAAAACTTGCCCCGTGGTGATCGGAAATGGGGTGACAAGCTTGTTTTTCTGGTCACCTCTCTGCTCAATTTAATAGCTTCTGGGAAATCTTGATAATAGAAACATAGAAGATAGGAGCAGGAGTAGGCCATTCGGCCCCTCGAGCCTGCTCCGCCATTCAATGCGATCATGGCTGATCATCCAAACTCAGTACCCTGTACCTGCTTTCTCCCCATATCCCTTGGTCCCTTAAGCCTTAAGAAATATATCTAACTCCTTCTTGAATATATTTAATGAATTGGCCTCAACTGCCTTCTGTGGTAGAGAATTCCACAGGTTCACCACTCTCTGGGTGAAGAAATTCCTCCTCATCTCAGTCCTAAATGGCTTACCCCTTATCCATAGACTGTGACCTCTGGTTCTGGACTCCCCCGCCATCGGGAACATCCTTCCTGCATCTAGTCTGTCTAGTCCTGTTTTAAACTTATTTGTTTTTTTAGAAATGGAACACAGGAGGATTGCTAAGAGTTCTGTTTAAGGCTGTCGCACAACATCAGCTGGCACTCGATTATTTTCAATCTGTCATAACATTGCCTTACTAGCAACACCTACTGGTGCAGTACCTTTGGACTCCCGAGACCATTCACCCTTAATATATAATAGATGGGCGAGCTCAAGCAGGGACCCACATTCGCAGATTGCCACTCTCCCCATTTTACTTCTGCACTGAGCTACATAGGATTACATAGGATATACAGCACAGAAACAGGCCATTCGGCCCAACCAGTCCATGCTGGCGTTTATTCGCCACACAAGCCTTCTCCTGCCTTTCCTCATCTAAATCTATCAGCATAACCCTTTATTCCCTTCTTGCCTCATATGCTTGTCTAGCCTCCCCTTAAATGCATCTGTACTATTCGCTTCAACCACTCCCTGTGGTAGCGAGTTCCACATTCTCACCACTCTCTGGGTAAAGAAGTTTCTTCTGAATTCCCTATCGGATTTCTTGGTGACTATATCATATTGATGGCCTCTAGTTATGCTCTTCCCCACAAGTGGAAACACTCTCTCTGTATCCACTCTATCAAAGTTTTTCATAATTTTAAAGACCTCTATTAGGTCACCCCCTCCGCCTTCTTTTTTCAAGAGAAACGAGCCCCAGCCTGTTCATCCTTCCCTGATATGTATACGCTCGCATTTCTGGTATCATCCTTGTAAATCTTCTCCATACCCTCTCCAGTGCCTCTATATCCTTTTTATAATATGGCAATCGGAACTGTACACAGTACTCCAAGTGTGGTCTAACCAAGGTTCGACACAGGTTTAGCATAACTTCCCTACTTTTCAATTCTATACCTCTAGAAATAAACCCTGGTGCTTGGTTTGCATTTTTTATGGCCTTGCTAACCTGTGTCGCTACTTTTAGTGAGCTGTCGAACCCTATTGGGCGGCATTGATGAGCAATGGGTTGGAGTGCCACATTCTGAGCTGCATCCGATGGAAGTTCCCAAGCACCATGAAAATCTGGACCTGCAATTTCAGAAGAACTCACCTCCTTTATATTGCTGGGGTGAAGTGGCCGTGAGCTTACCGAGTTAGTGGCTGCCATGACAAACCAGCAGGCATACATGCAGTTGCATTCATGACCAGCAGCTTGTATTGCTCTGCCTCAAGAGCAGATTCGGAGAGTATCGTGGGGAAGTTGTATAGTCCTCCCATTAGGTTCCACCTTCAGAAAAGTGTCCCCTCTGGTCACCAACACACACGGGATACGTCCGAGCCACAGAAGCAGTGCCGAGAAGGGCCTCAAGGCTAATCGCCAGTGTCAGAGTACAGAGTTATCAGGATAGGATAGAAGAAACTCAGGCTCCTCAGCCCTGAAGGGCGGTGAATGAGATAGGATCTTGTAGAAGAATCAAACATTCAGGCTTGGGCTGATAAATGGCAAGTAACATTTGCACCACACAAGTGCCAGTCAATGACTATCTCCAACAAGAGAGTCTAGCCACCTCCCCTTGACATTCAACGGGATTAACATCGCCAAATCCCCACCATCAACATTCTGGGGGTCACCATTGACCAGAAACTTAACTGGACCAGCCACATAAATACTGTGGCTACAACAGCAGGTCAGAGGCTGGGTATTCTGCGGCAAGTGACTCAGCTCCTGACTCCCCAAAGCCTTTCCACCATCTACAAGGCATAAGTCAGGAGTGTGTTGGAATACTCTCCACTTGCCTGGATGAGTGCAGCTCCAACAACACTCAAGAAGCTCAACACCATCCAGGACAAAGCAGCCCACTTGATTGACACCCCATCCACCACCTTAAACATTCACTCCCTCCACCACCGACGTACCGTGGCTGCAGTGTGTACCATCTACAAGATGCACTGCAGCAACTCGCCAAGGCTTCTTCGGCAGCACCTCCCAAACCCGCGACCTCTATCACCTAGAAGGACAAGGGCAGCAGGCCTATGGGAACACCACCACCTCCAAGTTCCCCTCCAAGTCACACACCATCCTGACTTGGAAATATATTGCCGTTCCTTCATCGTCACTGGGTCAAAATCCTGGAACTCCCTACCTAACAGCACTGTGGGAATACCTTCACCACATGGACTGCAGCGGTTCAAGGCAGCTCACCACCACCTTCTCAAGGGCAATTAGGGATGGGCAATAAATGCTGGCTTTGTCAGCAATGCCTACACACCACAAATGAATAAAAAAAGGAAACGTAAATCTGGAGCACTATTTCAAGCTAAACCACAATAAGAGTACAAACTGGTAAAAGACAAGCTCAGGACTGTTTTTCGGACAAACTATTTCTCATGGAGTGATTAACACTTGGAATAATCTTCCTGGTAGGATAGTAGAGACAAAAACTCTCGGATCATTCAGAGGCAGTTAGGTGCTGTGATTGGGGAACCACATGGAAGGGTGAGTTCGTTTGGTCCAATGGCCTCCTTTGTCTGTACTTATTATAGTGATGTAGGCTGTTTGCAGAACACTTGTTTATATTAAGTGCTAATGTCATAATTTTGGCTAAATATTATCAGGCCTGGTTTATCAGATTCTTAGCAGCACACGTGTCTGGAGATATGGAATGATTTTCTCTGATTACGCCTCCGAGTCAGAAGGTTGTGGGTTCAAGTCCCACTCCAGAGACTTGAGCACTAAAATCTAGGCCGACAGTCCAGTGCAGTACTGAGGGAGTGCTGCATTGTTGGAAGGTGCCGTCTTTTGGATTAGACGTTGAACCGATGGCCCGTCTAATCTCTCAGGTGGATGTAAAAAACCCATGGCATTAGTTCGAAGAATAATAGGGGAGTTATCCCCGGTGTCCTGGCCAATATTTATCCCTCAATCAACATAACAAAATCAGTTTATCTGATCATTATCACATCGCTGCTTGTGGGAGCTTGCTGTGCGCAAATTGGCTGCCGCATTTCCTACATTTCAACAGTGACTGCACTTCAAAGTACTTCATTGGCTGTAAAGTGCTTTGGGACGTCCTGAGGTCGTGAAAGACGCTCGAGAAATGCAAGTCTTTCTTTCTTTACCCATCGTTTCCCACTATTAATGTACTTCACGGTACAAACCGCTGCTCCCCCAAATGGAATCAACAATCCCAGCCATCAAATCTCCTGCTCATTAAACCGTATGGTTTTCAGATGACAGCATTTTTGGATTTTAATCTTTGTGAAGTTCCAGAATTGCATTTACAGCATCGTATCTCCCAGATTGTTGAGTGTGCTGGTGAGTATCGATCAGTCTGCTATGGTTAACCAGCTGGGATTATGGGCAGCCACGTCGCACGCAGTCTGGGGGTCAGTCTCTTTGCTCTCCTCTGCGCTGCAACAACCAGAATTGGACTCAGTGCCCAGGTGACCAAGGCATTGTACAAGTTTAGCATGATCTCTGGTCATTGACACATTTACTAGCAGCTTGATTACATCTGATTCTTTTGACCCAATTTAAAAAAAAACCCTGAAAATCAGAAGGCCCATCTGTGGGCTTTGGCCCTTCACCTTAGGTTTCTCAACTTAAAAAAGAGAGCCCTGTAAAGTGCAGGCCATGACATTATACCCACTACACTGAAGTGACCACCTCACCCATCGCAAATCTTCTTCACTTTGTGTCTCAGCTGCTCCCCTTGAAAGAAGATGATGAACACATTCTTCTGTACCTCCACGAGCTGTAAAACAAAACATAATAATCTATCATACAGACATCGAGAAAGACTAGAATTTATGCAGCACCTTATCACATCTCTCAGGAACTCCGCCAGCTGCTTCATGTGCAATCAAATACTTTGAAGTGCAGTCACCACTCTTGTGTTGGTATTCGAGGCAGCCAAGGTCTTCACAGCAACATGACGAATGATCAGTTAATCTATTTTTGGTGGTGTTGGTCAAGGGAGAACATTGTCTAGGAAACTGGGAGAACTCCCTACTCTTCTTCAAATAATGCCACGGGATCTTTAAAGTCTGGAGGAAGGCACCTCCCGCAATGCAGCACTCCCTCATTACTACACTGAAGTGTCAGCCTGGATTATGCACCCACTTCTTGGCATTGGTCTAGAATCCACAACCTTCTAACTCAGATATGAGTGTGCTACCAACTCAGCCAAATGAGGCAGCTGCCCTCAGCTCATTTTACCTTGACTCTACTTCAAACCAGACCAGTTGCAGTGGGAACATAGAAAGAAAAAAAAACCATAAATGCTAAAAACTTGAAGCAAGAACAGTGTGCGTCAGTCAACATCTGAAAAAGCAAAGACTGGTTAATGTTTTCAATAGAGACGGTGTGTCTGCACTCTTGACCTATATCTCCTGCTTCTTCCTCCCCTCTTTGTTTTGGTCACTTCCATTCAAGTGCTCTCCTTCTGGTCATGTCAATTGTGACAAACACTCTCCACCCAAAACATTAATGTAGTCTTCAGGTTGAAGACTCTGGCCTGGAAATTGGATTGCGCCTGAATCAGGGCCCGATCCCAGTGCAGCAGGTGCCCAATGAGTCCAGTGGCAGACCACGGCAAATTAATCCTCCAGCCCCATTTGTCGCGGGCGCCAGTCACGGCCCAGAGGCAGCTCGACGGTCCCGAAGGGCAGCAAGATCTGCTGGCGCCGGCAAGGTCCTCAGGAGAATCTGGTGGGGTGGGGGTGAGGCAATCAAAAGGAGGGCGTGCGGTGGTCGGCAGTGACCTGTGGATCTAATGTGGAGCCGAGAAGAGCACTCCTGCTGCACCTCCAGGAGCCACAATAAGGAAAAAGGACCAACTTATTTTTCAAGTTTGGCTGCTAAACACCTGAAGAAACTGACCGCAGCGTGCACAATCCAATTTGCAAAGGGGGCCACAAACCGGCGTTAAACCCCCTATGACCATATGCCAAGGGCCTAAGTGTACAGTGGATGCCTACAGAAGAGCCTTTACCAATATTACAGGCAGCGCACGGAATGAGCATGCGCACGTCGCCCGCCATATTGGACCCTTAGGCGGCTATTTTACACCTGTAAAACGGGCACAGAGCGATCCCATTTCTCAGCCTTTGTGTTGATATTATTGTGACTTTGCATTACTAGTCAACTATTGGAAATTCCCCGACTGTTCCCTCTGACCTGCAGATGTTTGCATGATTGACAGCTGCATATAGTTAAAATGGCTAAATATTAAACAGCACCGCCGGGAATTAACTTGGGGGTTTTTCCGATCAGCTGCCGTAACTTCAGTGGAAACCCCAGATAGACACAAGCCTGGCCACCTATTTTTAAGCACCAATTTCTTTTTTCGTTTGTTTCTAACTGAACCATAGCAACAATTACTAAAGTCTCTCCATCAGGAACTATTTTTTTTTTAAATTTGTGGAACAGATTTTAGCAAATACAAACCAGAAGGGAAAGGGACAAGTGACGGTCAACGCCTTGATTTTAAAATTCTAATCCTTGCGTTCAAATTCCTCCATGGCCTCGTCCTCCCTATCTCTGTAACCTCCTCCAACCCTCCGAGATATCTCCTCCAATTCTGGCTTCTTGTGCCTCCCCCACTTCCTTAGCCCCACCATTAGCGGCCGTGCCTTCAGCTGCACGGGACGGGAGGACGGACGAAGTTACATTTATATAGCGCCTTTCACAACTTCATGACGTCCCAAAGCACTTTACAGCGAATTAAGTATTTTTTCGTCACTTTTGTAATGTAGGAAACGAGTTAAGCAATTTGCGCACAGCAAGCTCCCACAACAGCAATGAGATAATGAGCAGATAATCTAGCGATGTTGGTCAAGGATAAATATTGGCCAGGTCATTGCAAGTTATTGCTGAACAGTGTTGAAGAAACAAATTCACAATGAAGGGAAGAGCAAATATTCTGACGAAGAATCTGCAACCAAATGGTTAATCTCTCTCTTCCGATTTCTAACACGCAGTTTTTTCTATCGATCTCGACATTAGAATTGCTATTAAAAGATTGTGCCAGTTCCCATTCTCGAGTTAATTGAAGAATTACTTACAGTGCTTGGATCTTCCAAGGGAACTTCCATCTCAGACTGCTTCAGGTAGACATTCCCTCTGCAAGCTCTCCAGAGCAGGCGTTCGAAGGCAGCCATTCTCTCCCTTCGGATCACACCAGCTATAAACCTGAAACATCCAGTAACAAAAAATGACCGATCAACATCTTGGGGAAATCTTTAAACTATGGCGTGGGATCGTACTTTTAGACATGTACAACATGTTAACTTTGCTCCTGTTCAGTTATTGGAGTTACAGGGCTATGGTAAGGCATAATGTATGTTCAGAGGCACCACAGCAGGGAGTTAGGAGCACGTAGAGAAAGACAGAGAGAGAGAACGAGAAAGAGGGGCAGAGAGAGAGAGAGAGAGAGAGAGAGAGAGAAAGAGAGAGAGAGAGAAAGAGAGAAAGAGAGAAAGAGAAAAAGGAGAGAGAGAGAGAAAGAGAAAAAGGAGAGAGAGAGAAAGAGAAAAAGGAGAGAGAGAGAAAGAGAGAGAGAGAAAGAAAGAGGGGCAGAGAGAGAGAGACAGAGAGAAAAAGAGAGGGGGACAGAGAGAGAGAGAGACGGGCAGAGAGAGAGAGAGAGACGGGCAGAGAGAGAGAGAGAGAGGGGCAGAGAGAGCGAGAAGGGCAGAGAGAGAGAGAGAGAGAGAGAGAGAGAAGGGCAGAGAGAGAGAGAGAGAGAGAAGGGCAGAGAGAGAGAGAGAAGGGCAGAGAGAGAGAGAGAGAGAGGGAGAGGAGGAGGGCAGAGAGAGAGAGAGAGAGAGAGAGAGGAGGAGGGCAGAGAGAGAGAGAGAGGAGGAGGGCAGAGAGAGAGAGAGAGAGAGGAGGAGGGCAGAGAGAGAGAGAGAGAGAGAAGGGCAGAGAGAGAGAGAGAGAGAAGGGCAGAGAGAGAGAGAGAGAGAGAGAAGGGCAGAGAGAGAGAGAGAGAGAGAGAGAGAGAGAGAGAGAGGGGCAGAGAGAGAGAGAGAGAGAGAGGGGCAGAGCAGAGAGAGAGAGAGAGAGAGAGGGAGAGGGGCAGAGAGAGAGAGAGAGAGAGAGGGGGCAGAGAGAGAGAGAGAGAGAGAGGGGCAGAGAGAGAGAGAGAGAGGGGCAGAGAGAGAGAGAGAGAGAGAGGGGCAGAGAGAGAGAGAGAGAGAGAGGGGCAGAGAGAGAGAGAGAGAGAGAGGGGCAGAGAGAGAGAGAGAGAAGGGCAGAGAGAGAGAGAGAGAGGGGCAGAGAGAGAGAGAGAGGGGCAGAGAGAGAGAGAGAGAGAGAGAGGGGCAGAGAGAGAGAGAGAGGGGCAGAGAGAGAGAGAGAGAGAGAGAGGGGCAGAGAGAGAGAGAGAGAGAGAGAGAGAGAGAGAGAGAAGGGCACAGAGAGAGAGAGAGAGAAGGGCACAGAGAGAGAGAGAGAGAAGGGCAGAGAGAGAGAGAGAGAGAGAGAAGGGCAGAGAGAGAGAGAGAGAGAGAGAGAGAGAGAAGGGCAGAGAGAGAGAGAGAGAGAGAGAGAGAGAGAGAGAGAGAGAGAGAGAGAGAAGGGCAGAGAGAGAGAGAGAGAGAGAGAGAAGGGCAGAGAGAGAGAGAGAGAGAGAAGGGCAGAGAGAGAGAGAAGGGCAGAGAGAGAAGGGCAGAGAGAGAGAGAGAGAGAAGGGCAGAGAGAGAGAGAGAGAGAGAAGGGCAGAGAGAGAGAGAGAGAGAGAGAGAGAGAGAGAGAAGGGCAGAGAGAGAGAGAGAGAGAAGGGCAGAGAGAGAGAGAGAGAGAGAGAGAGAAGGGCAGAGAGAGAGAGAGAGAGAGAAGGGCAGAGAGAGAGAGAGAGAGAGAAGGGCAGAGAGAGAGAGAGAGAGAGAAGGGCAGAGAGAGAGAGAGAGAGAGAGAGAAGGGCAGAGAGAGAGAGAGAGAGAAGGGCAGAGAGAGAGAGAGAGAGAGAGAAGGGCAGAGAGAGAGAGAGAGAGAGAAGGGCAGAGAGAGAGAGAGAGAGAGAGAGAGAAGGGCAGAGAGAGAGAGAGAGAGAGAGAGAGAAGGGCAGAGAGAGAGAGAGAGAGAGAGAGAAGGGCAGAGAGAGAGAGAGAGAGAGAGAGAAGGGCAGAGAGAGAGAGAGAGAGAAGGGGCAGAGAGAGAGAGAGAGAAACATAGCAAAAAAAATAGAAAAATAGGAGCAGGAGTAGTCCATTCGAGAGAGAGAGAAAGAGAGAGGGGTGTCAGAACGACAATCCCCCAATGCTGCTTCTGTGAAGGGGCACCGAGCAGGTCACCCCTCCCCCACCTGCCACAGGGAAACCAATTCAGAAGTAAACTGGGAGATTGCACTTGATTAAATTTCACTCTATATAATACAAACCATACTTAATCTTACTGGATTTAATTTCTTATTAAATTAGCATACAGCAGGCAGTGTACTGAATTCTTACAAGGTTTGTTGACAAATACCATCAATTTTAAACATCCTTTTCTCTACACTGTCCTTTTCTTAATCACCTGGGTGTCAAACAGGCATGGAAGCCCATCACCCAAGTTAGACAGAGATCTACATGGGTAGAGTTTCTGTTTGCCCAATAAGGAGAGCATGCTCTCTCCCTGTAGAGACACTCCCCACTCACTCAAGTCCAGAGAGCTTAGGTTAAGAAAGTAAGAAATAGGAGCAGGAGTAGGCCATACGACCCCTCGAGCCTGCTCCGCCATTCAATAAGATCATGGCTGATCATCGACCTCAACTCCACTTTCCTGCCCGATCTCCATATCCTTTGATTCCCCCTAGAGTCCAAAAATCTCTCTATCTCAGCCTTGAATATACTCAAAGACTCAGCATTCACAGCCCTCTGGGGCAGAGAATTCCAAAGATTCACAACCCTCTGAGTGAAGAAATTCCTCCTCATCTCAGTCTTAAATGGCCTACCCCTTATCCTGAGACTATGCCCCTAGTTCTAGACACTCCAGCCAGGGGAAACAACCTCTCAGCATCTACTCTGTCAATCCCCTTCAGAATCTTGTATGTTTCAATGAGATCACCTCTCATTCTTCTTAGCTTCAGAGAGTATAGGCCCATTCTACACAATCTCTCATCATAGGACAGCCCTCTCATCCCAGGAATCAATCTAGTGAACCTTTGTTGCACCGCTTTCAAGGCAAGTATATCCTTCCTTAGATAAGGAGACCAAAACTGTGCACAGTACTCCAGGTGTGGTCTCACCAAGGCCCTGCACAATTGTAGCAAGACTTCCTTATTCTTATACTCCAACCCCCTTGCAATAAAGGCCAACATGCCATTTGCCTTCCTTATTGCTTGCTGTACCTGCATGCTAGCTTTCTGTAATTCTTGCACGAGGGCACCCAAATCTCTCTGAACACCAACATTTAAAAGTTTCTCACCATTTAAAAAAGATTCTGTGTTTCTATTCTTCCTACCAAAGTGAATAACCTCACATTTCCCTACAGTATACTCCATCTGCCACCTTACTGCCCACTCACTTCGTCTATCTATATCCCTTTGCAGACTCTTTGTGTTCTCCTCACAGCTTACTGTCCCACCTAGCTTTGTATTGTCAGCAAACTTGGATACATTGCACTCGGTCCCGTCATCTAGGTCATTAATATAGATAGTAAATAGCTGAGGCCCCAGCACTGATCCTTGCGGCACCCCACTAGTTACAGCCTGCCAACCTGAAAATGACCCGTTTATCTCTACTCTCTGTTTTCTGTCCATTAACCAATCCTCTATCCGTGCTATTATATTACCCCCAACCCCATGAGCCCTTATCTTGTGTAATAACCTTTTATGTGGCACCTTGTCGAATGCCTTTTGGAAATCCAAATATACTACATCCACTGGTTCCCCTTTATCTACCCTGCTAGTTACATCCTCAAAAAACTCTAATAAATTTGTCAAACATGATTTCCCTTTCATAAAACCATGTTGACTCTGCCTAATCATGTTATGATTTTCTAAGTGTCCTGATACCACTTCCTTAACAATGAATTCCAGTATTTTCCCGACAACTGATGTCAGGCTAACTGGCCTGCAGTTCCCAGTTTTCTCTCTCCCCCCATTCTTGAATAGCAGTGTTACATTTGCTACCTTCCAATCCGCTGGGACCATTCTAGAATCTAGGGAACTTTGGAAGATCAAAACCAAGGCATCCACTATTTCTGCAGCCACCTCTTTTAGAACCCTAGGATGTAGGCCATCAGGTCCAGGGGATTTGATGGCTTTTAGTCCCATTAGTTTCTCTAGTACTTTTTCTCTACTTATATTAATTGCGTTAAGTTCCTCACCCTCATTAGACCCTTGGTTCCCCACCAATTTTGTATGCTTTTTGTGTCTTCTACTGTGAAGACAGATACAAAATATTTGTTTAACATTTCTATCATTTCCTTATTCCCCATAATAATTTCTCCTGGCTCAGCTTCTAAGGGACCAACGTTTACTTTTGCTACTCTCTTCCTTTTTACATACTTACAATCTGTTTTTATATTTCTTGCTAGTTTTCTCTCATTCTATTTTTTCCCTTTTTATCAATTTTTTGGATCATCCTTTGCTGGTTTCTGAAACTCTCCCAATCCTCAGGCTTACTACTATTCTTTGCAACATTATAAGCTTCTTCTTTCAATCTAATGCTATCCTTAACTTCTTCAGTTAGCCACGGATGGATCACTTTTACCGTGGAGTTTTTGTTTCTCAATGGAATGTATTTTTGTTGAGAATTATGAAATATGTCTTTAAATGCTAGCCACTGTTTATCTACCGCCATACCTTTTAATCTATTTTTCCAATCTACCTTAGCCAACTCACCCCTCATACCTATGTAATTGGCTTTATTTAAATTAAAGACTCTAGTTTCAGACTTAGGCAAGTCACTCTCAAACTTAAAGTAAAATTTTATCATATTATGATCACTCTGCCCCAAAGGATCCTTTACTATGAGATTGCTAATTAACTCTGTCTCATTGCACAATACAAGATCTAAAATAGCCCATTCCCTGGTTGGTTCCATGATGTATTGTTCAAGGAAACTGTCCCAAATGCATTCTATGAACTCGTCCTCCAGACTACCTTTGTCAATTTGATTTGTCCAGTCTATATGAAGATTAAAGTCCCCCACGATTATCGTATTACCTTTGTTACAAGCTCCTACTATTTCTTGATTAATATTCTGTCCAACGGTATAGCTACTGTTGGGGGCCTATATACTACTCCCACCAGTGTTTTCTGCCCCTTGTTATTTCTTATCTCCACCCATACTGATTCTACTTGCTGATCTTCCGAGCCAAGATCCTTTCTCTCCACTGTCCTTATGACATCCTTTATTATCAAGGCTACCCCACCTCCTTTTCTATTCTGCCAGTCTTTTTAAAATGTCAAGTACCCTGGAACATTTAGTTCCCAACCTTGGTCACCTTGCAACCACATCTCTGTAATGGCTATTAGATCAAACCCATTTATCTCTATTTGTGCCACTAGTTTTTCTATCTTGTTATGAATGCTTGATGCATTCAGATAAAGAGACTTTAATTTAAATGTTTTACCATTATTCCCTGCTTTGACCTTATTCTCTGCTGCACTGCTACCGTTAAGCTCTCTGTCCCTTCCTGTCACACTCTGCTCATTTTTACCCAAATCGCTACACTGCTCTATTGCCTTGACCTTTCTCTTTAGATTTCTACATTTCCCCTCACCTTTCCTTTTGTTTTTTTAAACGCTGTTCTTTAATAGTTATGAAAATATCAGAGGTGGGTAAAAAGGGCTGTTTGACTAACAGTCAAGAATCATCCGATTGGGTAACAAAGAGCCTGTTTGTTTTCAATTGTCCATGAGAAGGTGGTGCGCTGTGAGGAGTGACATGCCGGGCGACCAATGGTAGCAGAGACGTCCAGAGTTGGCAGCCCTCCCAACGCTCTGCACGCTTCTCGCTGGATGAACTCCAGCAGTGACAGGTTCCACATGGCCCAAAACAATACTTACTTTTCAATGTGGTAATTTTAAAGTACATATAGTAGTCTATTACCTGGACACAAAGGCCAGAACACCTTGGAATCGGCTGAAGTATGCAGAGCAAACCAAAACTGCAGCTGCGGCCGGCAGCTGTGCCAGGTCATTGTTGGACTTCACTTACCCCAGCCTGCCAGGAGCAATCACCGCAGACGCAGTCTGCAGTTCCAGTAGGTGTATTGTGTCTTCGCTGAAGAAATCGTCGGTTAAATTCGCTTCAGTCTGCAAAGAAGAAATTCTGTTCACATCTGCGGCAGAACAATCTGATGCAACTTGAAACAATGCTCGAGATTGGGGGGGGGTGGCGGGGGAGTGTGGTTTTCTGCCGAACCACTAAAATTGGGTGATTGGTGGCTGGGGAATCTTGTGCTTTTCTCTGTGCCGCTGTTTAATGCCAGGACATCCCGCTTAAGACAGGGCAGCAGAGAGGTCTGCGTATGGGAAGACCTTTTTGTTCAGATATCACTCTGGGAGCTGTAGCTTTTTGTGGGTCTATGATTATGTCATCGCAAGCACTTTTAGCAATGTAACTGGACCATGGATGGTGTTCTGCTGCGTACAGAAGCGCTAAATTTCTGTTCACTGTGCCCGCATAGTGCAACCATAAAAAAATAAAATAAAATGGGCACAATTTTCCCTTCGCTCCCGTCAGGGGAGCTCGATAAGGAGGGAGATTGTCCCCCAAATAACCGATGAGCTGTGCAAATTTTTCACACAGAGTTGATCACAACCTAAAGTTTGACACTCCCCTTTCAAGAGGTGGTATCAATTCACACAGCAGCAACTGAGAGCAGATTGTTTTTTAGATTTGTTCTTGGAACATGGGTGACACTAGCAAGACAACAACAACTTGCAATTATATAGCACCTTCAATGTAGGAAAACATCCCAAGGCGCTTCACAGATACGCAATCGTACAAACTTTAACACTGAGCCAATGAAGAAGATATTAGGGTGGGTGCCCAAAAGCTTGGTCAAAGAATTAGGTTTTAAGAAGGGTCTTCAAGGAGGAGAGATAGGTGGAGAGGAGTGGAGTGGAGAGAAGGATAGGGTGCAATATGCCTCTCCAGGTGCTCCAGTCCCTGTGTTCTTGAGTTTATTTTTTTTTTAATATTTATTGTGGTGATTTGGACATCATTGGCAAGGCTGGCATTTATTGCCCTTCCCTGGTTGCCCTTGAGAAGGTGATGGTGGGTATTCTTCTTGAGCCACTGGAGTCCATGTGGTGAAGGTACTCCTACAATGCTGTTGGGTAGGATTTTGACCCAGTGACAATGAAGGTACGGTGATATATGTCCAAGTCAGGATGCTGTGTGATTTGGAGGGGAACTTGGAGCAGGTGATGGTGCTCCCATACACCTGCAGTCCTTGTCCTTCTAGTTGGTGGAGGTCGTGGGTTTGGTAGGTGCTGCCAAAAAAGCCTTGGCAACTTGATGCAGTGCATCCTGCAGACGGTACACACTGCAGCCACGGTGTGCCGGTGGTGGATATTTTAACAAGAGATCTTATCCTGTCTTTTTGATTGTTTCCCCAGGCTCAGGGAAGAATTCCTCCATGCACTATATGTGGTGAAATCATAAAATTATACAATTATAATCGAGCATTCCAGTGCTCTTTGTATCTCAGGGTACTATTGGTGCTTAAGGTTACCTCAAAGAAGTCCTGTGTTTTTTTCAGCAGGTGTTTGAGCTCAGTGAGTTCCAGAAAGTTCTGTTTGAGAGTCTGCTGGTTCTGATTCACCTCCCTCAGATCATGCTCCAGCTTTTCCAGAACTACCTGTGAAAGGATACAACAACGCATGAAGAGTGAGTCTTTCAGTTGACTCTCACCTAGCTACTCAATCACCCATCACAGCAATGCATGGAGAGAGTAATTGAGAGCACGAATGCCATTCCACAAAAATGTAAATCATAGCATCACAGATATTTCAAAGCAAGAGGCCCGTACTGCCTGTGCCAGTTCTAGTCCCTGGTTGAAGCTATTGACTCCAGCCTTGCCTCTGTTCTTTCCCTGTACCATTTAATGTTTCTCCTCTTCGGATAATTTGCCTTTAAAAAACAGTCGAGAGAAGGGATGCAAACATGGTGACCTTGAGGTGTGCTTGCTGGGAGAGGTTCAAAATTGAGAAAGGCAGATATAAGAGAGGGGTGAAGAGATGGGGAAACTGTCTGTTAATCAGCAAGCTTAAAGACAGAGTTACAGCATTAGAGAGCAACGGAAGGCAGCGGAACGTACGGAGGCAGACAGAAATGAGGAGATGTTTGAGGGCGAGTGGACAGTACTAGATTCAGTAAGGGATGCATTTTGGCAGAAGGAACAGGGAGAGGCAATATACACTTAATGGCACAGTTTTAAAGAGTGTGCAGGGACAGAGGGACCTGGGAGCTAATGTGCATAGGTCCCTGAAGGTGGCAGGACATATTGAGAGAGTGGTTAGCAAAGGATATGGGATCTTGGGCTTCATAAATAGAAATGAGAAGTCGCACAACACCAGGTTATAGTCCAACAGATTTATTTAATTTTACAAGCTTTCGGAGCTGTCGCTCCTTCCTCAGGTAAGTTAGCAGTGAGAGAATCTCCCAGAATTCACAATTTAAACACAGACAAAATCTATTCAAATATTTCCCTACATCAAAGACACACTAAGAGCACAGCCAAGACAATGAGATGTGTCCCAGGGGGTCCAACGTGTCAAACCACCTGCTGGCTGCATATCCTGTCAATTTGTGTTAGTCTTTTTAAAAAAAAAAACCACCTGGGAAGACCGGCCATGATGTCAAGTCACGTTCTGTATCGTGACATGAACCCGATATCGCGATTGAGGCCATCCTCATGAGTGCGGAACTTGGCTATCAGTTTCTGCTCTATGATTTTGCGCTGTCGTGTATCCCGAAGGCCGCCCTGGAGAACGCTTACCCGCAGATCCGAGGCTGAATGCCCCTGGCTGCTGAAGTGTTCCCCGACTGGGAGGGAACCCTCCTGCCTGGCGATTGTTGCGCGGTGTCCGTTCATACGTTGTCTCAGTGTCTGCATGGTCTCGCCGATGTACCATGCTCTGGAGCATCCTTTACTGCAACGTATCAGGTAGACAACATTGGCCGAGTCACATGAGTATGTACCGTGTACCTGGTGGGTAGTGTCCCCACGTGTGATGATGGTATCTGTGTCCATGATTTGGCATGTCTTGCAGAGGTTGCCGTGGCAGGGTTGTGTGGTGTCTTGGTTGCTGTTCTCCTGAAAGATGGGTAATCTGCTGCGAACGATGGTACTTTTGAGGTTAGGCGGCTGCTTGAAGGCGAGTAGTGGAGGCGTGGGGATGGCCTTAGCAAGGTGTTCGTCAAGGGGAGACTGGATAGGCACTTGAGGGAAATAAACTTGCAGGGCTACGGGAATAGAGCGGGGGAATGGGACTTACTGGATTGTTCTACAGAGAGCTGGCATGGACTCGATGGGCCGAATGGCCTCCTTCTGTGCCGTTATGACTCTAGTATCAGACCTTGAGAGGGAATGTTCAGGGATTGGAGATGGAGAACAGTACAATCAGGAACAGCATTGTCATGACAAAGGAATAATTGCTGAAAGAAGCCAAGGTACTGGAGATACATGTTTATAAAACAAGCAAGAAATGTTGGAAACTCTGTGAAGTTACCGAAGAGATTACACTAGCGAAGAGATACCAGGCACTGTCCAACACTGCAGAAGGATACAAAGTCCCAGAAGTAAAGAGTACAGCCTGGAAAAAGACACACTTTGCAGGTCACGGAGAGATTGTAGTCATAGATGATTCTTTGCTCAGATAAGTGGATAGCCAGGTGTGTCGTAAAGACAATACATTTCCCTACATTGCATCAGTGACTGCACATCAGAAATACTTCATTGGCTGTAAAGCACTTTGGGATGTCCTAAGGTCATGAAAGATGCTATATAAATGCAAGACCTTTCCTATACAGTATCGTGAGCTGCCTGCATACTGAGGAGAGGTCAGACAGATACTGAAGGGACAGGTAGTGACTCAATAGTAATGAAAGAAGAAGAAAGGCAGACTTGCATTTATGTAGCACCTTTCATGACCTCAGGTCGTCCCAAAGCGCTTTACAGCCAATTAAGTACTATTTTCTTTGAAGTGTAGTCACTGTTGTAATGTAGGAAACGTGGCAGCCAATTTACACATAGCAATGTCCCACAGACAGCAATGAGATAATGACCAGATAATCTATTTTAGTAATGTTTGTTGAGAGATGAATATTGGCCACAACAGCGGGGAGAACTCTCCTGCTCTTTTTTGAAATAGTGCCATGGGATCTTTTACGTCCACCTGAGAGGGCCTTGGTTTAACATCTCATCCGAAATGTCCACGTAGGGATAAATGTCACAAGGAGAAATATGGAGGCCTTAAAAGCCACAGATATGAGAATTGGCTCAAAATTCAAAGATAAAGGGCGCACAGTAATGTTTTCATGTACACAGAGTGTTTGGGGAAAGAAGGGAGTTCACCAAAAGAATTTGAAAGATAAATGAGTGGCTGGCAGCGAGGTATGAGAAAAACAGTGTTATCTTCATCAATAACTGGGAATCTTTCCAGAATAAGAACTAGTGCAAGACAGACAGGCTACACCTAAACCAAGTCAGGTCAAAGAGACTTGGGAAGAACATTGAGGCAGCAATAGAAAATTATTCAAACTAGACAGGTTGGGGGGGGAGTACAGGTAGGGCACAGGATCCCAGACAAGGCAGATTGCAGGGGAGAAGGTTGGCAACAGGTAGGTATGGACACAGATACCCAGCAAGAGACACATGAATGAGAAACCAGGAATAGGTAGGCATGGGGGAATGTAATCAACAAAGCCAGCAGGATGTTGAACTACATAACCAAGACAGTAGAATACAAGTCAGAGGAGGTAAGGATCAAACGCTATAGAGCTCCTTAAATATTGCATTCAGTTCTGGTCACCAAGAATCAATGGATACATTCAAGTGTTGAAGGCAGTTCAGAGAAGAAACAGGAGGCCGATTCCTAGTGTCAGGAGTCGGAGTTATGAGAAAAGACTGGAGAGACTTGGGTTTGTCAGCCACGAAGAGAGGCGGGTGAGAGGTGATCTTATTGAGGTGTGTAAGATAGTTAGGGATATAAAAAAAGTTAACCCAGAACATTACTTTAAATTAAACTGAGAGAGTAGAACTAAGGGGACAAAGGTTCAAAGTAGAGAAGGGTAATTTTAGGACAGGTATCAGTAGTTTCATCATACAGAGAGTGATCAAGGTGTAGAATAAATTTGCAAATAGAATAGTGGAGGCAAAAACCCTGGAACCATTTAAGATACAATTGGAAACTATAATTGAGGGGATGTTAGGATATCTCTGGATGAGTGAATCAACTATGCTCAATGGTCAATGTGGGGTATAATATACCCCCAATAGAGTGAAACTTGATGGGGGAGAAATTTGGTCAGCAACCGACTATGGGCAAGAAATGGGTGGCCCAACCTCTACGAGAGCCGGAAGAGGTCGCCCGAGGATCACCCAAAATTGGTCCTTGGGCTTCATTACCTTGAAACTGCCGGGCTGTTTGGGTCAAGAGATGAGAATTTTTCCTGAGGACTTTTGGTTCCCTGTTTGTCCTACATGCTTCCAGCAGAGGTTTCCATGGAGAGCTTTGCCACATAAATTTTCACCAGAGTCTCAATTAAAAGATTTTGGAAGCTACTAAGATTTTGGGCTCTATTTTTGGCACAATCTAAGTATTGTATAAGTCAAGTATTGTACGATGAATTCCACTTCTGTGAAATTATCTCATTTGTAAATAAATTCAACTAATTGTTTCAGTCTGAATGATATGGATAGAACGTTATTATAAAAAGGATAGCGAGGCACTGGAGAGGGTGCAAGAAAGATTTACAAGGATGATATAGAAATGCGAGGTTATACCTCAGGATAGGATGAACAGGCTGGGACTCTTTTCTCTTGAAAAAAGAAGGCTGAGGAGTGACCCAAGAGGTCTTTAAAATTCTGAAAGATTTTGATAGAGTGGATACAGAGAGAGTGTTTCCACTTGTGGGGAAGTGCAAAACTATAGGACATCAATAAAAGATAGTCACCAAGAAATCAAATAGGGAATTCAGAAGAAACTTCTTTACCCAGAGGGTGGCAAGAATGTGGAATGCGCTACAACAGGGAGTGGCTGAGGTGAATAATATAAGATGCATTTAAGGGGAAGCTAGCAAATGAGGGAGAAGGGAATAGAGGGTTAAGCTGATAGAGTTAGATGAGGAAAGATGGGAGGAGGCTCGAGTGGAACATAAACGCCAGCCTGGACTGGTTGGGCCGAATGGCCTGTTTCTGTGCTGTATATTCTATGTAATTCTATGTAATTCTATGTCACCTGATGGGCAACCCACATAGTTTCTGGTGCAGAATACCATGGTAAAAGGGTAATTGTTAGTCCTAAAGCATCTCCTTGATGGCATGCATAAGTTTGCAAGCTTCAGTTCATAGGATCAAGGGTCAGTTTATGAAACTGCCTCTTTACGGTGAACACGGGTTAAGCGTGCTGGGAGAGGAGTTTAAATTGTAACAGAGATGTCTTTACGCAAAGCATAAACCCATCTTCTCTTTTCTCAAATCGTGTGTTTACGCGCAATGAACTTTGCCCTGCGACAGATGCAGCAAGTGCTGACACCCGCCAGACCGGTAATTGAGCTGGGTCTTTAGAGCGGGCCACTCCTAGAACTGAACTTGATTCAAACTCCAGCTGAGAATGCTCCTTTCAATGGAACACTCTTGTTAATACAAACATATGAAAATGACAGACGGGAATAAAACCTACTGGTCCATCCAGCCTGTTTCACACACAGTTGTGGACACAACACATACACTCCCCACCCGGAGCCATGCAATCTCCTGGGGGAAGTGAAAAGCCAGATTAAAACCCAGGCCAATTGAGGAGGGGGGAGGGGAGGGGTGGTGGAAATTGGAATATTCCTCTCCGACCCCTTAAGGCGATCAAAACTAGTCCAGATGATCACACCGGTTCCTGTAACGTAAATCAGGGCCAAAGACTTGGAATTGCAACACACCATCATCAGAAGTGGCAAAGGTTCAAAACAGAAGATCATATTAGGCTCATCAAGGTTAAGGTGCATCGATGTTCAAGAATGAAGCACAACTGTCACCCAGTGTTAGCACTCAGACAGATGCAGGGTAACATGTTAACCGTGCCCCATCTCCTGAGAAGACCATGCCCACAGTTTCTTTCAGCTTCTCCACTCCCCGTAACAGCCATCCTGCACCATACTCCGAGTGAGACTGCGGTTACACCCTGCACTCAGCAGTTAGATGCTGTGGGACCTAGGTTGTGACAACCCTAACTTGTTTCACATATGACCCTGAGAGGGGACTTTATTTCACCATTTTAGATTTGAATCCAGGAGTGACTGCCTCCCCTGGGTCTAGCGTGCATTAATATTCTGGAGTCTGCACCCCACAAGATTTCCCTCCTTACCTCCAGGTCAATCATATCTTTTGGAAGAGGAGCCTGTGGATTCTCTCCATCATCTTGGACAGCAATCGCATCCCTTTCCATTTCAGTCTCCAGAAATCCTACAATTCCAAGCCAACAGGTAGAAAATAAAGAACAAAAGGTAACGCTTTGCCTCAAGTAGTCACTGATGCTCTGTTCTCGCAATCAAAGCTTCTGCAGCAAATCTTAATCCAAACAGTATTTGTATCAATGGGCACAATCATCAGGAATTTTAGATTCCTCACTTCAGTGAGTCGAGTTTATATGTAGCCATTGCTGGATTGCAAAGCACACATTTCTTTCTGCGATGTTCAGTCAACATCTTGTTCTTGGGGGGGGGGGGGGGGGGGGGGGGGGGGGAGATGAGGGGGAACTACATCTTTCTAGTCCAAGTATAAAATGAAAAATAGTCCACATGGGTTTCTAAAAGGAAGGTCATGTTTAGCCAACCTTACTGAATGCTTTGAAGAAATAACAGAAAGAGCAGACAAGGGCAATATAGTGGATGTAGTATACATGGACTTTCAGAAAGCCTTCGATAATGTGCCACAGAAGAGACTCATGACAAAGTGCGGCTCAGGGGCCAGGTAGCAGAATGGATTGAAAGGTAGCTACAAAGCAGAAAACAGAGCGTAGGAGTTAAGGGTCGTTTCTCGGTCTGACAGAAAGTGGGAAGTGATGTTCCACAGGGATCCGTGCTGGGATCACTGTTGTTCGCCATATACATAAATAATTTGGATTCAGAAATTGGAGGTATGGTGTCAAAATTTGCAGATGATGCCAAATTGGGCGTATTGCTAATGTGGAGGACATCTTCAAAATACAGGAAGAGAAAACAGGCTTGCAGAGTTCGCAGATGAATGGCAAACTAAATTCAATATAGAGATGTGTGAGGTGGTTCATTTTGGTAGGAGGGATAAAGAGGCCACTTATTCCTTGGAAGATAAGAAACTAAATTGGGTAGAGGAGCAGAGAGATCTGGAAATACAGTTTCATAACTCGCTAAAAGTAGCAACATAAGTTCATAAGGCCATAAAGAGTTCAAACAAAGCACTGCGATTCATTTCTGGAGGAATAGAATAGAAAAGCAGGGAGATAATGTTAAATTTATATAGGACCTTGGTTAGACCACACTTGGAGTACTGTGTGCAGTTCTGGTCTCCATACTGCATAAAGGATATTGAAGCACTGGAGAAAGTGCAGAAAAAATGCACAAGGATGTTACCAGCATTGTCATAGAGTCATAACGACACAGAAGGAGGCCATTCGGCCCATCGAGTCTGTGCCGGCTCTCTGTGGAGCAATCCAGTCAATCCCATTCCCCCGCTCTATCCCCGTAGCCCTGCAGGTTTATTTCCCTCAAGTGCCTATCTAGTCTTCCCTTGAAAACATTGAGAGTCTCCGCTTCCACCACTTCTGTCGGCAGCGAGTTTCAGGTCCTCACCACCCGCTGCGTAAAATTTTTTTTCCTCACATCCCCCCTGTTTCTCTTGCTCAAAACCTTAAATCTGTGTCCCCTCGTCCTTGTACCATCATCTAGTGGGAACAGCCTTTCCCCGTTTAGCCTATCCAAGCACATCATAATCTTGTACACCTCTATCAAATCACCCCTCAACCTCCTTTGCTCTAATGAAAACAAATCCAGCTTCTCCAGCCTGTCCTTGTAGCTAAGATCCCCCATCCCCGGAACCATTCTGGTAAATCTCCTCTGCACCCTCTCAAGGCCCTTCACATCCTTCCTAAAGTGTGGTGACCAGAACTAGGCGCAATACTCCAGTTGCGGCCTAACCAGTGCTTTATAAAGGTTCAGCATAACTTCTCTACTTTTGTACTCAATACCTCTATTTATGAAGCCCAAGATCCCATATGCTTTGCTAACCACTCTCTCAATATGTCCCGCCACCTTCAGGGACCTATGCACATTAACTCCCAGGTCCCTCTGTCCCTGCACACTCTTTAAAACTGTGCCATTAAGTGTATATTGCCTCTCCCTGTTCCTTCTGCCAAAATGCATCACCTCACACTTCTCTGTATTAAATTCCATCTGCCACTTGTCTGCCCATTCTGCTAGCCTTTCTATGTCCTGCTGCAGTCGATTGATATCATCCTCACTGTGGGGATGCAACTATCAGGAAAGATTGAGCAAGTTGGTATTATTTTCTCTGGAAAAGAGAAGACAAAGAAGAAGAGACCCGATAGAAGTCATAAAATTACAAAGAGGTTCAATCGGGTAGATGTGAAGAAACTTGTAGGTTAGTCCAGAACAAGGGGGCATAAATATAAGATAGTCACTAACAGATCAAATAAAGAATTTAAAGAGGAATTTCTTCACACAGAGAGTGGTGAGAATGTGGAACTCGCTGCCACATTGTGGGCTGGATTTTCCGATCGGAGGCTTCCTGTGTGCGGATGCCTCCGATCGGGAAAAGTCTACGCATTTACCTGCTGGCTCCGTAGGTCCCAAGACTTCCGATCCTGGGCCGATCCTGGTCCACACGCGCAGAGGCCCAGGTATCCCAGGGGCGCAGGCGGATCGCAAGCGTCCCTGGGATCACGTGGGCCATGGGGAACCAATCAAAGAAGGGAATGCCCCTTCACACTTTTGACAGGTCTCTATGCACAGATCTGTCAAAAGTATGAATGGGGATCACTCAAAAAACACACCAAAACATGAAATACATTTTTTTTTTTTAAATCATTACGTATTTAAAATTAGTTAAAATTACATTAAATTAAATATTTTAAACAAAAATTTAACTTTTTGAAAAAAATTAAAGTTTTTTACGGGACTAAAAATAAACTTACCTTTTTTAAAAGTATTTTTAAATTATAAATGAGTGAAAAAGAAATAATTTTTTAACTTTTTTAAACTCTTATGCTGGTAAAAGCAGGCCTTACGCAGGCTTTTACCAGGCGCAAGATTTTTAAAGGTTTTCAGCGGGCGGAGGTTCTGCAGAAAGCGGAACACTCCGCCCGCAGAGGCCCTTCTCCAGGGCAGGCGGAGGATCTGTCAAAGAGGATTCTTGACAGATCGGAAGTGCCGGTTTTCAGCGCATGCGCTTCGCACGCCTGAAACCGGCACTTGCGAGGCCCCTACGGGTGCGTACGCACCTCGTACACACCCGTGGGGGTCAGAAAATACGGGCCTGTGTGTTTGAAACAGAGAGCATTGATGCATTTAAGGGAAGGCTTGATGCATACAGGAGGGAGAAGGGAATAGAGAGATATGGGGGTGGGGCAGGATGGGAAGAGATAATTAGAGTGGGAGGAGACTCGTGCAGCATAGACCAGTTGGGCCAAATGGCCTGTTTCTGTGCTGTACATTCTATCATTCCATGCAAGAAACTTTCTTTAACCGCCAAAGCCTGCCCTCCAGACATCTCTCTGTCCACGTGGCAACAATTTTCTTAATTTCATGTGCCATTATCTTTGCCGTAAACCGTTGAAATGACTTTGCGAATCTACATAAACCGCATCCCCTTGCAGCCCTACCCCTGTTTTGATGATTGGGTTGCTACCAATATGCCCTAAGAAAGCCTTTTTATTGGCCTTTATGGATTATTCTGTTAATTTTCTTTCACAATCCCGCTTAGTCTTTCTATTCTTCCTGTAACATTCCCATGTTTTTGTATCTGACCTGGCTTTTATTTTTGTTTTTTGCCTTGTAAATGCTAAAAGATTCTCTTAATCTCTCCATTCAGCCTTAGATTAACGCATTTTTCCCTTACCGTAATATACTTGATTTTTACTCTTTACATCTCCTGTTTCAATCGGCCCAAGGCTCTATTTCCCAATTTTTTTTTGTTGCATTTAGTCATGCTGGGACAGCTCATTTAGGATTGAAGGAAATCTTGCGTTTATATCAATGTCAAAACATCACAAAGTGCTTCTCAGAGAATGTGTTTTTGAAGTGCAGTGACGGTTGGCGAATGTAGCAGTCATTCTAGAACTGCGCACGGCCATCAGTGAGATTAGTCTGTTTTTTGGTGGTTCTGTTTTCATACATAGAATCTCCAGCACAGAAACAGGTCATTCGGCCCAACAGGTCTATGCCAGTGTATATGCGCCACACGAGCCTCCTCCCATTCTACTTCATCTCACCCGATCAGCATAACCCTCTATTCCTTTCTCCCTCGTGTTTGTCTAGCTTCCCCTTAAATGCATCTATGCTACTCGCCTCAACCACTCCCTGTGGTAGCAAGTTCCACATTCTAACCACTCTCTGGGTGAAGAGGTTTCTCCTGAATTCCCTATTGGATCTATTAGTGACCATCTTATATTTATGGCCCCTAGTCTTGGACTCCCCACAAGTGGAAACATCTTCTCTGCGTCTACCCTATCAAACCCTTTCATAATTTTAAAGGCCTCTATCAGGTCACCCCTCAGCCTTCTCTTTTCTAGAGAAAAGAGCCCCAGCCTGTTCAGTCTTTCCTCACAGTTATATCCTCTCAGTTCTGGTATCATCCTTGTAAATCTTTTTTGCACCTTCTCCAGTACCTCTATATCCATTTTGTAATATGCTACTTTCAATGATTTGTGAATGTGTATCCCTAGATCTCTTTGCTCCTCTACCCCACTTAGACTCTTGTTTTCCAAGGGGTTTGTGGCCTCCTTATTTCTTCTACCAAAATGTACCACCTCACACTTATCTATATTGAAATTCATTTGCCATTTACACACCCATTGTGCAAGTTTATTAATGTCTTCTTGTATTTTGTCGCAGTCTGTGTTAACTATAACCCCCAATTTGGTGTCATTCGCAAATTTTGAAATTGTCCTTCCGATCCCTTTCATCAGGTGTAGAAGTTCAGGAGAGTCCTTACGGGAACACCTGTCCACTGCGTTAACTATTTTACAAAAAAGAAATCTGTATTGATCATTTTCACAGAAACATTTTTACACACTTACGAAGAATTCTCTCCATCACTTCACAGCGCCTGACTTCATTTACAAACTTCCGTTGGAATGAGTTGACACTTGCATTCAGCTGTGAAAAAAAAAGAGAGACACATACTGAAGTACTGCTCTCCACCACTACTTGTTGTAAAAAATGAGAACTCCTTAACTCACCACTCTGGGGTGTCCTGTGCTCATGCAGCGAGTGCTCCGTAATTCTAATTGCTGGAGTGAGGGACTGACAACCAGCTTCTGAAGACACACAGATTTAAAACAAAAGCATGCTCACCAGACATGCAGAACAATCAGGGAGCTCTCCTAATGGCTCAGTTGGTCACACAGACTAGGAAGATGCCAGGTTCAATCAGTGGTCCATGTTGATCTTAGCTGGAGTAAGTGTAGGGGGCACTACAATTGTCTTTGGAACTGCATCTCCTTCAGCCCACAACCTGCCTGCCTTACACTACACACTGTCTAGCCTCACACCCAAACAATGGCAATTTGGGTGAGGTGCTGGTGGGAAGTTAATTGTACCCCAGCAAGAGATAAAGCCTTCAGGAGGAAAGGAAGAAAAATTGGGGGAAATTAAGAAGTTCATTGAACGAAAAAGATTCCTGTCCCACAAGTTGCACTAGATGTCATCGCCAAAAATGAGGCACAAAGGTTCTAGCCATTGCCCCCAGAAACAACAACAGTGGCCGGAATTTTCTGGGGTCCGTGCGGGCGCGATCGGAGGTGGGTCAGGTGGGAAATTCAAAATATCTTGAAGCGGGTCGGGAACCTGCCGTCATCCCGCCCCCACGCTTCTTTCCCTTGGGGCGGCACTGACCTGAATGGCAGAGGCAGGATAGTTAATTTAAATCATTATTAGTTATTTGTCAGACTCTTAAGAGTCTTTTTAAACCTACCTTTCAAATTTCACTGGATGAGCACGGGAATCATGCAGTTTGGGAGCCATGTCTGTCAACCTGAGGCAGGAGTTGAGTGGCCATTGATCCAGCTGATCAGTTGACAGCAACAAAAGTACAATAAAAACTCCCACCTCACAGCTGATCACTTTCCTCAAGCAGAAGCTGTTGCTGACTGCATTGCCAGCACAGATTTAGTTTTCTCGAGGCTGCAAGTGTTTCCAACAAAGTCGCCGTCCAGTGTCACCTCATTGTTAGAATCTATCACATCATTGACAGATTGCTTCTGTCATCTCTACTTGACCTGCCATCTATTCCATCAGCATGGGTGCCGTTTATACAGTCTCACCTTGGTCCTCAGAATCGGACCACGATCAGCCCCAAAACCAGCAGCACCAGGCATACCTGCAGCACCAACACCACCACCAACCTTCTCCTCAACCACCTGATGCCCCACAGGACAGAGGGTATCAGCGCAGGGCTGTACCACGCCGGAGGTGATGCCCCCAACACAGGGTATACAGGCAGAGGATGAGCTTCCTCAACATGACTGAGCAGCTGTGCCAAAGGAGGCTCAGGCTATCGCACCAGGTTGTCGCAGACATTTGCACATTGCTGGAGCAAGACCTGCTGCCCAGAGGAACGGCTGGACACGCCTTACCAGTGGCTGTCAGTCACCAGCGCCCTCAACTTCTTTGCTTCAGGCTCTTTCCAGGAATCTGCAGCATCTCGCAGTCAGACGCCCACAGATGCATCACATCGGTCACCAAACAGGGCAATTATATAAACTTTGCCACTGATGAAGCCAGTGTTACTGAGCAGTCCTCGGCTTTGCCGCTCTGGCTGGCTTCCCACAGGTGCAGGGCGTCATCGACTGCACACATGCGGCCATCAGGGCACCCCATCATAACCCAGGAGTCTTTGTCAACCGCAAGGGCTTCCACTCCCTCAATGTGCAGCTGGTTTGCAACCATAGGAAGATCATCATGCATGTGTGCATCAAATTCCCTGGCAACTGCCTTGACTCTTTTGTCCTTCGCCAGTCCACCCTCCCTCAGCTCTTCACTCTTCCAAACAGACTTTCCGGCTGGCTGCTTGGAGGCAAGGGTTATCCACTGGAGATGTGGCTCATGAAACCCTTGAGGAGGCGAAGTACTGAGGCCGAGGAGAGATATAATAAAAGCCACATTTCCACCAGATGTGTCATAGAGCAGACAATAGGCACACTGAAAATGCGCTTCAGATGCCCTGACAGATCTGGAGGAGCCCTTCAGTACACACCAGCCAGGGTCTCCGGAATCGTCGTCGTCTGCTGTGCCCTGCACAACAAAGCACAGCAGCGAGGATTAGCGCTGCATGAAGAGCAAGGTGCAGAGCAGCCAGCCTCTTCAGAGGAGGAGGAGCAGGAGGAACCTGTGGTACAGATCCCACCAGTATCCGAGCACAGTGCTGCCTGGGAGGGCAGGGATGGGCTAATCATGGCCAGTTTTACTTAAGTTTATGCAGTACACCCATATGGTTGCCATATGCTGTGCCAGGTTGGCACCACCCCACAGCGACACCATAAAGCATCCCTACAACTTAACTGGACCAGCCACATAAATACTGTGGCAACAAGAGCAGGTCAGAGGCTAGGTATTCTGCGGCAAGTGTCTCACCTCCTGACTCCCCAAAGCCTTTCCACCATCTACAAGGCACAAGTCAGGAGTGTGATGGAATACTCTCCACTTGCCTGGATGAGTGCAGCTCCAACAACACTCAAGAAGCTCGACACCATCCAGGACAAAGCAGCCCGTTTGATTGGCACCTCATTCGCCACCTTAAACATTCACTCCCTCCACCACTTGCATATCGTGGCTGCAGTGTGTACCATCTACAAGATGCACTGCAGCAACTCGCCAAGGCTTCTTCGGCAGCACCTCCCAAACCCGCGACCTCTTCCACCTAGAAGGACAAGGGCAGCAGGCGCATGGGAACACCACCACCTCCAAGTCACACACCATCCTGACTTAGAAGTATATCATCGATCCTTCATCGTCGCTGGGTCAAAATCCTGGAACTCGCTCCCTAACAGCACTGTGGGAGTACCTTCACCACACGGACTGCAGCGGTTCAAGGCGGCAGCTCACCACCACCTTCTCAAGGGCAACTAGGGATGGACAATAAATGCTGGCCTTGCCAGCGACGCCCACATCCCATAAGTGAATAAATAAAAAATAAAAACTGCCCAAGCCATTCCTTTCACACTGACCACCATTGCTGGAGGTAACGTAATGTCTCACTATTCACTCCAACATTACTAAGCCACTTCCAAAGGTGCACACAAATTTGTCCATGACCGGAAAGTGGTGAAAATAAAGATTTTTATCTGCAACATCACAGTAATGGAAATTTTACAGAATCATTTAACAAAACACCCAAGTGGCTACCTTTGTGAATCTACTTGTGTTTCATCTTTCTCTTATCTGTGATTCTATGAGGTGCAACCCCTGCGGTTTCAGCAGAGGTAGAAGCAGTCTGCTCACTTCCCTGCTGCGACCGTTTGGACGCTTTTGGCGCCTCTGGTGCTCCAGTCAAAGTCTGCTCCTCCTGCGACTGTGCAGGGGCAGACACGGCCATCGCGATCCGAGGAGGCATCTGGGGCTCTGACTGAGGGGCTGGCAATGGGGGAAAAGTGTGAGCACTTTGAGAGGAGCCCCCACTTCCATGTCCCCTCTCACGGGCCACCCGCACTTCCCTGCTAGCAAGGAGTTGGAGAGCACCTTGCTGCACAGCAGTGGGGCCATGTCTACGTTGACATCCCTCCTAGAGAGGAGGTCTATGAGAGGAGCCTCTGCCATCTATTCTCCATAGAGGCCTGTGAGTGGTGCATTAGCTGCTCCATGTAGGGGGCCATCCTATCCATGGAAGAGCCTACAGTCGCCATCGCCTGCGACACGGTGGTGCTCATGTTGGAGATGGACTCCTCCATTCTCTGCACATTTGCAGAAATCGCGGTCACAAAACCTGTCAGAGCCTCCTGCACTTCTTCCTGCACCTCCAGGAACGCTGTCTTTCTGGATGGCCCCAGAGGTTCAGCGTCTGCATGCAGCTGAGCAGAACTAGAAGCGTCCTGTGCCCTCCGGTGAGGGGTCTCCACTGCTGTCCCTGTCAACACCATCTGCTCTGGCTCACTTGTGAGTTGTGAGACACCAGGTGACAACATTACTCTATCTCACGTGGGACCTACCGAGGTGTGCGTATCTGTGCTGGTGCTGAGTGCGTTCATGTCTGATGACGGTGCACCCTCAGAGGCTGGAGGCTCCTCTGAGGAGTCGTCTTCCTTTTCCTCCTGGACAGTGGGGTGGTGGGGGGGCTCTTGATGGACCTGTGGGAGAGTAAAGAGATGAATTAGAAATGTCATATGAAGAATGGGTACAGATACCATTATGCACATGACGACCATTCACTGGCTGATGACATCAATCTCCATATGAGTGACTGCTGTATGCCATGTGGCTGTATGATATGTAATTCTGTTACCAGGTTGCTGAGATGTCCTCCTCTCTCCGTCTCCCACCTCGAGCTGCTCGGACACTCCCGATACTTCTAACGCAGCCTCCTCTGCTGATGTTAGGGTCGCCAATGATGGAGGCCCCCCTCCAGTTCTCTCCCTCTCCCTCTTATTGTGGGCTCTCTTTTCCTGCAAGGAGGGAAAGAGAAGTTTGAGTGAGAGTGATGGAATGAGTGTAAGGAATGGATGGGTTACATCTTTCGAGAGTGACTATGATGGAGTGAGGTGCCAAAGCCAAGTGGCCTCCTTGTGTGTTGTTAGTTGATATGATTGCATTAGGATGAGGGTGAGTGTGAGGGGTGGCTAGTCAGATGGGGATGTGATAATGTAGATACAGAGAGAGGGATGGGTGGACGTGCAAGGTATGTTGGTGTGAGTAAGGATGTGCAGAGTAGGGTTGGGAAGGCAGAGCGATGGGGATGTGATGAGAGGCACAGCAGGATGAAGTTGTGTGTCTTTGTACTCACCTTTCCTGATCCAATGAGATCATTGAAATGCTTCCGGCACTGCACCCAGGTCCTCCTGACCACATCCCTGCTGTTCACCTCCTCTGCTATTTGGAGCCAGGCTCTTTTGGTCTCCTGGGGAGGTCTCTTCTGCCCATTAGAAGAGAAGAGGACCTCCCTGCGTGCTCTGACTCCCTCCACAAACATATGGAGGGAGTCATCGGAGAACATACCAACTAACACCACACAAGGAGGCCACTTGGCTTTGGCACCTCACTCCATCATAGTCACTCTCGAAAGATGTAACCCATCGGAGAACCTGGGTGCAGCCCTCTGCCTCAGTGCAGTCATGTTTGGCTCTCTTTCCAGCAGTCCAATTGTGCAGTGTGCTGCCTGCACACTCCGAGATGAACCTTCAAATGCAATGTGGCCATGGCTCCTTTAAATATCCCAGCTGAAAACACGAGTCATCGATGATGTCATCAGACCCGCACCATTTAATTGGGCCGGGTAATGCGCAGGGCAGGTTTAATAGGCCCCATTAACGCAAAGTCGATCTGAGGAGTGGCATGAAATGGGGAACAGGATCACGACCCGCCACAGTGAACGCCCGCACCCAACCGGCCCAGCGTCTCTGTGACAGGCTCAACACAGCTGATTTGCAAAAGGCCGACTCCATTCATATTGCAGAGAAACCAAACCGTGCACACGCAAAGAAAAGACACTGAACGAGGCAGTATTCAAACACAGGCTGGCTTGTTTCCTCTGTGAAGATGGGACAAACGCTGCATACAGTGAAAATTAAACCCAGCCCCATCATGGAGTCAAACAGAGAGCCAACCTTCGTTTCTGACATTGGCTGCAGCTTCATGTGCAGAAACTGGAGCAGGACCTGATATCTAACTAGTTCACTGGCACTCTTGCACCTCTCCCCCTCACTTTACAATGTTGCTTCCGATGCCAAGAGGACTGGAAAAAGCCCATGAAGAAAACGAAGCAGCACCAGTATCAACGGGGGCATCAAGTACCACAGCCCCAACCCTCCCCCCCCAAACCCCCACCACCCCCCAACCGGGAGGGGGCTTCCCCTAACTGCTGGATGCTGGTGGCAGCTATTTGCATTTGCCACCAGTGCCATCCAGCTGTTCGTGCTTGCCACCAGTGCCATCCAGCTGTGTGTGCTTTCCACCAGTGCCATCCAGCTGTGTGTGCTTTCCACCAGTGCCATCCAGCTGTTTGTGCTTGCCACCAGTGCCATCCAGCTATTTGCATTTGCCACCAGTGCCATCCAGCTGTGTGTGCTTGCCACCAGTGCCATCCAGCTGTGTGTGCTTGCCACCAGTGCCATCCAGCTGTTTGTGCTTGCCACCAGTGCCATCCAGCTGTTTGTGCTTGCCACCAGTGCCATCCAGCTGTTTGTGCTTGCCACCAGTGCCATCCAGCTGTTTGTGCTTGCCACCAGTGCCATCCAGCTGTGTGTGCTTTCCACCAGTGCCATCCATGGTCTGCCATTTTGGATGCAGTTGCAGGCAGGCGGACCTCTCCACTGTCTTGTATAGATCAGCAATGCACTTTTGGCAATGCTAGCTGCACAGACATTCCCCCCACAACACCAGAAAAGGTCCCAGCCAGACAGCTAAGTCGCAATTGCACAAATCTCACACAAACAGTTATTTACTGTCACCCAGAGTATAAGCAGAAAGCAGTTCTGCCATATTAATGGGTATTGCATTCTATCTGATCCAGAGCTTTTTGATACCAAATTCGGGGGGTACAGCAAAGTATAGGAATGCAGTAGTAATTGGGGATTCAATAGTCAGGGGGGCAAACAGGCAGTTCTGCTACCATCGACACGAGACCCGTATGGTATGTTGCCTCCCTGGTGCCAGAATAAGGGACATAACGGAGAGGGTGCAGAACATTCTGCGGGAGGGGGGGGGGGGGGGAGGGGAAGAGCCACAAGTTGTGGTTCATGTCGGAACCAACGACATAGGGAGGAAGCGGGTTGAGGTCCTGCAGAGTTTAAGGAGCTAGGGAGGAAGTTAAAAAGCAGGACCTCAAAGGTAGTAATCACACAAGGGGGAAAGGGAGGGCAACGAAAGCCAGAGCTCCCTGGGTGACGAAGGAGTTAGAGGGTAGGATGAAGCAGAAAAAGGGGGTGTATGACAGATGTCAGCTTGATAACACAAGGGAGAATCAGACTGAATATAAAAAATAGAGGAGAAGTGAAAAAGGAAATAAGAGGGGCAAAGAGACAGTATGAGAATAGACTGGCAGCTAACATAAAAGGGAATCCAAAGGTCTTCTATCGGCATATTAACAGTAAAAAGGTTGTCAGAGGAGCGGTGGGGCCAAGTAGGGACCAAAATGGGGATCTATTGGTGGAGGCAGAAGGCATGGCTGAGGTACTAACTGAGTGCTTGGCATTGGTGTTTACCAAGGAAGTGGACTTTGCCAAAGCTACGGTCAATGAGGAGGCTGCCAGGATATGGGATGAGAGAAAAATAAATAAAGAGGAAGTACTAGAAAGGCTGGCAGTACTTAAAGTAAATAAATCACCCGGTCCGGATGGGATGCATCCTAGGTTGCTGAGGGAAGTAAGGGTAGAAATTGCGGAGGTGCTGGCCACAATCTTCCAATGCTCCTTAGATACAGGGGTGATGCCAGAGGACTGGAGGATTGCAAATGTTACACCCTTGTTCAAAAAAGGGGAGAAGGACAAACCTGACAATTACAGGCCAGTCAGTTTAACGTCGGTGGTGGGGAAGCTTTTAGAAACAATAACCCGGGAGAAAATTAACAACCACTTGGACAAGCATGGACTAATAAAGGAAAGCCAGCATGGATTTGTTAAGGGTAAATCGTGTTTGCCGAACTAAATTGAGTTTTTTTAAGCAGTAACAGAGAGGGTGGATGAGGGCATTGCAGTTGATGTTGTGTACATGGACTTTCAAAAGGCGTTTGATAAAGTACCACTTATTAGGCTTGTTAGTAAAATCGAAGCCCATGGGATAAAAGGGGCAGTAGCAGCATGGATACAAAACAGAGAGTTGTGGTGAATGGCTGTTTTTTGGAGGGAGGTATACAGTGGTGTTCCCCAGGGTTCAGTACTAGGACCACTGCTGTTTTTGATATACATTAATGGCTTGGACTTGGGGGTACAGGGCAAAATTTTTAAATTTGCATCTGACTCAAAACTTGGAAGTGTAGTAAACAGTGAGGAAGATAGTGATAGACTTCAGGAGGACATTGACAGGCTGGTAGAATGGGCGGGCAAATGGCAAATGAAATTCAATGCAGAAAAGTGAGGGGTGATACATTTTGGTAGGAAGAATGAGGAGAGACAATACTTACTAAATGGTACAATTTTAAAAGGGGAGCAAGAACAGAGAGACCTGAGGGTGTTTATGCTCAAATCTTTACAGGTGGCAGGACAGGTTAAAGCAGTTAATAAAGCATATGGGATCCTGGGCTTTATAAATAGAGGCATAGAGTACAAAAGCCAGGAAGTTATGCTAAACCTTTATAAAACACTAGTTCAGCCCCAGCTGGAGAATTGTGTCCAATTCTGGGCACCACACTTTAGGAATGATGTGAAGGCTTTGGAGAGGGTGCAGAAGAGATTTACTAGAATGGTTCCACGGATGAGGGATTTCAGTTACGTGGATAGATTGGAGAAGCTGAGATTGTTCTCCTTAGAGCAGAGAAGGCTAAGAGGAGATTTGATAGAGGTGTTTAAAAGCATGAAGGGTTTAGATAGAGTAAATAAAGAGAAACCATTTCCAATGGCTGAAGGGTCGATAACCAGAGGGCACAGATTTAAGGTGATTGGAAAAGAACCAGAGGCGACATGAGGAAAACTTTTTTTACGCAATAAGTGGGTAGGATTTGGAATTCACTGTCTGATAGGGTGGTGGAAACAGATTCAATAGTAGCCTTCAAAAGTTAAATACTTGGAGAAAAATTGCAGCGATCGGAGAAAGAGCGGGAGAGTGGGACTAACTGGATTGTGCTTCGTCAGTGCCAGCGCAGACTCGATGGGCCGAATGGTCTCCTCCTATGCTGTACTATTCTATGATGCACATTAGGAAATTCAATCCAATTTTTGCTGATGAATTGAAAATTCAGAAACTTTGAGTGGAAGACATTTCCCACCAACTTTCTTACTTTCTTTCCTGTGAGCACTGACTGGAGTACAGGTCCAGTGTCAGCAGGCCTCAAGTACAGAATCCAAGTGGCTATCCTTCAGATGCAAGGCTAGACATTGAGTGTTTGTGCACAATTCGATCACAGCATTGCTTGATCCTGTTCTCACCCAATTTCCACACACACACCCTTTCTGGTATAAGTCACTTATTGGCAATCAGAAGCAGGAACCCTGGCCTGGGGGGCACGGACGTCAATTCCAGCATCCCAACTGAGCTCAGGGATTGGACCTGGGCCTTTCCTCATCTGTCTGGTTCAGTACCACGTTGGGTGGTACACGTTCCACTCGGCCGCTGAGGGTGCTGTGCGCGGAAAATAAATTCAGTAATTTAATTTGTTTATATGTTAGTTTAACTGTAAGGCAGAACTTTTAGAAAGATATCACATGAACATTGACAGCACCTCCCAAACCCGCAACCTTCACCAGCTAGAAGGACAATTGCAGCAGGAGCATGGAAGCACCACCACCTCCAAGATCCCTTCCAAGTCACACAACATCCTGACTTGGGAATATATCGCCGTTCCTTCATCATCGCTGGGTCAAAATCCTGGAACTCCCTCCCTAACAGCACTGCGGGGGTACCTTCACCGCACGGACTGCAGCGGTTGAAGAAGACGGCTCACCACCACCTTCTCAAGGGCAACTATCGATGAGTAATAAATGCTGGCCTTGCCAGCGACGCCCACACCCAGAGAATAAATTTAGAAAAACTACAGCCTGTCAACTTTTACTTACATCTCGAAACTGCATGAAGCCGAGCTCTCCCAGCTCAGAGATGCAGCAATAGGCAGCCTCGACCTGCAGAAAGAGCTGCGTCAAGCACATCTCCTCACTTCGAAACAAGGACGCCATCCTGCTGCTGTTTCACGGAGGAAGAAGATTTAAAGAGTGCAATTAATTAATTAATATAAATTAGAAGGGCAATGTCTGTTTATGTTTTTTTTTAATTATTTGTTTGTTTTGGACTGAAAAGAGAGAATGAGGATGTGAGAGATAGATATAGAACAAAAAAACTTGCATTTATATAGCTCAACAATGTCCTGTCAAAATGCATTGCTCTCGATCTGTTGAATACTCTACACCATAGTTTTTAAAGGGCTTTGAAAGAACAAGCAACTCCACAATTTCAGCATGGCTTCCAGCGACATTAACATCCTCATTGGAAAATTGGAGCTAGCCTTAGAAATAATCTAAGTATTGTCCAATCAACTGCAGTCAATTACTGAGGGGCAGTTGAATGATGCAGTGACACATTCTATCTCTGTTCTGGCTTCACATAATGTGACTGTGATTTTGCCACATTTCCTACATTACAACAGTGACTACGCTGCAAAAGTATTGTAAAAAGCTTTAGGACATCCTGAGGTCGTGACAGTTTCTGCAGTTCGTTCTTTCTTCTTTGACTTGTCTCTTCACATACCCTTTTCCAAATTACTACTGAAAGATAATACAATAGCCACAACATCATTTAAATACCTATTGGATAGACTGGAGTCACTGCGTGATGACAGCAAAGAATCTCTCGGCGAAGATGTGACAAATTTTGAGCACCTCAGCAGCCTATTTTGCTATCTGTGCTCTTCATGAACTGGTATTTAACCCTGACTCGGAAACAGTGATAAACATTCCATGTCCCCGGTCATTGATCACCCATCTGCTCCATCTCCGCTAGAATTCCCAACCTTCCCCGAATGACAGGGAGTTTTCCGGACTCGGGGATTCCTCCAGCAGCCCGGGAGATCAGGGATTTAAATTTCCTGCTGCAATGCACCCCCTCGCCTCCAACTCTGTCACCCCTCCCGCCCACCCCCACAGAGACCGCGACCACCTGGAGAATGATAGGTGGGGGGGATGGGCTCGGGGGGGTGTGGGGGAGGGGAGATGGGCTTGGGGGGGAACTGGAGAACGGGGGCTCAGAGTGGGGGGAGACTGGAGAATGGGGGCTCGGCAGGTGGGGCGGGAGGGGGAGACTGGAGGCGGGGGGGGGGGGAGACTGGAGGATGGGGGCTCGGGGGGGGGGAAAGAGAGGGAGACTGGGAAATAGGGGGAGAGAGACTGGGGAATGGGAGCCTTTACTCTGGGTAAATAGTGAAAGATTATTTCTGCTGGTGGGAGAATGGGGAACAAGAGATGGAGACCAGATTCTCACTGGAATAAACAAGGGGGAGGGAGGAGAAAGCTTCTTGAACTGAGGGCTACTAGACTGTGGGATACTTCACTACATGTGGCTATTGAGGTAGAGACTAAAGCTTAATTGCAAAGGGAATGGGATAAATATTTGAAAAGGAAGAATATAAAAAGACTGGGTGGGGAATTGGGTTCCAGGAGAAAGCACCAGCACCGGGAGCCAAATGGCCTCCTCCTGTGCTGTAATTTCTATAATTCTATGAAAACCCTCCTTTATTGATTTAATTTGGTCCAGGTCGGTCTGTTTTGACGTGTGAAGCCCACATACAGATCAGCTCTGACCAAGGTTCCCAGTTCAGAGTTGTCACCTTCACACGGAACCGGAGTCCAAGGAGATCAGGAGAGAGATCGGGCCTATCAAAAGTGCCATTGGCTGGGGAGCCTGACCCAGTGCGGTGCAGGGGGGATTCTGGCTACGGTTTCAGAGTGAATATCAGTGGGTTATAGGATTACTACTAGCTACAGATAGGATATCAGGGCATTACAACTATTATTACCAGTTACATATCGACTTATCAGTGAGTAATTGTATTACTGTTGGTTATGTGGTTGAATCTGAGTGTTACCATTATTACTAATCAATTCAATTTCAATTTCAATTTCACTGAGTTACCATTAATTCCGTTGCCCCTCTTCACCTGCTCACGGGAAGCCTCCTGATTCTTGGGATTTTCAACACTACAGCTGCTGCCATGAAACTATAAGCAAAGATACTCAAGGACAAGGAACCCACCCTCTATAAGGTAAATGCTATAACAGTTGTAGAAGTCATGTGACTAGATGTCATGTGACCAGATGTCACATGATTGGGTGTCATGTGATCAGGCATCACATGATCAAACCTCCAGGAATGCCTCCAACCAGAGTTGGAAACCCTAATCTCTGCTGTAATGTCCAGGTACAGTCCCTTAGGATTTGTTTTAAGGAAAACCTTCAGATTGCCTTAAAAACCTGACACCATTGATGTTTGTAATTTCTCTGCCAAGATACTTTAAACTGCCTGACACCAGGAAAGGGCGAGTGGGATCTGATCAAGTGTGGAGGAGAGCACCATGAGGGTGATATGCTGCGGCCAAGCACAGTGACTGAGTGCTGGCCCTCGACCGCTCAGCATTGTTGAGCAACTCACTGCTGTCCTTGTTAACACACACAAGAGTCAGAGAATCACAGCAGCTGCCTTCTTTGGAGAGTTTTTAAATCTCAGTGATGGTGGAATTGTTACTCACAGATATTCTTGCTATTGTTAAATGTTGACACGGGGGTCAATTTTAACACCCCACACCCGCCTGGCAGATGCCGGATGAGGACATTGTTAAAATGGAGGGGGGAACTTGCCACTCCTTACCCGGCCCGATCTGGCTGACAGCAATTTTAAATTACAGGTGTTTCCTTGTGAGCCAGGAAGAGCAGGATTGCTCCTCCGGGCCACACATGAAAACCTTGGGCCCCTCCTGCCCTAGCCTTCCACCCCACCCCAGCCCTGACCTCCCTGCCTCAGCCCTCCCCCCCCCGCCTCAGCCTTGCCCCCCCGCCTCAGCCTTGCCCCCCACTTCATCTGCCCCAGCCCGGCCTTCTCTTCGCCCCCCCCAGCCGTTCTCTCCCCCCACCCACCCCAGCCCTTCTCTCCCCCCACCCACCCCAGTCCTTCTCTCCCCCCACCCCAGCCCTTCCCCCCGCCTCAGCCCTACCCCCCCCGCCTCAGCCCTACCCCCCCCCCGCCTCAGCCCTCCCTCCCCCCGCCTCAGCCCTCCCTCCCCCCGCCTCAGCCCTCCCTCCCCCCGCCTCAGCCCTCCCCCCCCGCCTCAGCCCTCCCCCCCCCGCCTCAGCCCTCCCCCCCCCGCCTCAGCCCTCCCTCCCCCCTGCCTCAGCCCTTCCCCCCCCCCCCGCCTCAGCCCTTCCCCCCCCCCCCCGCCTCAGCCCTTCCCCCCCCCCCCCCCCCTCAGCCCTTCCCCCCCCCCCCCCCTCAGCCCTCCCCCCCCCCCCCCCTCAGCCCTTCCCCCCCCTCAGCCCTTCCCCCCCCCCCCCCCCGGCCTCAGCCCTCCCCCCCCCCCCAGCCTCAGCCCTCCCCCCCCCCCCCCCCCCCCCCCCCCCCGGCCTCAGCCCTCCCCCCCCCCCCCCCCATGCCTCCGCCCACCCCCCCCCCCCCATGCCTCCGCCCTCCCCCCCCGCCCCCCATGCCTCCGCCCTCCCCCCCCCGCCCCCCATGCCTCCGCCCTCCCCCCCCGCCCCCCATGCCTCCCCCCCCCCCCCCCCCCCCCATGCCTCCCCCGCTCTGCTCTGTTCAGAATCTGTTCCAGTTAATTGTATATCGATGTCCCCTCATCCTGGACCCCTCAACCACTGCAAACAGTCTGCTTGTATCTACTCTGTCCTATCCGTCATAACTTTAAGCACCTTTAACAAATCACCTCATAATCTCCTCTGTTCTAACAAAAACAACCTAATTTGTCACGTTTATATTTATATTTACTCATATAGACAGCATCATTAACAACAAAACACACACAGGTTAGAATCATTACTAGGGGCAGGCTGCACTGAATGCTATCTGTTGGCATGACGGGCACTGGCAAAAAAATGAACTCAAGGCTAAATAAAATCACCCCTCAAAGTCCCCGAGTGTATTTTATTGCTCTGAAACTGTGAGGCTCTGCTCCTGCAGCAGTGCCCTGCAATTCTACCAGTGCAATGACAGCAATGCTCAAATAAAGCCAGCTAATGAAACGGTGGTGGAAGCAGATTCAATAGTAACTTTTAAAAGGGAATTGGATAAATACTTGAAAAGGAAAAATTTGCAGGCCTATGGGGAAAGAAGGGGGTGGGGGCATGCAACGAGTTGGAGAGCTCTTTCAAAGAGCCGGCACAGACACAATGGGCCGAATGGCCTCCTGTGCTGTATGATTCTCTGATGATGCATTCACACCAGGGAACATTCTTCCTCCCTGGAATAAAGCAGCTGAAACTAGAAGTGAAGGATATAAATCTTCACATAAAACAATAGCACCTTTGAGGAAGATATTTAAAAAAAAAGTAGAACAGTAAAGTATGGAAGGAGGCCATTCGGCCCATCGAGTCTGCACCAGCTCTTTCGAAGAGCAATCCAGTTAGTCCCACTCTCCCGCTCTTTCTCCATATCCCTGCAATTTTTTCTCCTTCAAATATTTATCCAATTCCCTTTCCAAGGCTACTATTGAATCTGATTCCACCACCCTATCAGGCAGTGCATTCCAATCCTAACCACTCGTTGTGTAAAAAAGGTTTTTCCTCATGTCGCCTCTGGTTCTTTTGCCGATCACCTTAAATCTGAGCCTTCTGGTTATCGACCCTTCAGCCATTGGAAACAGTTTTCTTTATTTACTCTATCTAAACCCTTCATGATTTTAAACACCTCTATCAAATCTCCTCTAAGTCTTCTCTACTCTAAGGACAAAAATGAGAAGTCGCACAACACCAGGTTATAGTCCAACAGATTTATTTAATTTTACAAGCTTTCGGAGCTGTCGCTCCTTCCTCAGGTAAGTTAGCAGTGAGAGAATCTCTCACTGCTAACTTACCTGAGGAAGGAGCGACAGCTCCGAAAGCTTGTAAAATTAAATAAATCTGTTGGACTATAACCTGGTGTTGTGCGACTTCTCATTTTTGTCCACCCCAGTCCAACGCCGGCATCTCCACATCACTACTCTAAGGAGATCAACCCCAGTTTCTCCAGTCTAACCATGTAACTGTAATCCCTCATCCCTGGAACCATTCTAGTAAATCTCTTCTGTACCCTCTCCAAAGCCTTCACATCCTTCCTAAAGTGTGGTGCCCAAAATTGGACACAATATTCCAGCTGGGGCCGAACTAGTGTTTTATAAAGGTTTCGCACAACTTCCTGGCTTTTGTACTCTGTGCCTCTATTTATAAAGCCCAGGATCCCACATGCTTTATTAACTGCTTTGTTAAATTGTCCTGCCACCTTCAAAGATCTCTGTTCTTGCACCCCCTTTAAATTGTACCATTTAGCATGTCTTGTCTCTCCTCATTCTTCCTACCAAAATGTATCACCTCACACTTTTCTACGTTGAATTTAATCTGCCATGTGTCCGCCTATTCCACCAGCCTGTCCATGTCCTCTTAAAGTCTATTACAGTACTATCTTCCTATCTGTTTACTACACTTCCCAGTACTGTCATCTGCAAATTTCAAAATTGTGCCCTGTTACCCCTAAGAGAACCAGAGGACACAGATTCAAGGTGATTGGCAGAAGAACCAAAGGCGACATGAGGAAAAACTTTTTTACGCAGCGAGTGGTTAGGATTGGAATGCACTGCCTGAAAGGGTGGTGGAGGCAGATTCAATCGTGGCTTTCAAAAGGGAGTTGGATAAGTACCTGAAGGAAAAAAATTAGCAGGGCTACGGGGAAAAGGCGGGGGAGTGGGACTAGCTGAAGTGCTCTTGCAGAGACCCTGCACAGGCTCGATGGGCCGAATGGCCTCCTTCTGTGTTGTAACCATTCTAAGTCCAAGTCATTAATGTATATCAAAAACAGCAGTGGTCCTAGTACTGAACCCTGGGGAACTCTGCTGTATACCTCCCTCCAGTCTGAAGAACAGCCATTCACCACAACTCTCTGTTTCCTACCCCTTAGCCAATTTTGTATCCATGCTGTTACTGCCCCTTTGCATTTCAACAACTTCTTGTATACAACATCTTTGGAAGCAAATGCTTAATAAACAGGCCCCGTAACTGTGACTCTTAGAAACCATCTTAAACCTTTTTTGCCTCACTGTTTTGTGCTCAACCAACAATTAGGAGAAGAAGCATCTGATTAATCAGTTCGAACAGCTTTTGGCCGTCCCTTCAATTAGTCTGAGTGGTTGATATAAATCACCTCCAATTACGGTGAAAAAAAGATGATTTATTCTTCCAAAATGACAAGCTGACACATCAACTGAAACACTAACGTCAGCTTAAAAAGCTGACAGTTGGCAGGTACGAATGTGCAAGACATTTGGAACTGGTCTTTAACCTATCCAGGTAGCCTCATTGATGTGAAATGGGCCTTACTGCATTCCTATTATTCACCGTTTCATCCTCTGGGGAGGCGTTGTCTCTCAGGATACAGATCACACCATTGTCGACATGGTTGTGTAGCACCAAATTGACCAAATAGGAGGAGGAGAGAGGCAGGGAGAGGTGCATGTATTAAAGCAATAGTACAAAATCACCACATCAGGAGGCCACGCTAAGTTTGGGCAGCAGTGTTTTATAATATTATCCTTCGATGCTAGGGGCACAAGTTTAGGGGGAAGTGAACTTCCCTCTTATTAGGTTGTGAAAGCTTCCAGAAGTAAATTGGCTTCAGTCGAGTTTCCACTGAAGAATTCCACAGTGAAACCCTACGCTCGCTTTATCCACATTTGGGTCTAGTTTGATTAGACTGACCACAAGGACAGAGCGAAGGCAGAGCTAGCCTGAAGCTGTGTCACTCATGGTTACACACCAAACACTCTCCATGTCATTGGCAATGTTTGTTATTTAACACGGGAAACATCAAATATATTTACAACCATAACAGATTGTATCTCTGGGAATTGGAGAGAAGGTGTCCTGTACACCACCATTCAAAAGGTCAAAATTCGGCATGGAGAATCCCAGCTACTAGTCCCAGAAATTCAGATCCGAGGGTGCTACATAAAGTGCACTTACAACATGACGAAAAAAATAAAGGCCCAAAATTCGCTGGGAAAATAACGGTGAGTTAAATGCGCACGCCGATATTGCCGTGTAAATAGCCCAGCAACTTGAGGTGAGGACGAGATACGCTGTGAGTTGCAAATCGCCACAAGTTACTGGACCATTTGTGCCTCCCCGCCATTAGCCACATGAAAACAGCAGCTCGCCGTCAAGCTGCTCGTGAGTTTCAAGAAATTGTTGCACTTGTGCTATTAAAATGAATTCAATTCGCTGCAGAAAGTTAGGGCTGGTACTTAACAATGTAAGGAGCCTCTTAATGATGAGATTTATGTTCCTGCGATGCCACTCAACCTCTCCAGCCCAGAAAGGGAACAATTTAGAGTCTCATTCCTAAAGGTAGTAAATTGTTTCTAGAGGTTTTCAAAGTGTTACATTTTTAACTTATTAATTTTTTTGTTACTTTTCCTTTCTGTCTCTTTTTTTCTCTCTCTCTCTCTCAATCCAATCTTTCTGACCCTCTTTATTTCTCTTTCTGTATCTAATTTGACTCTATTTCACCCACGCTCATTCATCCTATTTCCTTCTCCGTCATTCCTCTGTTTCTTTCTCAATCCTTAAATCTCTGGTTAAGGAGATAGACTGTTGGTCCCGTCGTTCACCGGGCTCCCAGATGCCCCGTTACCCTGGCCGTGCCGCGCCGTTATCAGCTCGCGCTCCCAGCAATTTGCGGGGCAAAAGATTTTCGAGCCGGTGAGGAAAACAAATTAACAAATAGGGCACGCTCCAGCAAATTCTGGGCCAAAATGTCTGTTCCTTTAAACAAAGGGAATAAACCGTTTCCTCTTAGCTCCCCAATTTTTTCATAGAAACAGGTCATTTAGCCCTTGGAGTCTGTGCAGACGTTTTTCTCCACGAGCAACTAAATCAAATCCCACTGTCCTGGTCACATGAATATCTGCTTTCATGTATAAACCTCACATCACAGATGTTGGTTCAAACAGCATTGCTCAGAGATTTATGAGAACTTTGAGGACATTTTTTTGCCTTGCAACAGATTTTGTACGTTAAGTGAACCTTAATAAATTATCTACTGCTGATATTTGACTTTTGCTTTAATTGAATCTTGCTCCTTCCGAAACCTCATTTGCCGTTTGGAGGCTGAGATGTGCGGTCTGTCAGAATGTTATCTATCCATCACTCAGAGAGGTACATAGCAATGGTACTGGGTTTATTCTTCATCCTCATAAAAGAAAGAACTTGCATGGCACCTTTCATAGCCTCAGGACATCCCAAAGTGCTTCATAGCCAAGGACTTTTTTTTTAAGTCACTGTTGTTTTGGAGACAAACGTGGCAGCCAGTATGTGCACAGCAAGCTCTCACAAACAACAGTCAGATCAATGATCCGTTATTTGTTTAGACGGTGTCAAATTTTTTTGACTTATAACACTCCTGTGCAGCGCCTTGGGACGCTTTACGAAGTTAAAGGCGCTATATAAATACAAGTTGTTGTTGTTGTTGTTGTTGTTGTTGTTGGTTGAGGGATGAATGTTGGCCAAGAAATCAGGAGAACTCCCTGATCATCTTCAAAAAAGTGCCATGGGATCTTTTAGGCCCAAGTGAATAGTTTAACATCTCATACAAAAGGCGACACCTCCAACTATGCAGCGATTCCCTCGGTACTGCAGTGAAATGTCAGTCCAGATTTAAGTTCTCATAGAGGCACCTTTCCGTTCTCAGGAAGGGTAGGTTTCCTTGCTGGAAACGGTTCTTTTCATTGGGAAGGGAAAGTAAGTCTGTGGAGAGAGCCTAAATTCCTACAGTGTCCTTAGTGCATTAAAACTCTGTTTTTATTGAAGAGTGGCCAAATATCAGATCCCACCATAGGTTGTACTAGTTGTGAAGCAACAATCACTTGCACTTATATAACACCTTTAACATAGGAAAACAGCCCTGGGTGCTTCATGAGACAGGGGAGAGAAACTAAGGCCAAACAGGAATCAAGAGGAGAGTAAGGTAGGTGACCAAAAGCAAGGTAGGTTTTGAGGTTTTTGAAAGCTGGGAAAGATGAGGGATGGGTTAGGAAGAGAATTCCAGATCCCAGGGCGGATGATGGCTGATGCTGGGGGGCAAAGCAGGAGTCGGTCGAGGTAAGAGTGTGAACTGCAAGTGAGGCAATGAGCAGAGGCTGGAGGAAGAACGTGGTGAGTCTTTAAAAAACAAAAGAACAAGTGAAGAAACTGAGAGAAGAGGAAGACGGAAGGAAAGAGCAGACAGAATTTATCTCCTGCTGTTACTGCATTTCTATAGCGCCTTTCACGACCACCGGACGTCTCAAAGCGCTTTACAGCCAATGAGGTACTTTTGGAGTGTAGTCACTGTTGCAGGAAACGCGGCAGCCAATTTGCGCACAGCAAGCTCCCACAAACAGCAATGTGATAATGACCAGATAATCTGTTTTAGTGATATTGTTTGAGGGATAAATATTGGCCAGGACACTGGGGGATAACTCCTCTGCTCTTCTTCAAAATAGTGCCATGGGATCTTTTACGTCCACCTGAGAGAGCAGACAGGGCTTCAGTTTAACGTCTCATCCGAAAGATGGCACCTCCGACAGTGCAGCACTCCCTCGGTACTGGACTGGAGTGTCAGCCTAGATTTATCGTGCTCAAGTCCCTGGAGTGGGACTGTGAACCCACAACCTTCTAACTCAGAGGCGAGTGTGCTACCAACTGAGCCACAGCTGACACTAGAAATCAAAGGAAATCAAAGAGCAACACAAACAGAAGGGGAAGGGTGAGGGGTGATACAAGTGAAGGACGAAAGCAAGTGTTTAAAACCAGAGGCAGCCCACGTAATCCCTGCAGGCTCATTTTCAGGTTTTCTTTTTAAGACTGTGAAGAAACAAAGGTTTTCATAATGGGCCAGAAATTCGGCTCTCCGGTTTCCCGCGGGTGCAAGGATCGCGCGCGTACTTACCTAGCGCGCCTGCCGTTGTGCTTCGGGCCCGCGTGGACTTTGGCTCCTGGGCCTCCTGCAGCTGCCGGCGCGCAGTGCTTGCGTATCCCAGGGGCGCAGTTAGTTCGAAGCATCCCCTGGGATCACGTGGGCCATGGAGAGCCAATCGGAGCAGGGAATCTCCATTCATAGATTTTGACAGGAAGACCTGTCAAATCTATGAATAGAGATCGGCCCCAAAACCTCACTAAAACTTCAAATAAATAAAAAAAAAATCACATTTTTAAAATAACTATAAATTACATAAATTAACTACTTTAAACAAAAATTTTAATTTAAAAAAAAATTAATTACACTTTATAACGGTGCTAAAAATAAACTTACCTTTCTTTAAAGTATGTAAAAAGATAAACCTGTTGAAAAAATGTTTAAATTGTACTTAATTCACCACTTACCTTGTTAAAAGCAGGCCTTGCGCCTCCTTTTTTCCTGCGCAGCTTCTCCGTACTTACCCTCACGGAGAAACCTGAAAAAAAACGAAGTTCGCTGCGTGCGCGCTGCCTCTCCGGCGCACGCGTTCAACCTCTGAACCCCTTCCTTCAGGAGAACGGAAGTTCCGGTTTCCAGCACATGCGCAGTGCATGCGCGAAACCGGCACTTTCATTGGGTCTATGGGTGAGTACACAGCGCGTACTCACCCGTGGAGACCCGAATTTCTGGCCCATTGTCTCAGACAACCAATATTTCATCAACCAAATACAAAGCAGCTTAGCGCCAAAAGTACAATAAAATCTGCTGTGCACCGACCACCCTTGTGAAATGGGAATGTTTCTTGTATACATTCCTAAATTACAAGGGAGAACTGAGGTTCGTGAAGCCGTGACAATTCCCGCAGCCTAACAACAACTTGCATTTATATAGCGCCTTTAACGTAGTAAAACGTCCCAAGGGGCTTCATAGGAGCGATTTTCAAACAAAACTTGACACCGAGCCACATATTGGGACAGGTGACAGGTTTTAAGGAGCATCTTAAAGGAAGAGAGAGAGGCAGAGAGGTTTGCGGAGGGAATTCCAGAGCTTGGGGCCCAGACAGCTGAAGGCACGGCCGCCAATGGTGGAGCGAAGAAAATCGGAGATGCTCAAGAGGCTGGAATTGGAGGAGCGCAGAGATCTTGGAGGGCTGTCAGCGTTCATGTGGAATGTGATGTCGCGTTTTCAGATGATGTCGCCGAGGGGCAGCATGTAGATGAGAAATAGGAGATGGCCGAGGATAGATCCTTGGGGGACACCAGAGGTAACAGTGCAGGAGCAGGAAGAGAAGCCATTGCAGGTGATTCTCTGGTTACGATTGAATAGATAAGAATGGAACCAGTCGAGGGCTGTCCCACCCAGCTGGACAACACTATACAACCAATACAATACCACAATGTCCAGGCTGATTAAGAGGAAGTTCTCAGGTTAAGTTTCTCAGAAGACGGATGTCTAATTGGTAATATGGCTTACCTACACACACACACACAAAAATCTCCCTTTTCTGCCAATTTTCTCTCCTCCCTTCCTGAAGCTGTTGTCTCCTTGCTGAGGTCCATGAGCGCCAGATGCCCTGTGATATCTCACCCAAGTGGCCACTCTTCACAAGTGATGGGTATCACAGTTGAGCCCGGCCCTGCACTCGCCCGACATTCACAGACGCAAGTTTTCCAGGAGGAGCCACTAGGTAGTAAATCAGGCGCAGGGACTGTAGCTGATTCCCCGCACCCCCCAAACCCCTCTCTAATTCAGGAGTGCTGAGGCCAATTGTATTTTCACCCAGGCTGAGATCAGCTAACTCAGCACAGATCAGGAACTGAATCTGGGGGCAACAAAAACAACAACAACTTGCATTTATACAGCACCTTTAACATAGTGAAACGTCCCAAGGAGCTTCACAGGAGCGTTCTCAGACAAAATTAAACACCGAGCCACAAAAAGAAATTTTAAGGCAGGTGACCAAAAGTTTAGACAAAGAGGTATGTCTTAAGGATTGACTTAAAGGAGGAGGAGAGGTTTAGGGAGTGATTGTCAGAGCTTAGGGCCTAGGCAGCTGAAGGCACGGCCGCCAATGGCGGCACGATGGAAATCAGGGATGCGCAAGAGGCCACAATTGGAAGAGCGCAGTGAACTGGAACCAGGCGAGGGCAGTCCCACCCAGCTGGACAACGGAGGAGAGGCATTGGAGGAAGATGGTGTGGTCAACCATGTCAGAGGCTGCAGATAGGTCGAGAAGGACGAGGAAGGATAGTTCACCACGGTCAGAGTCACATGGGATGTCATTTCTGACTTTGATGAGGGCCGTTTCAGTGCTGTGGCAGGGACGGAAACCTGATTGGAGGAGTTCAAATGTGGAGTTGCAAGAATGATGGGCACGGATTTGGGAGACGACGGCACGTTCAAGGACTTTATGGTCTGTACCACCAGGTATCCAAATCAGATCGACAATAGTAAATGTTGCTTCATCTCCTACACAAATGCAATTCAAATTGTGGATTTTAGAGTAAACCTAACACTAGGTAGCAACATAACACCACAATCCTGTGCCTGGTTAAGAAGCAGTTGAGTTTTTCAGGGGAAAGTCTACTTGTCATAAACCTTATCGGCACATATAAATTAGCACGCAAGTTTTGATTGGTTCACTGATAAACTGTTCCTAATTCCTCAAGTTAACGGCCTCTAAATTTCATGAAGGTACAGGCTACACTTTGAGAGATAGGGGAAAGTATAGTTTGTCATTAACTACACTTGTTGAAGTGAAGGCTAATTGTAAGAGCTGTATTGTCTTTTACAACACCACCCCCCGACCTCGAAGATTCAGCATTCAAGGAGTTGCTGACAAATTTAGGAAAACTTGGAAAGTTCCCGACAATTAAACAGACCTACCTCTTTCTCCTTGTGACTGTAATACTGGACCCTGTCGCACAACAATTCTCAGTCTGCAATGTTAAGAAAAAAACAGTTTATTTCAAGTCTCGACACTTCACTGTTCTATAGAAGCAGTGCGCTTTCCGATGGAACCGAATGTAGCAGTAAAAGCTCCACACTTTAGGAAGGCTGTCCAGGCCTTGGCGATTTACTGGAATGGTTTGAGGGGTATTGATAGAGTAAATAATGATTAACTCTTTCCATTGGCAGGTGGGTCAGTAACCAGAGGGCAAAGATTTAAGGTGATTGGCAAAAGAACCAGAGGGGAGATGAGGAGAATTTTTTTACACAATGAGTTGTTAGGTTCTGGACTGTGCTGCCTGAAAAGGTGGTGGAAGCAGATTCAATAGTAACTTTCGAAAGGAAATTGGATATATACTTGGAAGGGGAAAAAATTGCAAGGTTATGGGGAAAGAGCAGTGGAGTGGGAATAATTGGAGAGCTCTTTCACAGAGCCGGTACAGGCAATGATGGCCTCCTTCTGTGCTGAATCATTCTATGATTCTAGGTGACTGCCACCTTTCCACAATTTGCTGATAGACCGAGATTATCAATATCTGCGCCGGCTGCATATACGCACCGGGTACCGGTACACACACAGAGCTGCTAACTGCACGCTCACCGCGGTGGTATCAACACTCGCTCAGTTCTCACGACTCCAGTCCCCATTTATATTCCACTGGGCATGGTTTCAGAATATAACGCAGTACTGTTGTTGCTGAATCTGACAACAATGGAGGAACACGTGGTTGTGATTCTAAAGCAGCTGTACGTGCACAGTTGGTGCAGAGTCACGGCTCTATCAAGAACGCCCGTGGTATTGGAGGCAGACTCAGAGAGTTAACGTGGTATGGCGCACACTCACACAATGTTCAGTACACTCTCAGGACTCAATACAGTGATACACAGGCACAGACTCGACCACAATCTGAAGCATTCACAGAGTCACTGACACGCATACTGGGCTCACTAGTCTGGCACACACAGTGTACAAACTCCACTCTTGCATTACACTGGCACACTCTTGTGGTACTCTTTGCACACACAGTCACACCATGTTCAGACTTAAAGGAGCTCGGTGAGTTAAGACTAGCTCACAGCATTTGTCTTCACTGAAATAGACCTCGCTCTCAACTTGCAAAATCGTTTAAACAAACAGGAAACCAGACAGAATAAAAGCACATTATTATGAAAGCGTGCTTTGTCTGACTCATTCTAAAGAAGTAAAAATATAAAGTATTTAAAAAGGTGCAATTAAAATATCATTTCACCTAAGTTTAAAAGTTACAAAAAATTAATAGTTAATGGGAAAATCAGGGGTAACAAATTGAGAACTTACAGGTGTGAACTATCTTTTCTGTTCTTAAGAGGAGCCCCAATCCACATGCATCTGTGCAGTACAGGTGAGGCAGCTGTGGAGTTGTTGGTCTGAATGGTTTCGCGAGCAGCTCAAGCAGATACGGAATGTTGAATGTGTGGGCTGAGGGCAGTGAGCGGGAGCTGGAGCTGGCTGGTGCTGAATCATTCACCATACTCTTGAGAGTGAGACAGATGGGCCCACAACAGTCACTGTACAGCCAGTACAGTTTGCTTTCACATCAACAACCACACCTACTCAACCAGCAAGAAGCTTGCAACCATACACAGTAACCCACCCCTGGACGGCAGGATTCTCAAAGCAAGAAAGAGAGACTTTCACGACCTCAGGACGTCCCAAAGCGCTTTACAGCCAATGAAGTACTTTTTGAAATGTAGTCACTGTTGTAATGTAGGAAACGCAGCAGCCAATTTGCGCACAGCAAGGTCCCACAAACAAGCAATGTAATAATGACCAGATCATCTGTTTTACTAATGTTGGGATAAATATTGGCCAGGGCACTGGGGAGAATTCCCCAGGTCTTCTTCAAAATCGTGCCGTGGGATCTTTTACGTCCACCAGAGAGAGTAGACGGGGTCTCGGTTTAACATCTCATCCGACAGACGGCACCTCCGACAGTACAGCACTCTCTCAGCACTGCACTGGAGTGTCAGCCTAGATTATGTGCTCAAGACTCAACATACAAACATCTATTAATCTCTGCCAGAACAAGGTTAAATTGATTATAATTACACAATTTAAAAAAAGTCTATGGGGGAAAACTGACAGTGAGCCAAAAGAGGAATGGAAGGAATTCTTGGATAGAGTTTTTAATGATCTCTAATCAAATGGTTTCAAAAATGGGGAGAAAAAGAAAATCTGCTTGTCAAGTACAGTAAACTCTTGTTTAAACGGCACGTAATCATCCGGAATTCTTTAATAACCGGCAAAATAGATAACCGGTAATCTTGCCGAATCCGTCCATTTTTCGTTTTTCCGAGTCTGAGTTTCCCACGGTGGCCGAGTTAGTCCGTGGTTTTTATTTTGTTTGTGTTAAAAATTGCCTACCTCTCTGTTATCCGGAATTTTTCATCAACCGGCACCATCCTGGTCCCGTAGGTGCCGGATACGAAAGAGTTTACTGGACCACCCCTTATAAGCGAACTCTCGTTCTCCACCAACCACACAATGGGGGTGATTTTGACTTTGGCCGATAGCGTTAAGCGTGCGATATTGGATCAGCCGCCCATTATACATCTCTCCTGTTTTCATTTCCCTTGAATTCCATGGCTATCGCCCAAAGTCAAAATGACCCCCAGTATCTGTTGTTATAGCAAAAAACAACATACTGATGTTGGAAATCTGAAACAACAACAGAAAATGCTGGAAACACTCAGCAGGTCAGGCAGCCTCTGTGGAGAGAGAGAAAGAGAGTTAACGTCTCAGGTATAACTTTTTGCTCAGAACTCTGACAAAGGGTTAAACCCGAAACATTAACTTTTTTCCATTTTTCTCAGAGGCTGTCTGACCTGCCCCTTCTTACTGTACTGGATATGACACAGAACCTCTCTGGAAAGCTCTATAATAAACACTCTATCAGACCGTAGGTTAAGCTAGAAACTAGGACTGGATTTTCAATGACCCGTGGAGTCGGGTTTGGAGGCGGGGGGGGGGAGGGGGGTTAAAGTTGCAGATTCGGGGGTCCCGACCCCATCCCGCTTCCAACCCGCCTCTATGCCAGTTTCGCTGGCGGCGGGTACCCGACCTGTGCTGAGACCCGACTCCCCGAGGCGGGAAGGGATTAGTGACAATTAACTGCCTGTTAACAGGTAGTTAACAGGCAGTTTTTTGCATAATCCCTATTTTAAAAAGAAAAGTGTGGGCTTCCCGACAGGTGGCAACCACTCGGTTATCGGGTCGGGCTGTGGGTCTGCAGGGGTTGGAGGGGTCGATATGTCCGGTGGGCAGGTGAGTGATGGGTGCATGTGTGCAGAGGTAAGTGTGTAAGGTAAGTGCTAAGTGTTGGAAAAAGTTTTACTTACCTTAACTTCCTCCTGCAGGTGTCAGCCCTTCAGTTCTCAGAAGTTAGAAATCTCACCGGCACAGAAAGCAGGAAAGCCGTGGTTCTGTCAAAAACTGCAGCCTTCTGTTTTCTGTGCTGGAATGATTTCTAACTCAGCCTGAGAGGAAGGACTGAAGTTAGAAATCATATTGTCAGTGTTTGACAGCTTCACAGAGCTGCCAATCGCTGATATTTCATCTGTCAAAAGCTCTTGACAGATGAAATATCAATCTGTGACGTCACCTGTTGCCGGGTGGCCCTTAATTGGCCTGCTGAGCCCACTGGGTGGGCTCAACAAGGTCAATCAAGGGAAAATACAGTGGGTGGCCACATCTCGATGGAGGCGGGTTCACAAGCCAGAATGTGTGATTCCCGACCCCAACCCGACCCCAGTTTCAAAATCCAGCCCCATGGAACAGGTTTATTAAAAGTAACAGATAAGCAGCAGCAAGAGACGATATAAGAATTAGGAGCAGCAGTCAGCCATACGGCCCCTCGAGCCTGCAACTTGCACATTTTTTACACCGCATTTACAACAATGACTACACTTTCAAAAGTACGGTACTTAATTGGTTGTAAAGTGCTTTGGGACATCCTGAGGTCATGAAACACACTTTATAAATGCAACTCAAACTCCCTCCTCAGGTACAAAAACAAAATATGTAAGACTTCACTAACTCTACTTATAATACTAACTATTAACTATTTCCATGAGGTACAGTGATACAAGAAGAACTGTCAATCCCTCTGCAATTATTACCCTGAATCTCCCCTTGGATCTTAGAAGGCTGGAGTGTAATTGACACGTAACTGTTACTCACATTTAAATCTAGCTGTCTGGAAGGAAAGGGTTCCTAACGTACGACCCATAGACTGATAGCTGAGGAGAAGGTCACCACAAAGTGCTTTGATTAATACTGGTGGCCTGGAGTCCTTCTTACTCAGTTGCCCATTCACACAGTAAAGCAAGTAAACAAGGTTGCAATCAGCACCTTAACAAGGCCCCTCTCCTCACAGATGGTTCCTGAGCTTCTGAACTCTGTCCTTGGCCTCCTACACTGTTCCAATGAAGCTCAGCGCATGTTCGAGGAACAGCACCGCATCTTCCTGCTGAGCACTTTACAGTATTTCGACCTTAAAATTGAGTCCTTAACCACCTATCCCATTTTCTCTGAGGGTTATGGAACTAAGGTGGATAGATGGAATTAAGATACGGATCAGCTATCATCTAATTGAATGGCAGAACAGGCTCGAGGGGCTGAATGGCCTACTCCTATTCATAAGAATATAAGAAGTAGGAGCAGGAGTAGGCCATACGGCCCCTCGAGCCTGCCCGACCATTCAATAAGATCATGGCTGATCTTCGACCTCAACTCCACTCACCCGTCCTATCCCCATATCACTTGATTCCCCTAGAGTCCAAAAATCTTTCGATCTCTGTCTTGAATATACTCAATGACTGAGCATCCACAGCCCGCTGAGGTAGAGAATTGCAAAGAGTTACAACCCTTTGAGTGAAGAAATTTCTCTTCATCTCAGTCCTAAATGGCTGATCCCTTATCCTGAGACTATGGGGGGTTAAATTGGTTAGCCCACGAAAATGGGCGCAGGGATCGCGATGTGCGATTAACCCGCGCCCATTGAGTGGAATGCAGGCAGTCCGCCAACTTTGTGCTAACTGCTCATTATAATGATTTCTACGTGCAGCAAGTGCTCCCCTCGCTGTTCATTGGTTGTATGCATCAGCAGGGGGCCCAATATCGTTACTAACCTACACTACTTAAAGCTAGCCTGCACCTCTTAAAGGGGAGGTACATTGTGGCTGGATCAGATACAGGGAGTTGTTCTACAAGTGAATCTAACCTGGGAAAGAGTAAAGAAGGGCTGACCATGGGAAAGAGCAGGCACCCAGGTTTTCCGATGCTGCACTGGAGGTCTGGTTGGAGGAGGTGGAAAGGAGGAGAGATGTCCGCTATCCTCAGGGGCAGGAGGCCCTTAAGATACATGATGAGAAGGCAGTGGAAACAGATAGCCACGGAGGTCAATGCCAGGAGTATAGACCCAAGGACCTCGATGCAGTGCCGGAAGAAGTTTAATGATCTCACACGAGTGGTCAAGTTCAGTGAATGCATCTTCAAATGCAATATCCTACCAACTACACCACTAGCCTCACACACTGCTCAATTCATCACACCCCCATCACTCACCTACCAACAATCTCTATCAATCAGGACTCATACCTAACTTTCATAGTTTCACCTCACACTCACACACTTAGCACTGTTGCAAGCCTCAAACCCACATCTCACAGCTTGCACACACTGGCAGCGATTCACCATGACAGCCACATCACCTAAACATATTGCACAACACTCATTGACACTCTTCCCTCTCTCTTGCAGGAGAAAGTGGTGCACAACCGAAGGCAATTAGAAGGTGGCAAATGTAACTCCGCTATTTAAGAAAGGAGGGAGAGAGAAAACAGGGAACTACAGACCAGTTAGCCTGACATCAGTAGTAGGGAAAATGCTAGAATCTATTATTAAGGACGTGGTAACAGGGGACTTAGAAAATAATAACAGGATTGGGCAGAGTCAACACGGATTTATGAAAGGGAAATCATGTTTGACGAATCTGTTAGAGTTTTTTGAGGTTGTAACTAGCAGAATAGATAAGGGGGAACCAGAGGATGTGGTTTATTTGGATTTTCAGAAGGCGTTCGATAAGGTGCCACACAAGAGGTTATTAAACAAAATTAGATCTCATGGGATTGGGGGTGATGTACTAGCATGGATTGAGGATTGGTTAAAGGACAGAAAACAGAGAGTAGGAATAAACGGGTCATTTTCGGGTTGGCAGGCTGCAACTAGTGGGGTACCGCAAGGATCAGTGCTTGGGCCTCAGCTATTCACAATCTACATCAATGATTTGGATGAGGGGACCAAATGTAATATATCCAAGATTGCTGATGATACAAAGCTGGGTGGGAATGTAAGTTGTGAGGAGGATGCAAGGAGGCTTCAAGGGGATATAGACAGGCTAAGTGAGTGGGCAAGAACATGGCAAATGGAATATAATGTGGAGAAATGTGAAGTTATCCACTTTGGTAGGAAAAATAGAAAAGCAGAGTATTTTTTAAATGGTGAGAGATTGGGAAATGTTGGTATTCAGAGGGACCTGGGTGTCCTTGTACACAAATCACTGAAAGTTAACATGCAGGTACAGCAAGCAATTAGGAAAGTAAATGATATGTTGGCCTTTATTACAAGAGGATTTGAGTAGAAGAGTAAAGACGTCTTACTACAATTATATAGGGCCCTGGTGAGACCACACCTGGAGTATTGTGTACTGTTTTGGTCTCCTTACCTAAGGAAGGATATACTTGCCATAGAGGGAGTGCAACGAAGGTTCACCAGACTGGTTCCTAGGGTGGGGGGATTGTCCTATGAGGAGAGATTGAGTAGACTAGGCCTATATTCTCTAGAGTTTAGAAGAATGAGAGGTGATCTCATTGAAACATACAAAATTCTTATAGGGCTTGACAGGGTAGATGCAGGGAGGATGTTTCCCCTGGCTGGGGAGTCTAGAACCAGGGGTCACAGTCTCAGAATAAGGGGTCGGCCATTTTCGGACTGAGATGAGGAGAAATTTCTTCACTCAGAGGGTGGTGAATCTTTGGAATTCTCTACCCCAAAGGGCTGTGGAGGCTCAGTCGTTGAGTATATTCAAGACAGAGATCGATAGATTTTTGGATATTAAGGGAATTAAGGGATATGGAGATAGTTCAGGAAAGTGGAGTTGAGGTAGAAGATCAGCCATGATCTTATTGAATGGCGAAGCAGGCTTGAGGGGCCAAATGGCCTACTCCTGCTCCTATTTCTTATGTTCTTATGAACTAACCGGAGGGGGAGAGGCACGCCTGCATGTTCTAACCCCTGTGGAGGAGACGGTACTGGCCTTTATTTGAAGGGCCATTGCTGAGGCTGTAGCGAGCAGTGGGGCTGAAGCCTTTGAAGCTGAGGGTATCCGCATACCTAATCCTCCTCTCATCCCACTTCTCCCTCAGGAAGTTAAGAATGGTAATAAATTGAAAGAAAAGGCATACAATGTTGCAAAGATTAGTGGTAGGCCAGAAGATTGGGAAATTTTTAGAAACCAGCAAAGGATGACTAAAAAAATTATAAAGAGGGAGAAAGTAGATTATGTGAGTAAACTAGCAAGAAATATAAAAACAGACAGTAAGAGCTTCTACAAGTATATAAAAAGGAAGAGATTAGCCAAAGTAAACGTTGGTCCCTTAGAGGATGAGACTGGGGAATTAATAATGGGAAACAAGGAAATGGCAGAGACTTTGAACAAATATTTTGTATCTGTCTTCACGGTAGAAGACATTAAAAGCATCCCAATAATAATAGATAATCAAGGGGCAAAAGGGAGGGAGGAACTTAAAACAATCACTATCACTAGAGAAAAAGTACTCGGCAAACTAATGGGACTAAAGGCTGACAAGTCCCCTGGACCTGATGGCCTGCATCCTAGGGTCTTAAAAGAGGTGGCTGCAGAGATAGTGGATGCGTTGGTTGTGATCTTCCCAAATTCCCTGGATTCTGGAAAGGTCCAGTGGATTGGGAAACCGCTCATATTCAAGAAAGGAGGGAGACAGAAAGCAGGAAACTATAGGCCGGTTAGCCTAACATCTGTCATTGGGAAAATGCTGGAATCCATTTTTAAGGGAGTAGTAGCAGGACATTTAGAAAATCATAATACAATCAAGCAGAGTTAACATGGTTTTATGAAAGGAAAATCATGTTTGACAAATTTATTAGAGTTCTTTGAGGATGTAACGAGCAGGGTGGATCAAGGGGAACCAGTAGATGTAGTGTATTTGGATTTCCAAAAGGCATTCGATAAGGTGCCACATAAAAGGCACAAGATAAGAGCTCACGGGGTTGGGGGTAATATATTAGCATGGATAGAGGATTGGCTAACTAACAGAAAACAGAGAGTCGGGATAAATGGGTCATTTTCAGGTTGACAAACTGTAACTAGTGGGGTGCCACAGGGATCAGTGCTGGGGCCTCAACTATTTACAATCTATATTAATGACTTGGATGGAGGGACCGAGTGTACTGTAGCCAAATTTGCTGACGATACAAAGATAGATGGGAAAGCAAGTTGTGAGGAGGACACTGGGCTGGACTTTGCCAGCCCCGAGGAGGCGGGTTTGAAGGCGGGTCAGGTGGGAAAGTTGTAAAAAATGGCGGCGGGTTCCGATCCAACCGTCAACCCGCCTCTGCACAACTTTCCCAAAGGCGGGCTTGCAGACTCCGTTTTGGTCCCGCCTCCAAGCAGCGGGATAGGCCCCTAAGGCACTTAACTGCTACTTAACAACCTCTATAATCCCATTTTGAGAGGCCTTTCAAATTTTGACACATTTCCAGTGTGCTGCACGTCTCTCCTGGAACACGCCAGTTAATCCTGTCGGGTTGACAAGTGGCTGGCTTCCTAACAGCTGCAGCTCCACCATAAAAACGGAGTTTTCAACAAGGATCAGTTGCAGGTGGCAGAACTTTCTTTCTCAGGTCTTGGAGAACTTTTTGCAGGTCTACTGATTTTGGAAGTGTTGAAGCTGAGATTCATCTCCACTGTGACCTCCTGGGAAACCCCTCTCCCCACCTTGACTGAGCGCTTCCTCAACTGAGGTATATACCAGCAGCATGGGAACCATTTATTTCCTTTCCTCCTGGACCTCAGATTCGGACGAAGACCAGCCGCGGCAGCAGCAGAACCAGGAACAACAGCAGCACCAACAGCAGCAGCAACAACAGGAGCGCCAAGCTGCTGCTCACCCACCTAAAGCTGCACAGGCCAGAAGGCGCCAGCGCAGGGAAGCACGTCGCCGCAGGAGATACACCCAAAACAGGGTTTACAGACAGAGGATGAGCTACCTCAACATGACTGAGCAGCAGTGCCAAAGGAGGCTGAGACTTTCGCGAGAGGTAGTGGGTGACATCTGCGCAATGCTGCACCAAGACCTGGAGCCCAGAGGACCGGGTGGACACCCCTTACCAGTGGCCGTCAAAGTCGCCATCGCACTCAACTTTTTTGCTTCAGGCTCATTCCAGGGATCAACAGCAGACATCAGCGGCATCTCCCAGTCGGCCGCACACACTTGCATCACGCAGGTAACCGATGGCCTCTTTACAAAGACGCACAATTACATCAACCACTCCAAGGAACAAGCAAGTATAACCGCGCGTGCGGTTGGATTTGCAAATATGGCAGGCTTGCCAAGGGTGCAGGGCATCGTAGACTGCACACATGTGGCCCTTAAGGCACCCCATCACAATCCAGGTATTTTTGTCAACCGCAAGGGCTTCCACTCCCTCAACGTGCAGCTGGTGTGTAACCACAAGAAGGAAATTTTGCATGTTTGCGCCAAGTACCCTGGCAGTTGCCATGACTCGTTCATCCTGTGGCAGTCTAGTGTGCCTCCGCTCTTCAGTCCGCCAAACCAACTTTGCGGATGGTTACTTGGAGACAAGGGCTATCCCCTGAAGACGTGGCTAATGACGCCATTCAGGAGGCCATCCAATGAAGCTGAGGAGCGCTACAACTCCAGCCACATTTCGACCAGATCCATTATCGAGCAAACCATCGGCTTGCTGAAGATGCGATTCAGATGCCTTGATAGATCAGGTGGAGCCTTGCAGTACTCAGCAGCCAGGGTCTCCAGAATCGTCGTGGTCTGCTGTGCACTTCACAACATGGCACAGCATCGTGGCTTGCAGCTGCCTGAGGGACAAGTGGCTCAGCGCATAGCCATCTCAGATGAGGATGAGGATAAGGAAGAGGAGGAGGAGGAGGATGAGGAGGAGGAGAGCGAGAACGAAGACCGTGTGGAGGCGTATCAACCAGCGGCAGCAGCACGCGAGAACATTGCTGCCTGGGATGCAAGGGATGCACTCAGCTTTGCCAGATTAGCTTAGGATGCCCAATCAAACACATTTGGCTCGCACCTTCTTACCACACCATAGACAATGGACAAGAACCTGCGGCTTCCTATCACTCTGACCACCATACTGACAAATCCAAGTCACCCCGAGCCCTCAATGTGGAACTTCCATTTGCGAAATGATATAGCCCAGAACTTCAACAGTTTGCCATCACTTAATTTTATAACATTCAGTAAAGGATGGCATTTCACAATTAAACACAACAGAACACCCAAATGACTACCCTTGTGACTACTTGTGCTTTATCTTCCTCTTACATGTGCTCCTACGTGGTGCTTCCCCTGTGGCTTCAGTAGATGTGGAGGCCCCTTGTTCACTTTCATGTTGCTCCTGCCTCGACGCCTTTGCCGGGCATCCTCTATCCTCTGGGGTTGCGAGCCTGTGAGGGCTCGCCAACAGTCTGCTGCTCCTGCGGCTGTGCAGGGGATGAGACGCCCATCTCAGTTGGGTGAGGACTCTGGTGGGGCTCTGACCGAGGGCTCTGCAGTGACATGGTCATGTGAACGCTTGGAGAGGAGTCCCCCACTTCCTTGTTGTCTGCCACCAACATCCCTCTCATGGGTCAGCCCCACTTCAGAGCTAGCAAGTGGCTTGACAGCACCTTGCTACACTTTGGGGGGGGCCATGAGGACCTGTATCTGCACTGGCAGTCCTACTCCAGAGGACTTCCATGAAGGTCTGGTTTCTATGCTCAGTAGCTGACCATCGCTCCTCAAGAGATGCCAGTCTATTCTGAACAATGACCATGTGTTCTACACTCTGGCGACTTAGCTCCTCCATGGCTGCAGCCATCCTCTCCTCTACTGTAGCCATCCTTTCCACGGAGGTTGCCATCCTTTCCGTGGTGATGCGTTCATGCGCCAATGCCTCCACAAAGGCTCTGTCGTAAGAATGAGCCTTACGCGTGGTGAACTTAAAGTAAGCTTTAATCAACTAAAAAGGTGCTACATACAAAAGAGGTCTTACTCTATGCCTCTCCAGGATCCAACTGCTCAGTCCAGTATTTATCCTGGACTAATCACAGGAAGTGATGCAATAAAGTTCGAGTCACAGGAAGCTGTATTGTGTTACCACATTCTCCCCCCCCAAAAGATTAGGAGGCCGGGATGCTCCCTCCATTTCGTAGCCGCCGGACGAGGGAGAGCCGCACCCGTTTGGGTTCTCGTAGCGGTAGAGGGCCCCTAGCCCGTTTACCCGCCGCGGGCCGTGGACCAGAGTCCGAGTGATCCAGCCCGCTCTGTGAGGGGTCAGGACGATCCTGACTGTGTACTGGTGCCCGAACGGGTGTCGGGCAGGGCTGTGGCAGATCCGTTTCCGAGCGTACGGTACGGGGTGGATCGTGGCTGCGCGTGCGAGCCCCGACGGGCTCATAGTCAGTCTGCCCCAGGTCGGCACGCTGGAGTGAGGTACCAGCCGGCGTCAGATCCAGATCGCGATGAGAGGCACCTGGCGAGCCCAGAGATGTGCCTGGTACAATATCATCCCTTGGTGTCCCTCTATGTTTCGGCGGGCAGGGAGCCAGATCCCGCAATGACACGGTAGATTCCCGACCGTCAGGATACCGAATATAGGCGTAGGTAGGGTTGACGTCAGTGAGCTCAACCTCATCTACCAGGGGGTCATTCTTAGACGCCCGGACATATCTTCGGAGTAGCACTGGTCCCGGTGCAGTCAGCCACGATGGGAGAGATATCCCATAGGATGAGCGACGCTGAAATCGGAAGAACCGTTCATGAGGCGTCGTATTTGTGGCGGTCGAAAGGAGGGACCGTGTGGAGTGTAATGCGTCTGGAAGTACTGCTTCCCATTGCTGGTTGGGTAGGCCCCGAGATCTCAAAGCCAGACGTACCGCATTCCAGATGATAGCGTTAAAACGCTCGACATGCCCATTCCCGACCGGATGATAAGGCGTCGTTCTGCTGGCAGCAATACCCCGTTCCGAGAGATAGGCCTTGAGTTCTCCTGACATAAAAGAAGGGCCCCGATCCGAATGAACATAGGATGCCATGCCACAGAAAGCAAATACCTGCTCAAGGCAGCTGATAACCGTGGTCGTCAGCATATTGGGGCAGGGAAAGGCAAACGGAAAACGGGAATACTCATCGACCATGGTCAATAGATAAGTGTTGCGAGTTGAAGAGGGCAACGGCCCCTTAAAATCGATGCTAAGCCGTTGCATTGGCTGGGTCGCATGTATGAGTATACCACCCGAGGGGCGGAAAAACTGAGGTTTCAATTCCGCACAGACTCTGCAGTCCGAGCACATCTTCTTTACATCCCCGGTAGAGAATGGGAGATTTCGGGACCGCACGAAGTGTAGCATGCGAGTAACGCCCGGATGACACAACCCATCATGGATGTCTACGAGCGTCGAGGGTGCCATGGCGGAGCAGAATGCTCGTGTGAGGGTATCCGGAGCCACATTCTCCTTGCCAGGTCGATAGTGGATGGTGTAACCAAAAGAGGCCAATTCCAGCCGCCAAAGCTGGATTTTATTATTTTTAATTTTGGTCCGTTTTCGATTATCGAGCATGAAGGCGACCGATCGCTGGTCCGTGATTAAGGTAAAGTGCTGGCGAGCTAGGAGATGAGTCCACTTCCGTACTGCCTCTATGATGGCTGTAGCTTCTTTCTCGACTGGAGGATAATGTAGCTCAGCCCCTTGAAAAGTCCTGGACAAAAATGCCACCGGACGACCTTCCTGATTCAGAGTGGCCGAGATCGCCACCTCCGAGGCATCACACTCAACAACAAAAGGAAGACTCTCATCGATGGAGTGAAGAGCCGCTTTCTCCAACTGTTTTTTCAGGAGGTTAAAGGCTGCAACAGCCGCTGTGTCTAGTGGGAATGTGCTGGCCTTCAGTAGAGGTTGGATTCGGTCAGAGAAGTTAGGAATCCATTTAGCATAGTATGCAAACAGGCCGAGGGCCCGGCGCAAGGAGGCCGGATTCTTAGGTGGCGGGAGCTCTTGGAGTGGGCGAAGCCTTTCAGGGTCAGGTTTAATGATGCCATTGCCCACACAATAGCCAAGGATGTTGATGGTTGGTTGTGACTCAATGGATTTAGCCGCATTTAATGTCAAATTACGGTGCTGGAGTGCATCCCAAAATCGTTGGAGATTGGCGTCATGTTCCCGCTGATTGCGACCTGCGACAGTAATATTGTCCAGATAAGGAAACGTATCCTTCAAGTCTTCCTGTTTGACCAGGTCATCCATTGCTCGCTGGAAGACAGCCACTCCATTAGTGACCCCGAAGGGGAGGCGACGAAATTGATACAGCCGTCCATTGGCTTCAAAGGCCGTATACTGCTTGTCTGAGACCTTCAAGGGTACCTGATGATAGGCACTTTTCAGATCATATGTTGAGAACACCGTGTACTCAGCCAGTTTATTAACCATATCATCGATGCGCGGCAATGGGTATGCGTCCAAGTCCGTATATTGATTGATGGTCTGTGAATAGTCAATGCACAGCCGTTTCTTGTGAGGTTGTAGAGGGTTCTTAACAATAACGACCTGGGCGCGCCATGGCGACGAACAAGGTTCGATGATATCCTCTGCTAAAAGCCGAGAAATCTCAGCCGCAATAAAAGACTGGTCTTCCTGACTGAAACGTCGTGACTTTGTTATAATCGGTTTGCATCGAGGAGGGATACTGGTAAACAGTGAGGGTTCATCCAGTGAAGCTGCTGACAATGCACAGAACGGTAATCGAGGTCGTATATTAGAAATAGTGAGTTCAGGTTTGGATCCGCCGAACTCAATGGTGAGCTTCTTATGCTGCTTTTGAAAATCCAGCCCTAAGATAAGATCACTACACAAGTCCTTGAGCACCGAAAGCCGGGTGGAGGGATACCTGTGACCATTAAGTGTTATTTCAACCATACAAAAGCCAGAAATTCTGGTATTAAGTGATGACTGAGCCATCGCAATTGCCTGGTCCGATGGGAAAACATGTAGCTTTAACTCTGCAACAATCTGTTCCCTAATGAAACTATCAGTGCTACCTGAGTCAATTAAGGCATCTAAAGTATGTCCATTAATTGATGCTTTTGTAGCTGCATGGAATAGGTTCTGAGGACAAGCAGCTGTAATTGGTGTCGTTGCACAAAGAGTGGCTGAAACTCTAGGTGTGTTTCTTCGAGAGAAAACCCGAGAGGAAGCACGATAGATTTTAGCCGGAACATCTTGATAGGCCCTTACAGGGGCAGTTCGGTAGGACTTAGCTTGATAAGCCCTCGTAGAGGCTCTTGATAGGCAAACCTTTGCAAAATGACCCTTTTTGTTGCAATGACTGCAAAACGCATTGCGAGCAGGGCAGAATTTCCGAGGGTGAAACTCATCACCACAAAAGAAGCATTTCTTAGATTGCCAAGAGGCTGCCACAGTGGGATCATCATCCTCTTCATCAGTGAAGTCATCAGATTGATCGTCAGGGATAAAGTCCTCCCTAATAGAGTTCACCTGTGGCCTCTTAAATTGCCTGACTGTAGTTAAGGCAGCAGACCGAGGTCTGGGCACTGTATAAAGGTCTGCATTTCTTTTTGCCAGATCTAGAGAGCAAGCCATATCATAAGCTCTCTGAAGCTCAAGTGTCTTACTTTCCAGTAGACGCTGGCGTATAAATGGGGAGGCAAGCCCGCAGATGAAAGCATCACGGATCATTTCTTCACGGTACAGCTCAGCTGAGGCCGCCTGAAAGTTACAGTCCATACTAAGTCTGCGAAGCTCTTGGAGGAATTTATCAATGGATTCCTCCGGCCCTTGTTGGGCTGTAGCTAGTAGATGTCTGGCATAGACCTCATTCGGTGTCTTAGTATATAGTCTTTTAAGCGTCCGAATTGCCTCCTCGTAACTGCCCCATTCCTCAACATACTGAAATACATTCGGAGTGACACAGTTGATGAGTATCCGCAACTTTGTGTCATCATCAGCCTTGCAATATTCGAGAAAATTGTCAAACGTGCGATACCAGTGTTTCCACACCTTACCGGCTGCTGGGGTGTTTGGGTCCAAGTCAAGACGCGATGGTTTAAGGATGTTTTCCATGATGGGTGATTCCCTGGATCCTTAGTTCCGAATTCGTCCAAAAAGTTTGAGTGCGAAGTTTTTCAAAGTTGATTAAATTGTCGTAAGAATGAGCCTTACGCGTGGTGAACTTAAAGTAAGCTTTAATCAACTAAAAAGGTGCTACATACAAAAGAGGTCTTACTCTATGCCTCTCCAGGATCCAACTGCTCAGTCCAGTATTTATCCTGGACTAATCACAGGAAGTGATGCAATAAAGTTCGAGTCACAGGAAGCTGTATTGTGTTACCACAGGCTCTGCTCATGTTAGCGATGGACTCCTCCATCCTCTCCACACTCACAGTGACCCTGGAGACAAAACCTGCCAGAGACTCCTGCACCTGTTCCTGGAGTTCCAGCACCGCTCTCCTTCTGGATGGACCCGGAGGCACAGGGTCTACATGCAGCTGAGCAGAGCTGGGAGCACCCTGCGGCCTCTGACGAGGACTCTCCACTGCTGTCCTTGTCTCCACCATCTGCTGATGCTCACTTGTGAGCTGTGATACACCAGGTGCCAACACTACTCTATCTCGCGAAGGTCCCACCGAGGAGTGAGTGTCTGCGCTGGTGCTGGGTGCGCTTAATTCTGCTGACGCTGCGCCCTCAGAGGTTGCAGCTTCCTCTGAGGAGTCTTCTGGCTCAGGCTCTTCCTCCTGGATAGTGGGGAGGGGGGCTGTCGATGGTTCTGTGGGGGAGTAAAGGAAAGAGTTAGACATGTGATATAAACGTTGCATGCACATGGAATTGAGCAGATGATCATAAGTCAATCTGTTAGAGCATCAGAATCATTATCAGTCACTCATGCAATGTAAATGAGAGAGATGCAAAACTATTCTGTCACCAGCTTGCTCTGATGCGCCCGTCTGTCCGTCCCCCACTTGCGCATCCTCCTCGGCTCCCACGATCTCGAGGGCCGCCTCCTCAGCGCTGGTGAGCTGGGCTATTGAGGGTGGCCCTCCTCCTGTCTTCGCCCTTTCCCTCTTATTGTGGGCTCTCTTTTCCAGCAATGAGGGACACAAGTGGAATTTGAGTGAGAATGATGGAGTGAGTGTAGAAAATCCATAGCATAGATGCTTAGAAGGACACAAAGATGGAGTGAGGTCCCAAGACCAAGGGCCCTCCCTGTGTGTTGTAAGTTGTTGTCATAGCATAACAGTGATAGGGAGTGTGAGGGCAGCATAGTCAAATAGTTAAGTGATTGTGTACATAGAGAGAGAGGGATGGTTAAGAGTGCAAGGGATGTAAGGGTAAAGTGGGATGTGGAGGAGTAGGTTGACAATGCAGAGTGCTGGTGATGAGAGGTGATGGGGAGCAGATTGAGGGTAATGGTGATGTCATACTCACTTTTCCTGTGCGGAGAAGGTCATGAAACCTGTTTCGGCACTACAGCCAGGTTCTGCTGCACACTGATCTTGAACTGACCTCCTGTGTCACTTGCAGCCACACAGCTTTCGTCTGCTGGGGAGGGTTTTTCCTCCCAGAGGAAGGAAACAGCACCTCCTTCTGAGTTCTGGCTCCCTCCACCAGAGCATGGAGGGAGTCCTCATCAAAGCGGGGTGCGACCTTGGACCTTGAAGTAGACGTATCAGGAGCACAAAACTGTTTGAAGAATCGCAAATAAAAGTTCTAAGGCAGAAAATTAACCAAGGCTGCTTGGAGCCCTTAAATGCAGCTGCATAAATGACATCATCAGAGGCGAGTTTCAGGACCAAAAGACTCATTGGGCCAGGGGTGCGCACACGCCCAATTGCCCAATTAGGGCAAAATCACTAAATTATCCCGCCTGACATCGGAGGCGGGAGCGGGACCCGCCGACCACCTGACCCGCCCCCAACCCGCCACCAATGGCAAAATCCAGCCCAAAGAGTCTGCAAAGGGCTATAGATAGGTTAAGTGAGTGGGCAAAAACTTGGCAGATGGAGTATAATGCAGGAAAATGTGAGGTTATCCACTTTGGTAGAAGAATAGAAAAGCAAAATATTATTTAACTGGAGAGAGACTACAGAATGCTGCAGGTACAGAGGGATCTGGGTGTCCTTGTACATGAAACACAAAAAGATAGCATGCAGGTACAGCAAGTAATTAGGAAGGCAAATGGAATATTAGCCTTTATTGCAAGGGGGATGGAGTATAAAAGTAGGGAAGTCTTGCTACAACTGTACAGAGCGCTGGTGAGACCACACCTGGAGTACTACGTACAGTTTTGGTCACCTTATTTAAGGAGGAATATACTTGCATTGGAGGGTGTTCAGCGAAGGTTCACTAGGTTGATTCCTGAGTTGACGGGGTTGTCTTATGAGGAAATGATGAGCAAGTTGGGCCTATACTCATTAGAGTTTAGAAGAATGAGAGGTGATCTTATTGAAACATATAAGATTCTGAGGGAGCTTGACAGGGTAAATGCTGAGAGGATGTTTCCCCTCGTGGGGGAATCTAGAACTAGGGGGCATAGTTTCAGGATAGGGGTCGCCCATTTAAGATGGAGATGAGGAGGAATTTCTTCTCTCAGAGGGTCGTGAATCTTTGGAATTCTCTACCCCAGAGAGCTGTGGAGGCTGAGTCATTGAATATATTCAAGGCTGAGATAGACAGACTTTTGAGAAACAGGGGAGTCGAGGGTTATGGGGAGCAGGCAGGAAAGTGGAGTTAAGGCCAAGATTAGATCAGCCATGATCTTATTGAATGGCGGAGCAGGCTCGAGGGGCCGAATGGCCTACTCCTGCTCCTATTTCTTATGTTCTTATGTTCTTATCCCGCAGTCTCTTCTGACTGAAAAGTTGCTGATGGTGTAAGGATGCATGTCCTACTTTCTCCTCTCCCCTCACCACAACCCAACCCTTGTCCCTTTTTCCTTTTAGATACCCAAGAACTGCAACCTGCCCAGGCAGTGGAGGAAGAGCAAGAAAGACAGTGATGATGAAGACACACCGTAACTTGATTGCACACTCGCAGCCACCAGCTCAGATACTGACACTGCGCATAATTTAGTGGATAGCATAGAGGCGGGATCTTGCATGTGGTGAGACACCGGGCACAAGTGCGCTGCAGCCAGGGCAGTGGGAAAGGATAGCGCAGCTGCTAGCTCGTCGGAGGGCAAGGTCGCACATGAGTTCTGTTGCAGAGGACTCAGATGATGACTTCGATGGGCCAGGCAGAAGGCTGATGGGCGTACACACCCAAATGCTTGGTTCACTGGAAAGCCTGCCAGAAACCTGTGTTCAGTGTCAAGGAGCATGGAGGAGTCCAGCATCAACTTGGCACAGGGTTTTGTGCAGAGCTTGGAGCCCATTCTTTCCAAGATGGAACGGTAGCATAATGGTTGTGTTACTGGACGAGTAATCCCGAGGCCTGGACTTAATGATCTGGAGACATGAGTTCAAGTCCCACCACGGCAGCTGTGGAGTTTAAATTCAGTGAATTAAATAAATCTGGAATTTAAAAAAAGCTAGTATGGTGATCATGAAACTACCGGATTGTCATAAAAACCCATCTGGTTCACTAATGTCCTTTAGGGAAGGAATCTGCTGCCCTTACCTGGTCTGGCCCATATGTGACTCCAGACCCACAGCAATGTGGTTGACTCTTAACTGCCCTCTGAAATGGCCTAGCAAGCCACTCAGTTGTATCAAACTGCTAGGAAAACACCTCACTGACTGCAGTGGTTTAAGAAGGTGGCTCACCACCACCTTCTCAAGGCAATTAGGGATGGGCAATAAATCTCCCAGTTCTGAGAAAAGGTCATCAACCTGAAACGCTGGGGGGAATTTTGCCGGCGGTTTGGAGGCGGGACTGCTGGCAAAATTGCAAAGATTGACAGCGGGTCCCAAACCCGCTGTCAACCCGCCTCCATACAATCTTCCCAAGTGTCGGGTCCCCGATTTGCGCATGGACCCGACATCTAGCAGCAGGAAGAGGAACATAGGCACTTAACTGCCTGTAAACAGGCAGTTAAGAGGCTTTTTTCAATTTTGCCAAGTCGACTGCGGGCCTCCCGATGTCTGGACACCACGCCAGGGTAAGTGTGGCGTGCTGTGGGTCTACTGTAATGTTTCTTCATTGATGACAGCTGCAGAAGTGGTGTGAAGGATCCAATGGTACACTGGTGAGTTTCAGAGGTAAGATAATGTTGGGGAAATCATTTTTAATGCATTTAGACTTTTCTGTAGGTAATAAGGTTTGAAGTGTTTGTGTAGTCCCACCTCATTGGGAGAACCTCTCTCACCAGTGACAGATCGCTTCTGCAACCTCACCTGCAACTACCATCTGTTTTATCCTAAGGAGAGAATCTCTGGAGAGCCTTGGTGCAAGGGCTCACCTTTGTACAGTGATTGGCAGTGTTTGCAGCACCTCAATGCTATCAAACACTGAAAAATCATCTATCAAACAAAAATGAGCATGTCCCCTTTAAGAAAACCAGCAGATGACGCGGCATCAACTGACATCATATGACACCAGCTTTCTGTTAATTGGTCGGCAAGCCCGCAGGGCGGGCTTAACAAGGCCAATTGACGTAAAATTACGTCTGTGCATCGGACGTCGTTGGGGACGGGATCGGAACCCAAAACAGCTGACCCGCTCCCAACTCATACCGAAAGGTAAGATCGTGCCCGTTAACTCTGTTTTCTCTCCACAAATGCTGTCTGACCTGCTGAGCATTTCCAGCATTTTCTGTTCTTATTTCAGATTTACAGCATCCGCAGTATTTAACTTTGCTTTTAATATTTGTTTGTCCCCTTTTTCATTGTGAGAGGGCCTGGTCCCTTCAAACTGGTCTCAGTGAGATAAGGTATACCAGCCTCAAGATGGTCATAAGTGGGCCCTGCTGGGGAGACCCCCAAAGAATGGAAATTATATTGTTTTAATTTCTTGATTGGCACCCTTACAAAGCAGGCAGACACCAGATTTCCATGGGAATTGAAGTCCAAAGGCAGGTAAATGCTCCAACACTGTGGGCATTGGGTCACCTTGTTTTCTCTCTCTCAGATATCAGATTTGCAATGAGGGAGGTTTTATATGAAAACAACAACAACTTGTATTTATCTGGCACCTTTACCATATTAAAACGTGCTTCACAGAGCAAAAGTGGCAGTCATTGAAGAATTAGGAGGACTGACCAAAAGCATGGGTGAAAAGATAGCAAGACGTATGGGCTTAGAGAGCAGTTCCAAGAGTAGGGTTGAGACAGCTGAAGGCTCTGCCATTGATAGTGGAATAGAGGGATGGGGGATGGTTGAGAGGCCGGAGTTGAAGGACTGAAAGGCATTAACTGGGACATATGAATGCAAAAGATTGCCACGGTTGGGTTGAGTGAAGCTGGGAGGGTTGAACAGAATACCAAGGTTGTGCACCAACTGATTCTGCCTGAGTGAGGAGCCAGGGATGTGGCAAGGTTACGGAGTTTTTGCCATTAGCCACACAGAATGGGTTTGGAGTTGCCAACTTTCAGTCAGACAAAGCTCTGGCTCATCCACGACTTGATGACAGACAAGCAATCTGATAGCCCAGTAATGATCAAGGAGTTGAGTATGGTGGCAGATAGGTAGGGCAGGGTATCATCAGCATACAGCTCATCCTTGCCAACAGAGATATGAGGAGGAGTCCAAGGATGAAACCTTGGGGTACTCCCTAGATGACTGTGCGAAAGAGAAGCCGTTGCTAGAGATATGCTGACTATGTTGGAACTGGTAGGAGTAGACCAAGAGAGGGCAGAATCCTAACGGTGGGTCACGGAGATGTGGTCGACCGTGCCAAATACTGGAGGAGGACCAGAAGATATAACGCACCAAAGTTGTAGTCATAAAGGATGTTGGTGCTTTGGGCAGGCCAGAAACTGGGCTGAAGGGCTATAGGCAGGAAATTGTGAGAGAGATGAGAATAGAGCTGGATTGCAGCAGTGTTGTCAAGGTCCTTAGAGAGGAAAGGAAGGTTAGATATGTTGGGTAGGATGTTGGGGTCGGGGGGGGGAGGGCGGGGGGAGGGCTCAAGGATGGATCCTTTGAGGAGGGAAGTGATGATGAAAATCCTAAACCATTGAGGGGAACGGTGGCTGTGCAAATCAATTCAGGGAATGAGAACATTTAGTTGTGTGACCAAGGATTGGATTTGATGGGGATTATGGAGCAGAAGGATTGTGGGTGATGGGAAAGAAGCCACAGAGTAATATGCAGCCAGGGCAGGGATAAAGGAAGTATGGTTGGGGCAGGTGTCTGGTGGGTTCAAAACAGAAGAGGAAGAATGGAAGGTTGTGCTGGCTGAGTAGACAATCACAATCTTGGGGATGAAGAATTAGTCCTTGCACTTGTCACTGGAGGTAGAGACGGAAGGGTTGGGAAAGGATGTCAAAGGAGGTGGTTAGTCATTGACACATGATGGAGAGGGCAAGACAGTGTTACGTGAGTTGACCCAGTCAGATCTGGCAGTGGATGATTACACAGGATATACGGCACAGAAACAGGCCATTCGGCCCAATCAGTCCATGCCGGCGTTTATGCTCCACACGAGCCTCCTCCCATCTTTCCTCATCTAAAGCTATCAGCATAACCCTCTATTCCCTTCTCCCTCGTATGCTTATCTAGCCTCCACTTAAATGCATCTATACTATTCGCTTCAACCACTCCCTGTGGTAGAGAGTTCCACATTCTCACCACTCTCTGGGTAAAGAAGTTTCTTCTGAATTCCCTATTTGATTTCTTGGTGACTATCTTATATTGATGGCCTCTAGTTATGCTCTTCCCCACAAGTGGAAACACTCGCTCTGTATCTACTCGAAACCTTTCATAATTTTAAAGACCTCAATTAGGTCACCCCCTCAGCCTTCTTTTTTCAAGCGAAAAGAGACCCAGCCTGTTCATCCTTTCCTGATAGGTATACCCTCGCATTTCTGGTATCCTCCTTGTAAATCTTCTCTGCCCCCTCTCCAGTGCCTCTATATCCTTTTTATAATATGGCAACCAGAATTGTATGCAGTACTCTAAGTGTGGTCTAACCAAGGTTCGATACAAGTTTAGCATAACTTCACTACTTTTCAATTCGATCCCTCTAGAAATAAACCCTAGTGCCTGGTTTGCTTTTTTCTGGCCTTGTTAACTAGCTCACCCAGACTCGCACCCTCCAAGTAATAAGTGACCTCCCTATTCTTCCTACCAAAATACTCACATTTATCTGTGTTGAATTTCATTTGCCAATTATATGCCCATTCTGCAAGTTTATTAATGTCTTCCTGTAATTTGTTGTCCTCCTCAGTATTGACTATCCCCCCAATTTGGTGTCATCCGCAAATTTAGAAATTGTGCTTTTGATTCCAAAGTCTAAATCGTTAATATAAATTGTGAACAGCAGTGGGCCTAGCACTGATCCTTGTGGAACACCACTACCCACCTTCTGCCACTGTGAATAGCTACCTTTTACCCCTGCTCTCTGCTTTCTGTCTTAAAGCCAGCTAGCTATCCATTCTGCTACTTGTCCCCTGACTCCGCATTCTCTGACCTTATTCATTAGTCTATTATGTGGTACCTTATTGAAGGCCTTTTGAAAATCTAGATAAATTACCTCTACTGCATTACCCTTGTCTATTCTCTCTGTTACCTCTTCAAAAAATTCAATGAGGTTGGTCAAGCAAGACTTTCCCTTTTGAAATCCATGCTGACTATTCATTATTATATTTTTGACTTCTAGATGTTCTTCTATTTTCTCCTTTAGGATTCCATTATTTTTCCTACCACCGATGTTAAGCTGACTGGTCTATAATTCCCAGGACATGTTCTATCTCGCTTCTTAAATATAGGTATTATGTTAGCTATCTGCCAGTCCTCTGGCACTACACCTTTTTCTAATGAATTATTAAATATGTGTAGTATTGCCTCTGCTATCTCTTCCCTAGATTCTTTTAAAATGCGTGGATGTAATCCATCTAGACCAGGGGTTTTATCCTCTTTGAGTTTGATTAGTTTATTTAATACATCTCCTCTTTTTATTTTAAATGTAGTTATTTCATTACTCGTCTCATGATCCAATGTCATGTCCACCTGTTCTATCCTGAGCAGTCATGTGTCAGGCATAATGTCGGATTTAATTCCTCAACCTCACATTCCCAGCTGGGAACTGTACTCAGAGGGGCAGGGGCCTAGAGGCAGGGCAGCAACATTGCAGCCTTGGCCCGAGTTCCCTGAGAGTGCAGAATTAGCTGCGTTAAACCGAGGTTCCAATGGCCTGTTCCAGTGGTTGAGGTGAAGAGGAGCAGGGAGCTCTCCCGGTAACCTGGTCAAAATTCTCCCCTCACCCAATACTGTGGAAAAACTGATTGACCAGTCATTCACCTCAGTGCTGCTTGTGGGATCTTCCTGTGCACAAACTGGCTGCTGGGTTGGCTTGCATCACAAGAGCAACTGCATGATATAGTAGGAAGTACTTTGAGGTGTTGATGTTAAACACTATACAAGCAACGTAGTATTTTTATGATTTATTAATTTTCTTCTGACACTTTTTTTTTTACAACTTGCCCGTGCCCTATTCCCACTGGCAGACTGCCTGGCCACTCGTACTGAAACTGAAATTGCTCTGTAAAATAATATGGGGTGGGGGTGAGGGGGGAGGGTTTGTGTTGTGTAAACGGCAGTACATAAACAGCCATTACTATAGTTGCAAAAATCAACAGTGATGTTAACGCAGAGATAAATGATCAAAATCTCCTCACTCAGGTGACTTGTTAACACATTCAAGGTCACACAGAGAACACTACCGGCCATTTTACAATCAAACAGAATTCCTTTCCCAAAAATTTCTAAGCTATGCAGCTGAAAGAGATGACATTTGCACGTAGAAATGTCTCGAAGCCCCTTACATATGATAACTTGCTTTGAAATGCAGCAAAGATTGTTATACAGGCAACCATTTATTACAAAGCAAGATCCCACTAGCAGGAATGAGATGGACGACCAATTTATCTGTCTGTACTGGAGCTGGCTGTGGGAGGAATGTTACCCAGGAGATCGAGAGGACATTCTGCTCTTTATCAAATGGTGCAATTGGATCTGTAACAGGCAGACTGGACATAGGTTTACGGTCTCATCGAAAGGATGGCACCTCCAGCACAGCAGTATGCCCCCACTACAGCACTGCTGTGTTGTACAGAAACCTAGGGCTGGATTTTGTCAATGGGGGACGCGTTGGGGGCAGGACTGCTGGTTTTTGGGTTTCAGTCCCGCCCCCAATGACGTCTGGCCAACCCATGCTATTTTCCCTTGATTGACCTTGTTAAGCCTGCCCTGCGGGCTTACCGGCCAATTAAGAGATAGCCGGTGACAGAGGACGTCAGCGCATGACGTTTCATTTGTCGAAAAAATTTTGACAGATGAATTGTCAGCGTTTGACAGCTTTGAGAAGCTGTCAAACACTGACAATCTCTGTTCTAAGGTGAGCCCTTGCACAGAAGGCTCACCAAAACCTCTCTCCTCAGCAGAAGATAGATGGCTGCTGCATCTGAGAATGCAGGACAAGAGGGCACAGGGTCATCTGAGAATGCAGCAGCCATTCTGTCATCTCTGCTGTTGAGATGAGGCACCTCCGGATCCCCAAGGGTTGAAGCCTGCAGGAAGAAGCAAAGGTAAGTAAACTTTTTCCAACACTTTACACTCACCTCTCATACTTACCTCTCCATACTTGCACCCATCACTCACCTCCACAGCGGACTTTTCGACCCCTCTCACCCCCGCAGATCCACTGCAGCCGTCGGGAAGCCCACACTTGCAGGGGTTAAATGGGGATAAGCCTCAAAACTGCCTGTTAACTACCCGTTAACAGGCATTTCATTGGCTCTAATCCCCTTCCTGCCTCAAGGAGACGGGTTCCTACGCGAGTTGGGGACCCGCCTCCCGGGAAGATGGCACGGAGGTGGGTTGGGAGTGGGGTCGGTACCCGCTCCAAGTTTCTACCATTTTCCCATTAGTCCCGCCTCCCCAGGGCTGGGAAAATTCCCCTCAAAGATTGTAAGGTAAGCGGACTTTTTTGTTTTAGAAGGGAAAAAAAATCTAGTTATTTTTACTGTACAGTTTCGGAGCGCAGGGCTTATCGCAGTGCGGTCCCCTTTCCCAGAATATAACTCATGAATAAAAAGCCACGGTTGAAAAAGTCTGTTGAAAATTGATCAGTGTTCAGCCCAGCAGCGCACGAGTCCGATCAATGGGCAGAAGATTCTTCAAGAGCAGCTCGCAGTTTTTTGATCAATGGCCAAAGGAAAAAAATCCAGCGCTTGAGTCACGCCACACCTGTAGTATTGTGTAGAGAACTGGTCACCGCAACATAACAGGCCCACCCAGGGACTAGAGAACAGCAAAGAGGCTAGTCCCTGATGGTGGGATTATGTGTGTGTAAAACATGACTAAAGAAGCTTGGGCTCGACATTTCAGAGGGGGCTTTTCTGATGGTATACAAGACACATAATGGGACAGAAAAAGTAAACCTGGAATAATATGCCAGGAAAGCAGGACAAGAGGGCACAGGGTCAAGTATTTTTAATTCCAGCTTTTTTAAACTGAATCCAAATTTTCAAACTGCCATGGTGGGATTTGAACTCACGATCCACTAGATTATTAGACCAGGAATATAACCACGACACTACCATACCCATTAACAGCCAATGAAGCACTTTAGAAGTGTAATCGCTGTTGCAATGTAGGAAACTCACCAGCCAATTTGCAGACAGCAAGTTCCCACAAACAGCAACAAAGTAAATGCCCAGATGATGTTCCAGAAATTCGATGGCACTGCGCCCATTTTTCAGGCACAAAACGGATGCCTAAGCATCCAATAAGGCAGGCCGGGCGCACGCGTTCATTACTAGAAGTGCGCCACTCGCCATACTGGATCGGGCTGCTCCGTCGGCCTCCAGGCGCATGCCAGAACTATTTAAATTGCTGATTATAATATTCAGATTAGGGTTATACACTTTTGTGATATTGGGCTGCCCCAGCAAGTCGTGGCACCCTTCAGCAGCTCTGTTTAAAGGGATTATCCACTACATGCGGTTTAGTTGCTGGTTTGTCAGTTCAGTCAGCTGGTCATCTTCTGGGCGTTTTGTGGCCTGCTTTGTTTTTTTTTTAAACATAGAATTATACAGCACAGAAACAGGCCGTTCAGCGCAACTGGTCCATGGTGTTTATGCTTCACTCGAGCCTCCTTCCGCTCTATTTACTTCATCTCACCCTGTCAACATATCCTTCTATTCCTTTCTCCCTCATGAGTTTAGCTTCCCCTTAAATGATTCTATGCTTTTCACCTCAACCACTCCCTGTGGTGGCGAGTTCCACCTTCTGACCACTCTCTGGATAAAGACGTTTCTCCTGAATTCTTTATTGGATTTATTAGTGACTATTTTATATCAATGGCCCCTAGCCTTGGACTCCCCCACAAGTGGAAATATTGGCCCCAATATTAATGTGAAGGCAGCTTCCAAGCAGGGGGGGGGGGGTGGGATTGCGTACGCAAAACATGGAAATCAAGTCAGCCTGTTGGATTTTCCGATTTCAGCTTCGAATCATAGAATAGGACAGCACAGAAGGAGGCCATTCAGCCCATCGAGTCTGCGCCGGCTCTTTCGAAGAGCAATCCAGTTAGTCCCACTCCCCCCGCTCTTTCCCCATATCCCTAATTTTTTTTCCTTGAAGTATTTATCCAATTCCCTTTTGAAGGCTACTATTGAATCTGTATCCACCTCCCTATCAGGCAGCGCGTTCAAATCCTAACCACTCGCTGCACAGAAAAGTTTTACCTCATGTCGCCTCTGGTTCTTTTGACAATCACCTTTAATCTGAGCCCTCTGGTTATCGGCCCTTCAGCCATTGGAAACAGTTTTTCTTTATTTACTCTATCTAAACCCTTCATGATTTTAAACACCTCTATCAAATCTCCTCTCAGCCTTCTCTGCTCCAAGAACAACCCCAGCTTCTCCAGTCTATCGATGTAACTGTAATTCCTCATCCCTGGAACCATTCCAGTAAATCTCTTCTACACCCTTTCCAAAGCCTTCACGTTCCTCCTAAAGTGTGGTGCCCACAATTGGACACAATTCTCCAGCTGGGGTTGAACTTGTGTTTTATACAGGTTTAGCATAACTTCCTGGCTTTAGTACTCTATGCCTCTATTTATAAAGCCCAGGATCCCATCTGCTTTATTAACTGCTTTGTTAACCTGTCCTGCGAATTTATGCACAACCATATGAACAGGCACAGCAGCACCTGCCCCGCCCCTGCACACCATTTTAGGGCGCAATCGAATTTCTAGGCCAATCTGCTTTTTTAGTGATGTTGGTTGAGGGATCAATATTAGGCCAGGACACCAGGGAGAACGCCCCTGCTCCTCTTCAAATAGTGCCATGGGATCCTTTACGGTCCATCCGAGAGGACGGATGGGGCCTCAGTGAAAGACGGCACCTCCGGCAATGCAGCACTTCCTCAGTACCGCACTGGGAGTGTCAGCCTGGATTATGTGCTCAAGTCTCTGGAGTGGGGCTTGAACCCACGACTTTCTGACACAGAGGGAAGAGTGTTACCCACTGAGCCACAGCTGACACTTGCATTATTGACAGATGTTGCTCAATAGCTGAAGCAGGATGCCAGGAAGGGTGGCTGATTCCAGGACACAGCACTCACTGAGGGAACAGCTGGATACTGTAATGGAGAGTCAGTAGGGCTGGTATTATGGGAGGGTGAGATCAAATGGGCTACTTAATCCAAATCTATCTGGTAATCTTCTTAGTAGATTGACCTTTGGTTACTCAACTTCCCCAGATGATAGCAAGTTGAGGAACAACTGAGCAATTTTTACATAGTCATGACAGCTCATTGGCCAATAGTACCCTGTTACTGCTCCTTATTTCATTTTTTTTTAAATAAGGAAATGACTGGAAAAGAGTAAAGGGGGCAGAATATCTAACACAGCCTGAATCAATCAACAATGCAATAAAATGTGGAGATAGAGATGGTGTTAAAGTAGCAATTAAAACCCTGGCGAGTCCTTCTCACTTTTCTTCCCTCCTCTACGCACTCCCTCAAATTGGCCTTGACAGCTATGCTGTCACTATAGGTCAGAACTACAGGACCGTCTAATCTCAACATTTTCATGGATGCTGTCGTCACTCCAGTTGAAGGCTGAGGGAAGCAAATTCTTTACCTCCAATGGCAGATCTTCTCTCCTTCCCGAGGTCACTCAACCAAGACCAGAACAAATTTATCTCTCTCCCGGGGCAACCTGAAAGCCAGCCTCTGTCAGCACTCAAACCTGGGTCTATGCGATAGGAATCCGGACCGCCTCCCAGTATTGCAGCTCTCGCGCACCTTTATCATTCTGGATTTCTCCAACTTGGTGCAATTTTGGAATTTCCGACAATTTTCCAGTGTGCAAAAACATTGACCTAATTATTAGGCAATAGTCACAATGAATGTGAAGAATTCTTGATGGGAGTAAACCCTTCAAGTACTTGTCTTACAATCTGGCAGATAAATCACCAGAGGAATTTACATAAGTTCAGTTGCTCTGAAAGGAATTTACAGCACATAAGGACGACCCATAAGTGATTTATTTTCACCCATAGTTCGTACAACTACAAATTAATTACCATTTAAATGCAAGAAACTGAAAAATAGAATAGATATCTAATTATTTTTTGCCACTTTGCTCCTCTCCTGAAGCACCGGCCCTTGCAGGGCTCCAGTTTCATTGATAACGGTATCCCTCCGATACCTCGCACAAGTGGCCATTCTTCATGCAAGTCTAGGCAGTGAGTGCTACAGGCTATTTGACTACGGTGTTGGGTGATTGGACGGGACTGGAATCACGATCAAGTCTGATCACATTCTCACCCGACATCCACAGTTTCAAGAGAAGTCATTGAACAACCACCAGGGACAGAAACCCAGCTCGTATATTTTGCCTTCCTGGTCTATAGACATTGAGGCCAATTGCAGCCCTGGCTGAGATCAGCTAAACTGGTAGAGACTGGGGATTGACTGGGACATTCTGTTCTGTTTGGCTCAGTGTCACATCGAGTGTTGCCTTCACACACTTAGCTTTGGGGGAGGAAGCTACTAGTTTTCTTCAGTGAAAACTTCACTTTATTAACTTAACTTGGTGTTCCCGGATGATATAACAGAGTGTAGAGCCCAGATTTTAAACCAGCCTACTTGTAGGAAGGGAGGAGACGGGTTAAAATGGCAACCGCGCAGAAGCCATTGCGTTTCTGTCCCCAGCCGCTTGAATTGCCGGGATTCCGGCAGTGTGGAGGCTGGGGCCTAATTAAAATGTGGAAGTCGCGGCCCCATGACGTCATCGGAGCTGCGATTTTGACATCATATCCGGAGGCCCACATAGTTCCAAAGCCGCCACTGAACCTGTCGTGGGGCAGAAGGGTAGAGAGAAGACGCCAATTAAATGAAATTTGTTAATTTTTGGAAGGGTTCCTCAGGAGCCGGAAAGAGCAGGAGTGCACCTCCCGACTCCGCAAGGAATACTTGTGCCATCCCTGCCACGACCTTGCTTCTCCCTCCGTCGACTGGCATTGGTACTGCAAGCACCCCCTCCAGCCCTTCCCTTACGCAGTTGACCATTCCCTTGAACATAAGAACATAAGAAATGGGAGCAGTTGTAGGCCATTTGGCTCCTCGAGCCTGCTCCGCCATTCAATGAGATCATGGCTGATCTGATCTTGGGCTCAGCTCCATTTCCCTGTCCGCTCCCCATAACCCTTCACTCCCTTATTGTTGAAAAATCTGTCTATCTCCACCTTAAATATATTCAATGACCCAGGCCCCAATTCCCGCTCCCGCCCACTGGCCCTGATGTCATTCAAGCCGGCTTTGGACGGAAGACAGATCTGCAGTATTGAAATGAGGCCCGAGAGTTCAAATGGCCCGGGCCTCACACTGACGAGTCCTTGGGTGGAGGGACGAGGGGTGGGGGGAACTCCTGGTCACCCCCACGGAACCCACCCCAGGTTAAAATTGGGCTTAACAAACGCCCCACAACTCATGTCTTATAATCAAAAGAAAAATGTCACTGCTCTATACATGAATAGTCATGTGATACTATGTCTCAGGTCTTTGTTAATAGCATTTTCATCCATATCATCCCATTTCTACCTGTTCTGATGGGATGCGATGGACGAACGTACATTTGTATAGCACCCTATGTCGTTGAGATGCCTCAAAGCCCTTCACTGCATTATTACTTAGCGTAGTGGCTGTGGTTATGTGGACAAATGTATTTATAACCAGAGATGTCCAGCGGTGAGTTTGAGACGATATTTCCATCTCTCTGCGTTTGATTTAATCTCAACGGCTAGGTTCCTGATGAAGCGCCTCCCCTGGATCATTAAACTGTCTTTTCTCTTTACAGACACCGACGGACCTGCTGTACATTTCCAATATTCTCTGTTCTTCTTTCAGATGTTCAGCGTTTGCAGTTTTGCTTTTTTTATCACATGGCTGCATTCTGACCTGGATCTTGCTGCCGGCAAATTGGTCCATACATAGAGTCATAGAATCATAGCAATTTACAGCACAGAAGGAGGCCATTCAGCCCATCTTGTCTGTACCAGCCAACAAAGAGCTATCCAGCCTAATCCCACTTTTCAGCACTTGGTCCGTAGCCTTGTAGGTTACAGCACTTCAAGTGCATATCCAAGTACTTTTTAAATGTGATGAGGGTTCCTGCCTCTACCACCCTTTCAGGCAGAGAGTTCCAGACCCCCACAACCCTCTGGGTGAAAATATTTCTCCTCAAATCCCCTCTAAACGTCCAACCAATTACTTTAAATCTATGCCCCCCTAGTTATTGACCTCTCTGCTAAGGGAAATAGTTCCTTCCTATCCACTCTATCTAGGCCCCTCATAATTTTATACACCTCAATTAGATCTCCCCTCAGCCTCCTCTGTTCCAAAGAAAACAACCCCAGCCTCTCCAATCTTTCCTCATAGCTAAAATTCTCCAGTCCAGGCAATATCCTCGTAAATCTCCTCTGTACCCTCTCTAGTGCAATCACATCCTTCCTGTAATGTGGTGACCAGAACTGCACGCAGTACTCTAGCTGTGGCCTAACTAGCGTTTTATACATTTCAAGCATAACCTCCCTGCTCTTATATTCTATGCCTTCTTAACCATCGTATCTACCTGTCCTGCTACCTTCAGGGATCTGTGGACATGCACTCCAAGATCCCTCTGTTCCTCTGCACTTATCAGTGTCCTACCATTTAATGTGTATTCCCTTGCCTTGTTAGCCCTCCCCAAACGCATTACCTCGTACTTGTCTGGATTGAATTCCATTTGCCACTGCTCTGCCCACCTGACCAGTCCACTGATATCTTCCTGCAGTCTACAGCTTTCTTCTTCATTATCCACTGCACGGCCAATTTTTGTATCATCTGCAAACTTCTTAATCATACTTCCTACATTCAAGCCTAAATCATTGATGTATATCACTTAAAGCAAGGGACCCAGTGCTGAGCCCTGGGGAACCCCACTGAAATCATGACCATCACTGTTACAAATGGCCAATAAACCATTGCAGCAGATGTGACAGATTCAGTAAACTAAACCAGTCTCAATAGACTTGAAAGGTTTTTCTGTTTCTTTCTCTTCCCTAATTTTCTTCCAGCACCAGCTGCCGCAAAGTGACTGCTCGGGTCAGTATGGCTCATTGTATAAACTCATGGTATCATGGGGCAAAAAGAATCCTGCTTTTGGTGTCAGCTGTGGCTCAGGTGGTCGCACTCTTGTTAATAAGTCAGAAGGTCGTGGGTTCAAGTCCCACTCCAGAGACTAAGCACAAAATCTTGTCTGACACTCCAGTGCTGCACTGTCAGAGATGCTGTTCTTCAGATGAGACGTTAAACCTCTCAGGTGGACATAAAAGATCCCATGGCACTATTCAAAGAAGAGTAGGGGAGTTTCCCCCAGTGTCCTGGCCAATATTTATCCCCCAACATCACTAAAACAGATGATCTGGTCATTATATCACTACTGTTTGTGGAACCTTACTGTGTATAAATTGGTTCCTGCATCTCCTACATTACAATAGTGGCTACACCTCAAAAGTACTTCATTGGCTGTAAAGCGCTTTGGGATGTCCTGAGGCTATATAAATGCAAGTTCTTTCTTTTTTTCTTTTCAGCAGGGGTCAGTAGATGGCCATTGAGAATAAGAATGCTGTCTAATTTATTTTCTCCTTCCTAACCAAAGGCATGAAAACTAAATGTAGCTCCCCAACATCTGTCCTGGCTCAGATCAACAGGACAGACCGCGATAGGCCGCGATTTTGCCGGCGCTCAGAAGTTATGTCTCAACATTCACTGGAACTCAGTAAGACCCTTCTCAAGGTGCGCACAGATCTGTCCAATAAGGTAGTGTTGAAAATATAGATTTCAATGTTTGAAAGCACATTAACAGAAACTTCACATGAACATTGGCTAAACCACCCAAGTGCCTACCCTTGTGTGTTGTTAGTTGGTATGCTTACAGTAGGGTGAGTGTGAGGGGTGGCTAGTGAGATGGGGAAGTGATAATGTAGATAGAGAGGGTTGGGTGGAGGTGCAAGGTAAGTTGGTGTGAGTAAGGATGTGCAGGAGTAGGGTAGGGAAGGCGGAGCGATAGGGATGTGATGAGTGGCACAGCAGGATGAGGTTGAGTGTGGCTTGGCAGTAACGTTTCATGATCTGCTCAGATCATTGAAAGGTTTGCACCACTGCAGCCTGGTCCTCCTGACTACATCCCTGCTTGTAACCTCCTGTGCAATGTGCAGGCTGCGTGGTCTCCTGTGGAGGTCTCTTCCGCCCTTGGAAGGGAAGAGAACCTCCCTGTGTGCTGTGACTCCCTCCATAAGCATATGGAGGGAGTCATGGGAGAGCCTGGGTGCAGCCGTGCACCTTTGTGCAGTGATTGTCAGTGTTTGCAGCACCTCAATGCTGTAGAATACTGACAGCAGAACTGTCAAGATCAATGTGGACATGGGCCCTTTAAGGAAACCAGCTGATGACGAGTCATTAAATGACTTCATCAGACCTGCTTCCTATTAATTGTCCGGGAATCTCGCAGGGCGGGCTTAACAAGCCCCATCAACGAAAAATCGCTTGGAGAGTGCGGGCTGCAGTAGGCAGCGGGCTGGGACCGCGACCCGCCTCGGTCGGTGAAATCGCGGCCATAGACTGGGAATTGAATCTGGGACCGCAGTTTTCCAATTATGTGGTAACTTTACCCAAATGATCACAGGGGAGTCTGTATCTCTCTATAATTGTCAGTTATTCTTTACTGCTAAATTTCTATTTGCATATTGTCTATAAAAGAGTTAGACTTGACAGCTTAGAAATTACTACTGTCAATACATAAAATAAGATTACAGGGAAAATACAGTATATACACTTTATACCTGATTCTGCGGTCAGCGACGAATTTCGTTCCACTTGCACATAGACTTTTTATGGCCTTTTGCACTGGAAGTTCTGATCAGCCAACTATTGAAAAAGCGCGGCACCCTCTACAGGGCATCTGGGACCTGCGTGAACAGGGCAAGCAACTGTGTATCTCCTTAACCAATCAGATTGAAGAATTGTTAATGAGCAGCACAGAGTCTGAGCCGAGAAGTGTCAGAATAGTGAATTCAATGTCAAATTAGGTACAGAAAGCGAAATAAAGAGAGGGAAAGAAAGATTGAAATAAGAGAGAATGAGATAAAAGAGACAGAAGAAAAGTTTTAAAAATGTATTTAATTTTTTTTTAAATCTCCAACAATAATTAAAATCTGAAGGAATGAGATTTCTCACTTGTAAAAGTTGATTTTCAATGCCAGGGAGGTTGTTTGGTAGTAATTAAGACTAAGCACGCCGTAAAAAATTTACTTACACTTAAATGGACAAGCCCTAACTCTTTCTGGTAAGTTTAGTGCATATCTATCAGGTAAGTGGAGCAAATTTACACCGTTCCATGTGTTTCAATGCCGAGTCTCTCGGCGAGATACCAGTATAGCAAAACTTCTGGCGAAGCAGTGCAACTCAGACAGCAACTTCCTGATTTCCGCATTTAACTGCGCATGTGCGGTCGCTGGATGTTGCTGACCGATTTGCATGTTAATAATGGTGAGCACTGTTAGCCTCACCAATATTTCTACCGCAAAGTCATGCCCTGTAAATTCATAAAAATATGCAGGGGAATGCATGATATACAATGTAAGTACATAAAGTAAGAGTACAGGGGAATATGTTATATACACCATAAATATATAAAATCAAAGCAAAGGGCATATTATATACACTATAATTACATAAAATAATGGAGAACAAAATAGATACATTTTAAATACATACAAGGGAACGGGGAATGCACTATATACACTATAAACACCAAATAAGAATATACGGGAATAAGTTATATACACTATAAATACATAAAGCAAGAGTATGCAGGATTGCACTATACATAGTATGCATTCATAATGCTATAGGGGAATACACTATATACACTACTGGGCCAGAAATTCGGCTGTTGTCGGGTGAGTACGCGCTGTGTACTCACCCGTAAGGCCACCTGAAGTGCCGGTTTCCTGCATGCACTGCGTATGCGCGGGAAACCGGAACTTCCGTTCCCCTGAAGGAAGGGGTTCAGAAGTCGAACGCGTGCGCGGGAGAGGCTGCGCGCACGCAGCGAACTTCGGGTTTTTTTTCAGGTTTCTCCGGGAAGTTAAGTATGAAGAAGCTGCGCTTTTTAAAAGGAGGCGCAAGGCCTGTTTTCAACAAGGTAAGTGGTTAATTAATTACAATTTAAACATTTTTTCAACAGGTTTATCTTTTTTAGATACTTTAAAGAAAGGTAGGTTTATTTTTAGCACCATTACAAAGTATAATTAATTTTTTCAAAAATTTAAATTTTTGTTTAAAGTAGTTAATTTATTTAACTTATAGTTATTTTAAAAATGTGATTTAAAAAAAAAATATTTGAAGTTTAAGTGTGGTTTTGGGGCCGATCTCTAGTCATAGATTTGACAGGTCTTCCTGTCAAATCTATGAATGAAAATGCCCTGCTAGGATTGGCTCTCCATGGCCCCACGTGATCCCAGGGGACGCTTCGAACTAACTGCGCCCCTGGGATACACAAGCACTGCCCGCCGGCAGCTGCAGGAGGCCCAGGACCCGAAGTCCTCGTGGGCCCAAAGCACAACTGCAGGCGCGGTAGGCAAGTACACAGCGCACCCGCAGGAAGCCGGAGAGCCGAATTTCTGGCCCATTATAAATAAGTAAAATAAGAACACAGGTGTTAATGCTTAGCCACCTCCCTGCTGTGAAAGGCTTCCTTACAATCCATCTCTTAAACCATGTTTCTGACCTCCCCACCAACCCGCTTCCTTCTTTCTTCTCCCCTCCTGCTCAGTGTCGATGGTTGGAATTTTCCCACTGCCGGGCGTGCGGGTTTGGGGGGGCGGGTCGGATTAAAAATTGCCGAAATTGCGAGCGCGTCGGGAACTCGGCCTCATCCCGCCGCCTTGCACATTTAACTCGTGCGCGTTTCCTAGCGTCACGGACCCGAACGGCCGAGGCGGGCGACTTAATTGAAGTCATTAAGTGCTTGTTGTGAGACCCCTAACACGGTTTTAAACCAACGCTTTTGATTTTTACTGGATGACCACGGGAAGCACGCAGCTCGGGAACCTCGTCTGTCAGCGTGAGGCGGAAGCTCAGTGGCCATTTTGCGAGGTCATTAATGGAGAGCGTGGAAATCCACATAAATACTCCCACATGACACCTCATTACTTGCCTAAGGGAAAGGCTCTTGCTGAGTGCATTTTGAGCACAGATTTAGTTGTCTAGAGTTTGCAAGTATTTTCTGCAACCTCGGAAGCCGCTCTCACCACATCGCTAGTCAGTATCACAACATTGACAGATTGCTCCTCTGATCTTCACTTGACCTGCCATCTATTACATCAGCATGGGTGCCGCTTATACTGTCTCACCTTGGTCCTCAGAATCAGAACAAGATGAGCCCCATCACCAGCAGCAGCATCAACAACACCACCAACGTGCTCCTCAACGACCTGATGCTCCACAGGACAGAGGGCATCAGCGCAGGGCTGCACCACGCCGGAGGCGATACACCCAACACAGGGTATACAGGCAGAGGATGAGCTTCCTCAACATGACTGAGCAGCAGTGCCAAAGGAGGCTCAGGCTATCACACCAGGTCGTCGCAGACATTTGCAGATTGCTGGAGCAAGACCTGCAGGCTCGAGGACCTGATGGACACTCCTTATCAGTGGCTGTCAAAGTCACCAGTGCCCTCAACTTCTTCGCCTCAGGCTCCTTCTAGGGATCTGCAGCAGACATTTGCGGCATCTCGCAGTCGGCCGCCCACAGATGCATCACCCAGGTGACCTGTTTAACAAGTCAGCCAATTATGTCAACTTTGCCACTGATGATGCCAGTGTTACTGAGCGGGCGCTCAGCTTTGCCGCTCTGGCTGGCTTCCCATGGGTGCAGGTCGTCATCAACAGCACACATGTGGCCATCAGGGCACCCCATCATCACCCAGGAGTCTTTGTCAACCACAAGGGCTTCCACTCCCTCAATGTGCAGCTGGTCTGCAACCATAGGAAGATCATCATGCGTGTGTGCGCCAAATTCCCTGGCAGCTGTCATGACTCTTTCGTGCTGTGCCAGTCCACCCTCCCTCAGCTCTTCGCACTGCCAAACACACTTACCAGCTGGCTGCTTGGAGACAAGGGCTATCCACTGAAGACGTGGTTCATGACACCCTTGAGGCGGCCAAGCAATGAGGCTGAGGAGCGTTATAATGAAAGCCACATGTCCACCAGATGTGTCATAGAGCAAACAATAGGCGTGCTCAAGATGCACTTCAGATGCCTTGACAGATCTGGAGGAGCCCTTCAGTACGCACCAGCCAGGGTCTCCAGAATCGCCGTTGTCTGCTGTGCCCTGCACAACATCACGCAGCAGCAAGGATTGGAGCTGCAGGAGGAGCAAGACGCAGAGCACACTGCCTCTTCAGAGGAGGAGGAGGAGATCAGCTGGAAGACGAGGAGGAAGAGCAGGAGGAACCTGAGGTCCAGATGGCACCAGCAGCGGAGCACATTGCTGCTCGGAGGCCAAGGATGGCCTCATCATGGCCAGATTTACTTAACTTCCTGCAATGCACCCATATGGCTGTCCCCAGCTCCCTCCCCCCCCACCCCGCCCCAACAACACCATAAAGCATCCCTACAATGACCAAGCCATTCCTTTCACACTGACCCCCATTGCTGGAGGTTATGTAATGTCTCACCATTCACTCCAACTCACAAAGCCACTTCCAAGGCAGCAGACGAAAATTGGCATCACCAGAAATTGGACTTTTATATGTGTGCTAACAGTAACAGAACCTTAACAATAATGCTTCTTTTTACACCCATGTGCATACCCTTGTGCATTTAGGATTGTGGCTTTTTTCTTTTACGTGTGCTTCTACGAGGTGCAACCCCTGTGGCTTCAGCAGAGGTAGAGGCAGGCTGCTCACTTCCCTCCTGTGACTGCGTAGACACTTTTGGCGGACGTCCTCTGGGTTTTGGAGCCTGTGATGGTCCCTGCCAAAGTCTGCTCCTCCTGCGACTGTGCAGTGGCAGGCTCGGCCAGCGGGATCCGAGGAAGCATGTGGGGCTCTAACTGAGGGGGAGGCAATGGGGGAGAAGGCACATCAGGGTGAAGGTGAATGTGGCATTGCACTCACCTTTCCTGATCTCATTGAATCTCTTCCTGCCGTGCAGCCATATCCTCCTGACTACGTCCCTGCTGCTGCCCTCCTCAGCAATTTCAAGCCATACCCTTTTGGTCTCTTGGGGAGGTCTCTCCCACCCATCAGCAGGGAAGAGGACCTCTCTGCTTGCTCTGACTCCCTCCACTAGAATATGTAGCGAGGCATCCGAAAAACAGGGTTCAGCCCTCTGTCTTTGGGAACTCACGCTTAGAAGTCTGAGCAATAACCCAATCCTCTAATATCCTCCCTCCACACCCCTACATCAACCTTCAAGTGTGATGTGACCAAGACTGCTTTGAATATCCCCGCTGGAAATGAGTCATCGATGATGTCATCAGACCCGCACCATTTAATAGGGCCGGCAAACGCGCATGACTAGTTTAATAGGGGCCATTAACTGAAAGTCGCAGTGGAGAACGCGCTGCTCACATCTTCAGGCTCCCGACCCGCTATGCGACCCGTACCCACGCAGCCCGCCTTGAAGGTAAAAATTGTGGCCAATATTTCTGTGAAGCACTCCCTAAAGTTGTTCTCTATGTGAGGAACACTAGCTAAACGTAATAAATCTTCCTAATTGTGCCGGGTATCTGGTCGCCCTCTGGTCCCTCACCCACGGGACCATACTACAGATATGAGCCATGATTCTACTGCGGAGGGCATCACACAGCCAAGCCTCACCGTGTCCACGTTTGTCGTTCACACACATGCACTTCCAGCAGGAATCACCAACAGAGTGGGGACCCTGGCCGATTTTTCCCTCCCTAAACCACAAGCACTCAGGTGAATTTCATCACCACCTCATCCCGTCCCACCCGTGGCTGAGATCAGCTAGCACCGCACGGAGCAGGGATCAAATCTGGGACAATCCCGGTCTGTATGGCTCAGCTACTCGTTGTATAAGCTCACAGTGCCATTAAGGGAAAAGAATCCTGCTTTTGGTATCAGCCTAGGCTTGGTGGTAGCAATCTCGCATCGGAGTCAGAAGGTTGTGGGTTCAAGTCCCACTCCAGAGACCTGAGTACATGATCTAGGCTGACAATTCAGTGCAGTACTGAAGGAGTGCTGCACTGTCGAAGATGCTGTTTTTTTGGATGAGGTGTTAAACCGAGGCCCCGTCTGCCCTCTCAGGGACGTAAAGGACTCCACTTTTTGAAGAAGAGCAGGGGAGTGCTCCCCGGTGTCCGGGCCAATATTTATCCCTCAACCAATATCAGTAAAACAGACGATCTGGTCATCATTGCATTGCAGTTTGTGGGAGTTTGCTGTGTGCAAATTAGCTGCCACGTTTCCTACATTACAACTGGGTCTACACTTCAAAAAGTGCTTCATTGGCTGTAAATTGCTTGGGGACATTTTGAGATTGTGAAAGGCACAATACAACTGCAAGTTCTTTCCTTCTTTTGAACAACAGGTAACTTAAATAATGCAGGTCTATGTGGGGACGATGTGTGGTACTGAAGATAATACACCACAGAGCATGGGAGGGGAACAGTTTATCCACCCACTGAGTTCTTCTAATGCACCGTGCACCTGTATTGTCTGAAGTTAGGCAATCTCTGACGACATTGCCGTCTCGCTTGACTGCAATCAGTTCCTTTCCAGTTAGTGCTGGGCAGTGAAAGGTTACTTTGACAGGATGGAGGCGTGGCTAGATCAGGGACTGAACATTAAGTTTTTTTCCTCCTAAGTTTTTAAAGGGACGGCGTTAAGTAGAGAGCAACAAAAAGGACCTGGCCCGAGGGAGACCTGAAGCCAATTTGTCGCCTCCTCTGAATCATGGATCTGAGAACTGTGAGCCGCTGCATTGCAGTCGCTGTTCGTTTAGTCCTGCTCTGTGTAGGCTGGGCTTCCGCTCCGGCTGGTAAGCATTCAGACACTCTCAGCCTGCAAGAGTTTCTAATGTCGTTTTATCCACTGCTTTTAATCACCTTCCAAGAAACTGGAGAATTGTTTTCTTCTTTTCAGAACAAGCGGTAGCTTCACCCGACGGCAACTTCAGATTAGCAGAGTCCAGTCGCCACATCATGGATCAGTGTGAACAGTGTGAGTATGACCAGGAGCAGAAGGCAACACTTAAAATACTGAGCAAAAGGATTGCTGTAACAAAATTGTAAACTTGTTCATCACAAACAGATTTATGACTTTGTCACCTTGAACCTGCAGAGGAAATTTCCCCCACCCATTGCAGGTGAAACAAATGGGATATTCGGCATTTAAAAAAAAATATTAAACAGCATCAGATAAAAAGTGTGCGCAAATATGTCAGCACTCAGATTAATAATGTTCTGGAATACCTGTCGCAGAGTATTAGGATTCCCTGAGGGGTCGGGTTATGTAAAGGTATGGACTATAACTGGACCCTATAGCTTGGCAGAAGTTAATTGACAAGCTGGTACAGTATTATGTCAGTGCAGAGCTGTTTAGGGTGCATATCGATGCAGAAGTGGTGTTATAACTTGAAATTTAGAAAGGCTTGCATTTATATAGCACCGTTCATGACTTCAGGACGTCCTAAAAGCGCTTTACGGCCAATGAGCTATTTCTGATGTGTAGTGCCTGTTGTAATGTGGGAAACGCGGCAGTCAATCTGTGCACAGCAAGCTCCCACAAACAGCAACGTGATAATGACCAGGTAATCTGTTTTAGTGATGTTAGTTGAGGGATAAAATACAGGCTTGGGGGGTTGAATGGCCTACTGCTGTCCCTATGAAACCATGAACGATTTTAAAAGGTGTTTACGATTTCACTGGGAGTCATTTTCACTTTTGGTGGAGGCGGAAAACTGGCTGTAGTGAACCGGCTGAAGTCAATGGTCAGGAAAATCGGGCGTGGTGTATAACTGGCGGCCAATCCAGCACCACCACTTTCATCCCCTAGCGAAATTGGAAATAAGCACCAGATGAAATCTTGCCTCCCCATTAACTGAAAGTTATAACTTGAAAGTTAGAAGAAAGACTTGCATTTATATAGCGCCTTTCATGACTTCAGGACGTCCGAAAAGCGTTTTACAGCCAATTAGCAGCAATTAAAATAAAGCACGCTCCCATGTTAGATAAACCTTTAACACATGACTCCATTGGACAATAGAATGTTGTTTAAAGGCCAGTTACAGCATCAAAGTACTTCTCATAGTGTGGAACCAGCGTTGGAGAAAAGTGATAAATCACTACAAGTTTTTTTTAATGAGCACAGCAACATTTAAGTATACTGATTTGAACATGGTCATTGGAAGTGTTAACACAGCCCATTTTGCTATTGCTATCATTTGAAATAATGCAAATTGCATCATGGCGAAACAATGTTCCAGCCACTCCTGTAACACGGTGTTCTTGGCACTTTTTATATGTACTGGTACCACAAGCCTCTTGGTATCTGGAGGAGCTTATCTGGTATAATGGACAGCAGGGCATTGATATACTGATTCACCAGTCAGAATATCTTTTCACAGCAAGCTTTCCTCCTGCAGTAACGCTACAGACACTTTAATAGCCCGGAGTTTAGCGGATTGCAGACACTCGAGACTCTCCGTTAGCTGCATTCCCAGTGTGACCAAGCTCGAGTTCCCGGAACCGACAGCATTGTAAACCCACCAAAACACCACGATTCTGCTGTTGACATGTGGGTGCTAGTTTTATTGTGCAAAAGCAGGGAGCTGGTCCCATGCATGTGCTTCTGGGGACACTGTTTAAATTGTAGCCAAGTACGTTTAGAGAGACCAGCTCCTGCCTCAGGGTAACACTGGCAGGGAGGTGCCTGGGTGATGCTCTCTCTCATCTGGTTGCTGTGTGAAGCACAAACATAAAAGCACCTCGCAACTCTAAGTTGCTCCTTGCCATGTTTTTATTTCGGGGGGTGGAATCGTTAAGTGGAGATATTGTTACCCTCAAGGATAGCTGTTGTACCCGGTTACAATATGTACACCCGTACGGGGTGGTCAACTTGGCGAACTCTGGTGCGTTGTCAGACACAGCACGGAATGGAGGTTGGGTCGAAAGGGAGAAACTAAGTGGATGGGTCCTAAAATAATCCACCGCACTCGCCCTGGTGGAAGTCTATCCATGGAGACGGAACAATGTTTCTGCATTGCATGGTTATATCAAAAAGTTAGAACAACTCCATATAAGGAGAAACTAATTGGATCTGTACCGTATCAATACCATCAGTTAATAAGCTGATTTCCTCAGTAATGAGCAATTTTTCCATTTGGCTAATGAGATCAGTATAACTCCCCAATTTGTTACCTTATCACAAATTTCTCTCTCGTTACCTATAATTGCTATTCCACCAGGTGGTACTTTTAATTACATTGAGTTACATCGAGTGTACAGTATAGAAACAGGCCATTCGGCCCAACTGGTCCATGCTGGAGTTTATGCTGCACACAAGCCTCCTCCCACCCTGCTTCATCTCACCCTATCAGAATATCCCTCTATTCCCTTCTCCCTCATATGCTTGTCTAGCTTCCCCTTAAATGCCTCTGTGCTGTTCGCCTCAACCACTCCCTGTGGTGGCAAGTTCCACATTCTAACCTCTCTCTGGGTAAAGAAGATTCTCCTGAATTCCCTGTTGGATTTATTAGTGACTATCTTATATTGATGACCAATGTGCCCTCTAATTTTTTTTTTGGTGCGCAGTTCCTTTAAAATGGCTGCGCGGCTGCGCATGCGCGGTATCTTTTCCAGCGGCAGCAGCTGGTGAGCGGCCTGCGCGGGACCTTCGACTGGTGCACGGCCTGCGCAGCTTAGGGGAAATGTTGTTTATGACCTCTAGTTCTGGTCTCCCCCACAAGTGGAAACATTTTCTCTACGTCTACCCTATCAAACCCTTTCATTATCTTAAAGGCCTCGATCAGGTCACCCCTCAGCCTTCTCCTTTGTAGAGTAAAGAGCCCCAGCCTGTTCCAGCCTTTCCTGATAAGTATCTCCTCTCGGATCCGGTATCATCCTTGTGAATCTTTTTTGCACCCTCTCCAGTGCCTCTACATCCTGTTATAATATGGGGACCCGAACTGTGCACAGTACTCCAAGTGTGGTCTAGCCAAGGTTCGATACAATACAGGGTAAATAATCAGTCAGGGATAGACAGGTAAAATAACTATCTGAGAAGATCGTCATTGGGCCCTTCAAGTCGGGCATTTGTCTTCAACCTCACACAAAGTCTGTATTAGTCCCGCCATTAGTACCACGTATTAGGCTTGTTAGTAAAATTGAAGCCCATGGGATAAAAGGGGCAGTAGCAGCATGGATACAAAATTGGCTAAAGGATAAAACAGAGAGTTGTGGTGGATGGCTGTTTCTCAGACTGGAGGGAGGTATACAGCAGAGTTCCCCAAGGTTCAGTACTCGGACCAACGTTCCTTCTACACTCTGCGCAGCAATCGGGAAGGTACCGTGCAGACCTCCGCACAAGCTCTTCCCTCTCAGATACTGCCCGCGCCCAGGCACGCAGCAAATTTAAAGGTAACGCGCACACAAAAAAATTTAGAGGGAACATTGACTAGGACTTGACTATTCCAACGTGCACCTGGCTGGCCTCCCACGTTCTACCCTCCGTAAGCTTGAGGTCATCCAAAACTCTGCTGCCCATGTCCTAACAAGTCCCGTTCGCCCATCACCCCTGTGCTCGCTGACCTACATTGGCTCCCGGTTAAAATTCTCATCCTTGTTTTCAAATCCCTCCATGGCCTCGCCCCTCCCTATCTCTGTAATCTCCTTCAGCCCCACAACCCCCCCGAGATATCTGCGCTCCTCTAATTCTGCCCTCTTGAGCACCTCCGATTTCAGTCGCTCAACCATTGGTGGCCGTGCCTTCTGTTGCCTAGGCCCTAAGCTCTGGAATTCCATGCCTAAACCTCTCCGCCTCTCTCTCCTCCTTTAACTCCCTCCTTAAAACCGATCTGCCCTAATATCTCCTTATGTGGCTCGGTGTCAAATTTTGTTTTATAACGCTCCTGTGAAGTGCCTTGGGACGCTTTACTACGTTAAAGGCGCTATATAAATACAAGTTGTTGTTGTAGAACCACTGCTGTTTTTGATATACATTAATGGCTTGGACTTGGGGGTACAGGGCATAATTTCAAAATTTGCAGATGACACAAAATTTGGAAATGTAGTAAACAGTGAGGAAGATCGTGATAGATTTCAAGAGGACATGTTCAGGCTGGTGGAATGGGTGGACACATGGAGGATGAAATTCAACACAGAAAAGTGGATAGACTAGAGATGCTGCAGTTGTTCTCCTTAGAGCAAAGAAGGCTAAGAGGAGATTTGCTAGAGGTGCTCAAAATCATGAAGGATTCAGATAGAGTAAATAAAGAGAAACTGTTTCCAATGGCTAAAGGGTCGATAACCAGAGGGCACAGATTTCAGGTGAATGGCAAAAAAAAAGAGGTGACATGAGGAAAAACTCTTTTATGCAACGAGTGGTTAGGATTTGGAATGCACTGCCTGATAGGGTGGTGAATACAGATTCAATAGTAGCCTTCGAAAGGGAATTGGATAAATATTTGAAGGAGAAAAATTGTCAGGGTTATGGGGAAAGAGCGGGAGAGTGGGACTAACTGGATTGCTCTTCGAAAGAGCCAGCGCAGACTCGATGGGCCGAATGGCCTCCTTCTGTGCTGTACTATTCTATGATTCTGTGATTACTTTACTTGCAGCCTGCAATTTATTATTACCTCATTCTAGCTCGTCAACCCTCTCTTCTAACTGGGCGTTTCTAGTTTTGTTATCGTCATTTTTAGTCCTTAATGAGACTACCTTATGTTCTAAAGTACAAATTGACCCTTGACAATAGGCTTAAAATTTTCTTTCTTTGTTCAAGGTTTGTTTTTAAGAGAGTGGTCTGACACTGAAAACAAACCTCACACTAACACATATTTAAGAGAGAATTTCAAACAAAAGAATGCTGTAGAAAGCAGATCAGGGGCTTTTAAATTCTGTCTTGTTTTCCTAACTCTTTCACAGCCTTTGATCACGGGGGGCGGGGGGGAACGTTGGACAGATTGCGGAGGGGGTTCGGTGATCACGGGGGGGGCGGGGGGGCGGTGGACAGATTGCGGAGGGGGGTTCGGTGATCACGGGGGGGCGGTGGACAGATTGCGGAGGGGGGTTCGGTGATCACGGGGGGGGCGGTGGACAGATTGCAGAGGGGGGTTCGGTGATCACGGGGGGGGCGGTGGACAGATTGCGGAGGGGGGTTCGGTGATCACGGGGGGGGGCGGTGGACAGATTGCGGAGGCGGGTTCGGTGATCACGGGGGGGGCGGTGGACAGATTGCGGAGGGGGGTTCGGTGATCACGGGGGGGGCGGTGGACAGATTGCGGAGGGGGGTTCGGTGATCACGGGGGGGCGGGGGGGCGGTGGACAGATTGCGGAGGGGGATTCGGTGATCACAGGGGGGGCGGTGGACAGATTGCGGAGGCGGGTTCGGTGATCACGGGGGGGGCGGTGGACAGATTGCGGAGGGGGGTTTGGTGATCACGGGAGGGGCGGGGGGGCGGTGGACAGATTGCGGAGGGTGTTCGGTAATCATAGTGGGGTCAGACAGATCGCGGAGGGGGCTTTGATGATCACAGGAGGTCAGACACATCACAGGGGGTTCAAAGAAAGAAAGACTTGCATTTATATAGCGCCTTTCACGACTACCAGACGTCTCAAAGCGCTTTACAGTCAATAAAGTACTTTTGGAGTGTAGTCACTGTTGTAATGTAGGAAACGCAGCAACCAATTAGCGCGGCTTCAGACAGGTTGTGGGGGTTCGGTGATCACGGGGGTGGTGGGGGGCGATCGGACAGATCCCCGGGGGGTGGGGGGGCGGTTTCCAGGTTTGCTTGTGAGGCCAGGGGGAGACAATCTGCTTTTCCTGGCCCACAAGCAGTGCTGTAAAGGCACTTGCCTGTTCTATCGAGCCCTTCACTCCACCCTTAAGCTGCCAGGTTTCTCGAGGCCCAGAAACTCGGCCTGCAGCTGTTAAATATAAATCTTAAGTTAAAATGGAGGCGCGCAGCCTCCTTCAAATATTTTAAGGACCCGACCCACCTCCTGAGAGCGGATTGGTCACCCGCCCCCGACCCAACTCTGTTGGGGTCGGGTTGCCCATTTATAATTTTTAAAAGGAAATTCTTTTTATGTAAAGTAAAAGCTTTATCTCCCCACAGATTTTCAGGATGGTCTGGATAATTGTGTGACAGCAAAGCTGTGCTGCCAGCTTGGGGTGGATGAATACGGCTGGATTGCTGCTGCTGTGGGCTGGAGTCTCTGGTTCCTCACCCTCATCCTTATTTGTGTAAACAAAATAGCAAAGCTGAGGCCCGACGAATCAGAAAAGTACACTTCACCCTGAGGCGTGGGAAGCGAGATTGGAAAGGAGTGACGGGAGGAAGAGAGTGGCACCCAGCGCCAGTCCATTCAGGACAAATGAACAATGTTTCAAATGCCGTTTGCATTCTTTTGCACTGTGGCTTTTTTGTAGGTTTATTAGACTTTCAGCAGACTACAGTGAATAAGTGGTATGAAACCAAAGCAAGAAAAATCTACCAGAAATGGAACTCAATGGCAGGCAGATTATTGTACTGGTCTACATGCCATTTACCTCAAAGCTGGGAACTAACCGGCCATGCATATTCTAAACTTGAATACTGTTTCCATATCTATGAAGACTCTTTAAACCTCTCTCATACTCCTGGGCAGGATACAAGGGAAAACCGGTCATCTGATAGGCAATCCTCTTGCTTCTCTGTCCTGCCACCTCTCTACTGTAACCTTTCTCATTTCTACTTTATTGTTACTATTCTCTGTGTTCCTCTGAGCTTTCCTGTCTTGCTTCTCCTAAGTTCCAGTTACACTGTCCTGAATGCTTGTCCTCTTTTCTGGTATCTTCACTGTGCTAAAATCAAGATTCATTCCACCATCTGCTACTCAAAATCTTTACCTCCATGTGTTCTCTTCCTCCTGCAAGCATACAGGTTGTTAAAACCAAAGTTTGGCTTCAAATTCTTGACTTACCTTGTCTTCTCTTCCACCTGCATTATGTGAGAAGTCGCACAACACCAGGTTATAGTCCAACAGTTTTATTTGAAATCACAAGCTTTCGGAGCGCTGCTCCTTCGTCAGGTGAAGTCCGAGCAGCGCTCCGAAAGCTTGTGATTTCAAATAAAACTGTTGGACTATAACCTGGTGTTGTGCAACTTCTCACATTTGTCCACCCCAGTCCACCACCGGCATCTCCACATCATACCTGCATTATGGGTCTGACCCTTCACCCAGGTTTCTCTCAAAACAAGTCAGGGTCTTACAGCTCACTTCAAATCATCCAGGCGACAATCGGATTTGACCTAAGATCCAATATTTTTCATGCACCAAACGGTTTATTCACGACAGTGTTAAGTAATGAGGGTAAGGTCCAATATGCCATTAAAAACTTAATACCTTCCATTAAAAAATCGAATATTTCAGGCTTGACTTTTAATACAGAAATACTCGAGGTGTCACTTCCAATAACCATCATTGAAATGGTACCTATAACAGTCCGACAGCAAATCTGCTTCACTCATTTGAGGAAACCATAAATATTAAGGTTACTATCACGCTTCGAACTGCTACTTCCTTCACCTGTTCTCGCAGTCTCCAAAGACAATCGTACCAAATATTATAAAGTCCACAGGACAGAGGGATGCATTTAATGGGGAGAATGGACTTTTCTCATCCTTGACATTTTCTTACCTTCCACAATCACTGCACCTGTATATTTTAAGCTTGGCAATAAAATAAGTGAACGTTTTGACTCTGTTGGTTACCTTTCGTTACCGTTCAAATGGTGCTATTATACCTCAGATACCCGATTAAGACCCCGTACTGCCTTACAGTAAGAGAGAGCCAGGAACGCGGGATTATACTGCCTGCTCTGTCACACACTTCTGGCAGTCGTCCAAGTTCCCTTCACCAGAATCCAAACATGGATCAAATTTTTAACATTAATGACGGCTCGACTGCCCTGTCAGTTGAAGAACCTCAGTTTGCACGAGTGACAGTTCTAAATACTACTGGTTGTGAGGGTGAAACAGTATGAGACTATCTCTCATAATGGCTTCACGTGCCTGTCAGTGTATTCATTTCACTATGGCAAATTCACTCCCCACTTATATTGTCTTTTCTTTCTGTCGATTCATTACGTGTTTTGTAATACAAATGGGCCACAGCTCAAGTCAAATCAGTCGTTTTCAATTCTCACGTTCTTCCTTTTTCTCATCTCCTCCCACTGAAGGCATCAAATTCTTACCAGGACTATGGTTCCACTGGCATTAGTTGCCCTCTAGCTCCTTATCTAAGTGGCCATTCTTCACTTGTGAACATAGACAGCGAGTGCCAGCAGGATATTTCGCTGGGAATGCCCGCACCCACAAGCCCAATCCTGTCCTCACCCAACCACATATTCCAGCAATCGTGCTTGAAGCTTGGTTAATCTTTATTCAAGCATCTTGCCCAATGGTGCTGAGACCTATTATGATACCCTGAGTGCACAATTTTAGTGGTGTTTCTCTATAATACCAAACAACCTGTTGACTTCCATTCGATGGTGCTCAGTATTTACTCCAGCTCATAGACCTGGTTTCCCAGTCACTTATACATTGCTTTGTGTGATTAAAGTGTTACATTGATATCTTGTACCTTTTCATCTCCTCACCTAATATAGTGTGAAGCCATTCAGACAATAAGGTGCTGATCTCAGCAAGCAAACTACCATTGGTACAATAGTTGAGCTCAGAGCCACTCGGCATGAAGAATGACGGTTGGATGAGATATTAGAGGGCTGCTGGAGAAAACTCTTTTCAAAATGGCTGCAATGTGTGCCAGAATCGCCGACTGCGCTCAAAGTGGAAACTCTACCACGTTAGTTTATGTCTAAAGAGAGCAGGAATGAAAGGGAAGAAAACTAAAAAAAAACACACACACACAACCAACTACCTACACTTGTAATCAGGCTATAGTTACAATAAATGTTACCACCTGTACCTCAATCTTTAGCAAAGCCTTGGCCTGGTGTGTCTCAGCTGGGTAGAGCAGCGGAGGTAAAATCCGACAAGGAGCTTCCCGTAGGCTGATGTATTGGCCTTCCTTGGCTCCCCTTGTTGCAGCAATCTTCATGTTACTATACCTACTTAGGAACAAAGGATCAGGAGTAGGCCATTGAGCCCCTTGAGCCAGTTCCGCCATTCAATGAGATCATGGGATTGGGGGTAATATACTAGCATAGATTAAGGATTGGTTAACGGACAGAAAACAGAGAGTAGGAATAAACGGGTCATTTTCGGGTTGACAGGCTGTAACTGGTGGGGTACCACAAGGATCAGTGCTTGGGCCTCAGCTATTCACAATCTACATCAATGATTTGGATGAGGGGACCAAATGTAATATATCCAAGTTTGCTGATGATGCAAAGCTGGGTGGGAATGTAAGTTGTGAGGAGGATGCAAGGAGGCTTCAAGGGGATATAAATAAGCTAAGTGAATGGGCAAGAACATGGCAAATGGAATATAATGTGGAGAAATGTGAAGATATCCACTTTGGTAGGAAAAATAGAAAAGCAGAGTATTTTTTAAATGGTGAGAGATTGGGAAATGTTGGTGTTCAGAGGGACCTGGGTGTCCTTGTACACAAATCACATGCAGGTACAGCAAGCAATTAGGAATACAAATGGCCTTTATTACAAGAGGATTTGAGTATAAAAGTAAAGATGTCTTACTGCAATTATATAGGGCCCTGGTGAGACCACACCTGGAGTATTGTGTACAGTTTTGGTCTCCTTACCTAAGGAAGGATATACTTGCCATAGAGGGAGTGCAACGAAGGTTCAACAGACTGATTCCTGGGATGGGGGGATTGTCCTATGAGGAGAGATTGAGTAGACTAGGCCTATATTCTCTAGAGTTTAGAAGAATGAGAGGTGATCTCATTGAAACATACAAAATTCTTACAGGGCTTGACAGGGTAGATGCAGGGAGGATATTTCCCCTGGCTGGGGAGTCTAGAACCAGGGGGTCACAGTCTCAGAATAAGGGGTCGGCCATTTAGGACTGAGATGAGGAGAAAATTCTTCACTCAGAGGGTGGTGAATCTTTGGAATTCTCTACCCCAGAGAGCTGTGGAGGCTCAGTCGTTGAGTATATTCAAGACAGAGATCGATAGTTTTTTGGACTCTAGGGGAATCAAGGGATATGGAGATAGTTCAGGAAAGTGGAGTTGAGGTCGATGATCAGCCATGATCTTATTGAATGGCAAAGCAGGCTTGAGGGGCCAAATGGCCTACTCCTGCTCCTATTTCTTATATTCTTATGACTGATCTGTGACCTAACTCCATAGACCCACCTTTGCCCCGTATCCCTTAATACCCTGGTTAACAGAAATCTATCAATTTCAGATTTAAAATGAACAATTGATCGAGCATCAACTGCCATTTGCGGTGTTCCAAACTTCTACCACCCTTTGTGTGTAGAAGTGTTTCCTAACTTCACTCCTGAAAGGCCTGACTCTAATTTTTAGGCTACGTTCCCTAGTCCTAGATTCCCCAACCAGCGGAAATAGTTTCTCTCTATCTACCCTATCAGTTCCCCTTAATATCCTGAAAACTTTGATCAAATCACTCTTTGCATTTCTTCTAAATTCTAGGGAATACAACTCTAGTTTGTGTAATCTCTCCTCATAATTTAACCCTAGGAGTCCGGGTATCATTCTGGTAAACCTACGCTGCACTCCCTCCAAGGCCAATATATCCTTCCTGAGGTGTGGTGCCCAGAACTGTTCACAGTGCTCCAGGTGTGGTCTAACCAGGGCTTTGTATAGCTGTAGCATAACTTCTACCCCTTGTATTCTAGTCCTCTAGATATAAAAGCCAGCATTCCATTAGCCTTTTTAATTATTGTTTGTACCTGTTCATGACATTTTAATGATCTGTGTACATGGACCCCATGTCTCTTCGGACCTCCACTGTTTCTAGCTTTTCACCATTTAGAAAGTACCCTGAACTTCTATTAATTGAGGAAACAATTATGGTGTAAAGATATTTTTGACATGGTGAAAACATATGACTAGATGATGATGATTTGAAATTAAAACTTCGCAATCATTGCACCTGAGTACTCTCACCCCACCTTACCAGGCTTATACATTTTGCAGCATTTCCTCCTCTTTTATTCTTCATCATCTTCAAATTTTACCTTCATTTATAGAGCCCGAGGGCACCCATGGATAGCAGCACAATATCGTGAAACATAGGCTGTGAAATTGGGACCTTTAGCACCAGCCGTTAAGGTCGGATTTGCTGAAAAAATGGCGGCTGCCTTGCTTCCGCCCACTTTTCGGCGCGGAACGTGGCACCCGCCATTTTGGATGGTTTGGCAGCGCTGCCGTTGCCTGTGTTCGCCACCCACATTTAAATGATACAGATCGTGACGTCAATCATCAGGCAACGCCTGAATTGAAGCACGATCTGTGATTTTGAACGTCGCCACTCTTGATACCGCCTTCTCCAAACCACGCACGGAAGAACGTGCGTGCAGCTGTACTACAGAGACGCTGCCAGCGCTTCTTAAAGGGACACACACATCTTTCAGGTAAGTTTACATTTTTGCTTTTAGACTGTTTTATTCACATTTTATTGGAGTAGTGGCTTGGTACAATACATTTAAAAAGTTGTTAAAGTGTGCAGGGAGTGCTGTTGGATGTTTGCAAGGCTTTGGCTGTTAAAGGAAGGCCTCTGAGAAGACCGCTTGCTCCTAGTTTTGGGGGCTCTAGTTGCAGTCCCCCAAGGAGATGGAGCAGAGGCAGCAAAGGTGACAAGCTGCTCGCAGAGGGAGGAGGAAGCGGAAGAGGAGGAAGCAGAAGGAACGGGGAACCCTGACAGCTCCTTTATGGCTGGGATATCTGGGATCAAATCATCCACCTACGTTGCGAGTGACCCCAACCCCAATTCCCTTTCAACATTTGTCCCACACCTTCCCTTCCCTCTGTTACTGACCATCACAGTGTCCTCTTGGCCTAATGCTGAAATAAAAGCCACCACAAAGCAAACTTTCCAATCCAACTATATCCATATATGCATTCAAAATTACATCAAAAGGTGTCATCGACAATGCTATCAAGCAGCACTTACTCACCAAAAACCTGCTCACTGATGCCCAGTTTGGGTTCCGCCTAGACCACTCGGCTCCCGACCTCATTACAGCCTTGGTCCAAACATGGACAAAGGAGCTGAATTCCAGAGGTGAGGTGAGAGTGACTGCCCTTGACATTGAGGCAGGATTTGACTGAGTGTGGCATCAAGGAGCCCTAGTAAAACTGAAGTCAATGGGAATCGGGGGGAAAACTCTCCATTGGCTGGAGTCATACCTAGCACAAAGGAAGATGGTTGTGGTGATTGAAGGTCAATCATCACAGCCCCAGGATATCACTGCAGGAGTTCCTCAGGGCAGTGTCCTAGGCCCAACCATCTTCAGCTGCTTCATCAATGACCTTCCCTCCAACATAAGGTCAGAAGTGGGGATGTTCGCTGATGACTGCACAGTGTTCAGCACCATTCACAACTCCACAGATAATGAAGCAGTCCATGCCCGCATGCAACAAGACCTGGGCGACATTCAGGCTTGGGCTGATAAGTGGCAGATAACATTCATGCCACACAAGTGCCAGGCAATGACTATCTCCAACAAGCAAGAGTCTAACCACCTCCCCTTGACATTCAACGGCATTACCATCGCCGAATCCCCCACCATCAACATCCTGAGGGTCACCATTGACCAGAAACTTAACTGGATCAGCCACATAAATACTGTGGCAACAAGAGCAGGTCAGAGGCTAGGTATTCTGCGACGAGTGTCCCACCTCCTGACTCCCCAAAGCCTTTCCACCATCTACAAGGCACAAGTAAGGAGTGTGATGGAATACTCTCCACTTGCCTGGATGAGTGCAGCTCCAACAACACTCAAGAAGCTCAACACCATCCAGGACAAAGCAGCCCGCTTGATTGGCACCCCGTTCACCACCTTAAACATTCACTCCCTCCACCACCGGCGCACCGTGGCTGCAGTGTGTACCATCTACAAGATGCACTGCAGCAACTCGCCAAGGCTTCTTCGGCAGCACTTCCCAAACCCGCAACCTCTTCCACCTAGAAGGACAAGGGCAGCAAGCGCATGGGAACACCACCACCTCCAAGTTCCCCTCCAAGTCACACACCATCCTGACTTAGAAGTATATCACCGATCCTTCATCGTCATTGGGTTAAAATCCTGAAACTCCCTACCTAACAGCACTGTGGGAGTACCTTCACCACACGGACTGCAGCGGTTCAAGAAGGCAGCTCACCACCACCTTCTCAAGGGCAATTAGGGATGGGCAATAAATGCTGGCCTTGCCAGCGACGCCCACATCCCACAAATGAATTAAAAAAATATCAACTCATCACCCTTGTGCATTCCCTTAGTGACTGTTGTGTGTGCCTTTGCCTATCCTACTAATGTCACACAGTGCTACCCCAGTGGCTGCAGCATGGCTGGTGGAAGGCTGCTGTCTTTCAGTGGGGGAGACTGCAGATGGCTTTGCGGAACGACCTCGAGGAGCTGGTGGCTGGGAGTGTGAAATCGAGTGACGGTGTTTCACTCTCCTCTCCCTCTTCTTGGTCAACCACTGGCTGGGCAGGCTGGATTTCTTTGGTGTCTAAAATGAGGAAGGCACAAGGGTAGGGTTGTGGTGAGGGGAGGGGAGTAATGCAAGAGGTGGATGCTTACACCATGTGCAGCTTGTAAATCAGAAGAGATTGTGGGATGAGGGGGATTGGGGTGTATCCATAGGACAATTGAGTATAAGACGAGGCACACTATTCTGTCCTTGTACAAGACCTCAGTCAGGCTGCACTTGGAATACTGTGTCCAGTTTTGGTCTCCTCACATGGTGGGTGATATTGAGGCTTTGGAAAGGGTGCAGAGGAGGAGCCACTAGACTAATTCCCAGTTTAAAGCATCTTAGTTATCAAGATAGGCTAAAAGAGTTGGGACTCTACACTTTAGAGAGGCGTAGACTTAGGGATGATTTGATTGAGGTTTATAAGATAATGAAGGGAATAGATTGTGTTCCAGTTGACAGTTTGTTCCAATTAAATAGGTTGGGAGGACCAGGAGCCACAAATTTAAGTTGTGGAAGGCCAGATCTAGATGTCAGGAGGTGTTTTTTTTTCCAGAGAACAGTGGACCTCTGGAACAGGCTGCCGCTGATTCGCTGAATTCCTTCAAGCGAGAGCTGGACCTGTTTCTGGCTGGGGCGGAGATCACCTCTTACAGAAGGGAGGTACTGCAGGGAATTCAGGACCAGAGTGATCTCCTGGACTAGTTTCGATCGCCTAGATGGGTCAGAGAGGAATTTCACAGATTTTTTCCCCCCATTTTTGCCTGGGTTTTGTATCTGTTTTTTTGCCTCTCCCAGGAGATCACATGGTTTCGGGTGGGGTGGAGAGTGTATATGTTGTGATACACAAGGTATCGCAATTATGTGGGACAGGCTCGATGGACCAGAGGGTCTTTACCTGTCCATCATTGTTCGTATGTTCGTAAGTGGGATGTGAGAAGGAGGATAACGTATGAGGATACCGGCATCTTGTATTCTTTCAGCGCTGCCTCTGGCCAAGGGCTCAGCCATACCCCTGCCAAGAATGGGCAGCACTGTCTCTTCCAGGGGGGTGAGGTGAAGCTAGCAATGTGAGGTGTGCCTCGTGTTTGGTAGAGATTGTTGGTAGGTAAGTGGGGTGGGGGGGGGGGGGGAATCGTGCATTGAACAGTGTGTGAGGCTAGTGGTGCAGTTAGTAGGAGACGGCTTTTGAAGATGCATTCACTGACCTTGACCATTCATCTGAGGTCATGAAACTTCTTTGGGCACTGGAGCCAGGTGGTGGGGGCGACACCGCTGGCAGTGACTGCCGCGGTGATCTGGTCCCACATCCTTCTTTCTGGAGGGCCTCCTGGCCCCCTGTGGTAGTGACCTCTCTTCCAGTGATCACCCCCTGCACAAAGCTCGAGTGCTGCGTCCGAGACCCTGGGTGCCCTTTCCCTGGCCTGTTGAGGCCTTTGTGTTAGTGCTGAAGCACTTTTAGCAGTTTTTACGTGCGGAAGGCAGTTCAGCTTTCAGAGCTGCAGACTGCCTTGAAAAGGAACAGGCTAGCTTTAAGTAAAGCTAGCCTCACTCCAGCGATGCAAACTTGGGCCCCTTGCTGAGCACACAGCCTGTCAGCAGCGCGTTAGTTGCTAGGCTGTGCGCTCCTAGCATGTTAATTAGCAGGCAGCACCAAAGTGACGTGCTGCCTGTGCTTTCTGAACGGGTGCGGGCATATCTCGCAACGTGGTGCCCGTTTTTTGGTGGTATTGAGTTTCACTCCCATGGAGTTTTACACTTGCAATAGACCCAGGCAAGTTTATTTTATAACCTTACAACTCAAGAAATGTTTTAACACTTTCAATCCAAAATCTGCCTTAATCGGTTGAAGTTTATTGCACTCAAAATCAAACAGGTTTTTCTCAAGACCTGTGACATCATTCTGGTCACGAGGAAGGGCAGTTGAGTCTAAGAATCATTTAAGAAACACCTAAATGTTGGTAGTGCCCGTAGTCTGGAAGGATGAGATCAGACAGGAAAAGAGGCCACCTTCATCCAAACTGATCTTGTGATACCGAATAAACATTTCAGAATGAAAGGGAACATTAGAGTAAACTCACCAATCCCACCCTCCCAACGGGGAGTCGCGACTCAGAGGGAGTGAACGCTTCAAACAGAGCTTAAAACACTACAGCACAGATAGTCCAGCCTGCGCTGCCTTCCTGCATGGCTCTCCACTGAGAGCGTGGCAATGGCAAACTTAACCTACAGCCTGACCAATCTGTTAAAATACAACTTTTGGCAAATGTTATTTTTAAAAATCCAACTGCAGATGCAAGTAACTCATTAACTGCAGAGTTACTAAGTTTGAAAAATGAGCTTCATTGCAGAAAACTAACTCCTCATCTTCCGGATTTAAATTTTGACAAATATTTATCAAGTTTTATTCTGAATGATGTGAGGGTGTCAGTAGCACGAATGGAACCCTTTTCCTGACCAAGTATTAGCACTAAGCATTGGTTGAAAAAAGGTATTAAATAGGTCAATATACAAAGTAAAGCCCTTTCCATAATGCTCCAGCAATGTCCTTTAACCCAACCGGAGATTAAACTCCCCTCCCATTTCACTGGTGTTGTGCTCCCAATTCACATCGAATTCAACCCTTTGGGGCTCAGTTCTAAAGCTGTTAAATCAGACCCCACTACGACCTAATTACAGGCAGTTACTGCTGTGTCCTGCATCCACAGGAAGCCCAACTTTGGTTTAGTGACCATTCCTTCAAAAAAAAAGGCATCCAATTTAAACACATTTGCTGCCATACCCGTACTATCCAGAATATCTGCCAGAATTTTCATGGATAACTCTCTGCCCAAGACGTCAAAATCATATAATGTTCCTTTTGTTATTTGTAATTCATCTCACTTTTAGTGAATAAAGCTGCGTGATGGCACTGTGGGGCAAAGGACTTGGCAGGGTGGCTTGGCAAAGTGTCGGAATGCAGTGGTAATGGGGGATTCAACAGTCAGGGGGAGAGGCATCGTATCTGCAACGTGAGTCCCGCATCGCGTGCCGCCTCCTTGGTGCCAGGAAAAAGGACATCTCAGAGGGTACAGAACATTTTGAGGGCAGAAGGGGAACAGCCAGGAGTCATGGTCCATGTAGGAACCAATGACACTGGAAGGAAAAGGGTCAAGGTCCTGCAGTCAGAGTTTCAGGAGCTAGGGAGAAAGTTAAAAAGCAGGACCTCAAGGGTAGTAATCTCTGGATTACTCCCAGTGCCACCTGCTAGTGAGTATAGGAATAGTAGGATAAAACAGGTTAATGTGTGGCTGGAGAAATGGTGCAGCGGGGAGGGCTTCAGATTCCTGGGCATTGGGACCAGTTCTGAGACAGGAGGTACCTGTTCAAAATGGACGGATTGCACCTCAACAGAGCTCGGACCAAAATCCTCATGAGGAGGTTAATTAGTGTCATGGGAAGGGTTCAAACTAATTTGGCAGGGGGTGGGCACCAGGATGAAACATTTGAGTGGAGAAGCAAAGTGTATAGACTGGGAGAGACAAGTAGCACTAAAGTAAAGAATAGTTCAGAAATAGGAGGAATCAGACAGCGGGCAAATGCAAAGCAGTCTAAGATAGGTTTACAGTGCATGTGCATAAATGCACGTAGTGTGGTGAATAAGGTTGGTGAGCTGCAGGCACAAGTTGCCACATGGGAATATGATGTTGTGGCAATAACAGAGACCTGGCTCAAAGAAGGGGAAGATTGGGAACTTAATATTCCTGGCTACAAGGTATTCAGGAAAGATAGGGAAGGAAAAAAAGCAGGGGGTGGGGTGGTGGCAGTATTGATCAAATAAACTATTACAGCATTGTAAAGGGATGATATAGCAAATCTATTTGGTTTGAATTAAGGAACATGAGGAGCTATTACATTACTGGATGTATGCTGTCGGCCACCAAATACTGGGAAGGAGATAATGGAGCAAATTACAGAACGTTGCAAGAACTACAGAGTAGTGATAATGGGGGACTTCAATTATCCTAATATAGACTGGGATAGTAGCAGTGTAAAGGGAAAAGAGGGGAAGGAATTCTTGAAATGTGTACAAGAGAACTTTCTTGATCAGTGTGTTTCCAGCCCAATGAGGAAGGAAGCAGTGCTGGATCTAGTTCTGGGGAATGAAGTGGGGCAAGTGGAGCATGGTTCAGTGGGACAGCATTTGGGGAACAGTGATCATAATATCATCAGGTTTAGAATACTTATGGAAAAGGACAATGAACATTCAAGAGTAAAAATACTTAACTGGAGGAGGGCTAATTTCAGTGAATTGGAATAAAAATTGGTAGGCAAAACAATTTTACAATGGCAGGCCTTCAAAGAGGAGATAGTTCAGGTAATTAAATAAACCTGGAATAATAAAAAAGCTAGTATCAGCGATGGTGACCATGAAACTACTGGATTGTTGTAAAAACCCATCTGGTTCACTAATGTCCTTTAGGGAAGAAAACCTGTCATCATTACCTAGTCTGGCCTATATGTGACTCCAGACCCACAGCAATGTGGTTGACTCTTAACTGACCCCTGAAATGGCCTAGCAAGTCACTCAGTTGTATCAGACCGCTACGACAAGTTATAATAAGAATAAAACCGGACGGACCACCCAGCATCAACCTAGGCATCAGATTCAGACATCTAGTCTAGTCAAGCAACAGCCTGACATAGTCATACTCACAGAATCATACCTTTAAGCCAACATCCCAGACTCCTCCATCACCATCCCTAGGGATATCCTGTCCCACCAGCAGGACAGACCCACCAGAGGTGGCGGCACAGTGGTATATAGTCAGGAGAAAGTGGCCCTGGGAGTCCTCAACATTGACTCTGCACCCCATGAAGTCACATGGCATCAGGTCAAGCATGGGCAAGGAAACCTCCTGCTGATTGCCACCTACCACCCTCCCTCAGATGATGAATCAGTAGTCCTCCATGTTGAACACCACTTGGAAGAAGCACTGAGGGTAGCAAGGGCACAGAATGTACTCCTGGTGGGGGGACTTCAATGTCCATCACCAAGAATGGCTCGGTAGCAGCACTACTGACCGAGCTGGCCGAGTCCTGAAGGACATAGCTGCCAGACTGGGCCTGCGACAGGTGGTGAGAGAACCAACAGGAGGGAAAAACCTACTTGACCTCGTCCTCACCAATCTACCCGTTGCAGATGCATCTGTCCATGACAGCATTGGTAGGAGTGACCACCACACAGTCCTTGTGGAGACGATGTCCCATTTTCATACTAAGGACACCCTCCATCGTGTTGTGTGGCACTACCACCGTGCTAAATGGGATAGATTCAGAACAGATCTAGCGGCTCAAAACTGGGCATCCATGCAGCACTGTGCATCATCAATAGCAGCAGAATTGTATTCCACCACAATCTGTAACCTCATAGCACGGCATATCCCTCACTCTACCATTACCACCAAGCCAGGGGACCAACCCTGGTTTAATAAGGAGTGTAGAACAGCATGCCAGGAGCAGCACCAGGTGTACCTAAAAATGAGGTGCCAACCTGGGGAAGCTACAACACAGGACTACATGCATGCTAAACAGCAGAAGCAGTATGCTATAGACAGGGCTAAGTGATCCCACAATCAATGAATCAGATCAAAGCTCTGAAGCCCTGCCACATCCAGTCGTGAATGGTGGTGGACCGGGAGGAGGAGGCTCCATGAACATCCCCATCCTCAATGATGCCAGAGCCCAGCATGTGAGAGCAAAAGATAAGGCTGAAGCGTTCACAACCATCTTAGCCAGTCGTGCCGAGAGGACTGCTGCACAGAACTTGTAAGACCAAAGTTTGGGAAGACTAATTTTTTCCGCCAATTTCCATGATCTCCTTCACAATGGCAGATTAATGAGGTTCGAGATTTCTTTTTATTATAATGTAAATAAATCACCAAGTACTCCTAAACTTGTAGAAAAGGGACATATTTTATTCCACAATTCAATAAATTGGGAAATTGAAAGGTGAGATAACAAATTGATTAAAACACAGGCATTCGGAACAGTTTATTTGAACATAAAAGTCATGTACTTTTACAATACAAAAATCGAGAATTGCATTGTTGGAATTTCCAGAGTCTGTCAGAATAAGTTTACAGAAACCTGGGTTAATTGAGGAAGTTACTCTGATAAGGCAAGCGACATATCCAGGACAAATGACAAATCACAGTAGGTTATCTTCTCCAAATCAATCCCAACCAACGAGAGTCAACATAATATGGAGGATCGCAGACCTAAGAGAATGAACCTTGTCAGCACTTATCACGATTAGAATGACATTGCAAATCCTATTGCAGTATGGACTGTGCAGTGAATAAAGACACAGGACCCATGTCCAAGTGTATTGTTCAAACAATTCTCACAGCACCGACTGCCTCCTCCAGGTCTTCCTCCTTTCTGACCGTAGCGATTTAGACAGACATTCCCTTTCAGTCCTATCCGCTCTTCTGACCTCTGACTTTACGGGAAATAATCCCGTGGGCTTCTAGATAGTATTAGGGAGAAATGGGAGGAACAGAATAGCCTGTCGTGAAATGTGGTAGAACGCAACCTGAAAATGAGGGAGAGGGTGCAGACTGTGACTCCTATAGTGAGGGAACACCTGAAAAAGGCCCAAGAAAGGCAGCGGGTCTACTACAGTAAGCAGGCCAGGGTGAGGCGGTTCCATCAGGATGATCAAGTTTTGCTTCTTGTTCCCACGCCCGGGAGCAAACTAGTGGCTCAATGACAGGGTCCATACGAGATTGTGGAGCCAGCAGGGCCCGTAAACTACAAAGTTAGTCAGCCTGGGAGAAGGCGGAAGGAGCAGATCAATCATATTATTCTGCTAAAACCATGGAGAGATCAGGAGACTCTTGTGTCCAAGCCTAGAGCCTCTTTTGGAAACGAAGACCCGAGAATCCGGGGAAGTTCACCTGGCCAAGGAACTGACGGCACAGCAACGACTAAAACTGCTCAAATCAGTCAAAATAAATAGGCATATTTTTATGTCTCGACCCGGGAAAACTCATGTTATTAAACATTATGTTGTAATGCCTCTGGGGATAACGGTGTCGGTGAAATCATACCGGATCCCCAAGGCGAAGAGGCAGGAGGTCTCCCAAGAGGACAGGACAATGCTGGAGTAACGGTGATAGAAGAGTCTCACAGTGAAGGGTTAAACCTTATAGTTATGGTACCAAAACCTGATGGGTGGTGGAGATTCTGTAATGATTTTAGAAAATGAAACAAAGTCCCTAAGTTTCATGCTCACCCTGTGCCTAGGGTGGACAAGCTAATTAAACATCTGGAAAATGCCAACTTCTTGTCCTCCATGGATCTTATTGGCAGATAGCGTTACCGGATTCTGCCAAAGAAAGAACGGCCTTTGAAACACCTGGAGGTCTATGCCAGTACCGAGTGATGCCATTTGGGCTGTACAGGGATCCTGACACCTTTCAGCGGCTACTGGATTGGATTTTCGGCCGTTGTACTCAGCACGCCGCTGCATACCTAGATGATATCGTAATCTACAGCGGCGACTGGGAGTCCCATCAACAAAACTTAGGAGTGGTGCTAGATAGCTTAAGATAGGCAAGTTTGATGGTCAACCCAGGGAAATGCCATTTGGATTTGTCAGAGGCACATTACTTGGAGTATGTAGTTGGGGGCGGATTAGTTAAGCCCCAACTTGACAAAGTAGAAGCTATTAGGAAATGGCCCAGGCCCCTGATTAAAAAACATGAGTAAGAATTTTTCTGGGCCTTCTCGGATATTACCGACGACTTATCCCAGACTTTGCCACAGGGGCGGCCCCTTTGACAGACCTAATCAAATCTTGGGATCTGAATACGGTCCGATGGACCCAAGGAGGGGAACAGCATTTGGGGACCTCCGGGATGTCTTGTGCTCAAACCCTGTACTGATCATTGCGTATTTCTCCCGGGAGTTCATCCTCCAGACGGATGCGTCGCACGTTGGGCTAGGGGCAGTACTATCCCACGTTATTGAAGGGGTATGCATTCCATAATGTACCCAAATAGAAAGTTGCTACTTCGTGAATGGAACTATGCTGTAGTCGAGAACAAATGTCTAGTGATCAAATAGGCGGTGGAGACACTAAAATACTATTTATTAGGGAGAACAGTCTGGCTGGTTGTGGATCATGCCCCCCCCCCCCCCCCTTAAGTAGTTAATAAGGAAAAGAATGCCCAGGTTACACGTCGGTTTTTGTCCCTCCAACCATATGCTTTTACATGAGCATGAAGCCGGGTCGGCACATAGGAATGCGAATACCCTTTCCCGAATGTCATGCCTTACGACAGAAATCGCTCGAGCCCCTGGCTCTTTGTTGATGGGAGGAACTGGAACTGAGTGAGGGAGGGACAATATGTAAGCCTTTTGAGAGCTGTGTATCCAGTAGGCTAAATATAGAAAGTGAAAAAGAAAATAAGAGGGGCAAAGAGAGGGTATGAGAATAGAATGGCAGCTAACATAAAAGGTAATCCAAAAGTGTTCTGTAGGCATATAAATAGCAAACAGGTAGTAAGAGGAGAGGTGAGGCTGATTAGGGACCAAAAAGGAGACCTATGCATGGAGGCAGAGGGTATGGTTGAGGTGATAAATGAGTACTTTGCATCTGTCTTTACCAAGGAAGAAGATGCTGCCATAGAAGTAGTGAAGGAGGAGGTAGAGGAGATACTGGATGGGATAAAAATTGATAAAAGAGGAGGTACTAGAAAGGCTAGCTGTACTTAACGTAGCTAAGTCACCAGAACCAGATGGGATGCATCCTAGGGCGCTGAGGGAAGTGAAGGAAGAAATCATGGAAGTACTGGCCATAATCTTCCAATCCTCCTTAGAAACGGGGGTGGTGCCAGAGGACTGGAGAATTGCAAATGTTACACCCTTGTTCAAAAAAGGGTGTAAAGATAAACCCAGCAACTACAGGCCAGTCAGTTTAACCCCGGTAGTGGGGAAGCTTTTAGAAACAATAATCAGGGACAAAATTAACAGTCACTTGGACACGTGTGGAATAATTAAGGAAAGCCAGCACGGATTTGTTAATGGTAAATCGAGTTTAACCAACTTGATCGAGTTTCTTGATGAGGTAACAGGCCTTTGCCATAGTGCCACGCAATAGGCTTGCCAGCAAAGTTGAAGCCCATGGAATAAAGGGGACAGTGGCAGTATGGATACGAAATTGGCTAAGTGTCAGGAAACAAAGAGTAGTGGTGAACGGTTGTTTTTCGGACTGGAGTAAGGTATACAGTTGTGTTTCCCAGGGATTGGCTCTAGGACCACTGCTTTTCTTGATATATATTAATGACTTGGATGTGGGTGTACAGGGCACAATTTCAAAATTTGCAGATGACACAAAACTTGGAAGTATAGTGAACAGTGAGGAGGATAGCGATAGACTTCAAGAGGACATAGACAGGCTGGTGGAATGGGCGGACACGTGGCAGATAAAATTTAATGCAGAAAAGTGCAAAATGATACATTTTGGTAGAAAGAATGTGCTGTAACCATTCTATGATTCTATAGTTTTAAGAAATATTTAAAGGCAATTAAGGTCAATCTCAGGAACGACTCCCAGCCTGGAGGAGGCTGGAGAGGAAGGAGCTAAGTGTTAGAATCAGTATACTGGGAGTTCCAGCTTGGTGTCTAATTGACCGCTGGGTCCTGAGCCTGCTTCAGCTAAGTACAAAAGATTAACTGGCCATATTTGAGAGATTGCTAGTGCAAAATAGTTGCCACATTGGTCTTCATAACAACACTTCAAAATAAATAATTTTAACTTGATAAATGTGTTCACATAAATGCAAGTATTAATAGTTGTTGTCATCACTTCTGCTGGCATCAATCAGCAAGTTCAACTGTCTTAAGTGTGAGGAACAATCGAAAGGAGTCAATGGGGGAAAAGCATAATGGGCCTGAAAGATTATTGCCAAGAAAATAGTTTGCACTGGCCTGCCGGGAACAATCCCTGTGCTGCAACAGCTGGGCCCATATAACACACCTGATATTGGGTCTCATTTACATGAGGCCGGCGAGCTGCAGCTGTGTGCTGGGCATCCCTCAGCAGCTCGCTGGCGAAGAGGATTTCAATTCTGAACCGCTGCATCATCTGCTCCTCTCGGCTCCACATTCAGGCAAGTATTTTTTTTTTTAAAACGCACCTTTTTGATGGCGGCCTCCAGCGTTTCCTTTAGGATGACTGGTTAGACCACATGTCGACCCCGTCTTCCTGAACGCAGCCGGCCCAGATGTCAGAGCTGTTGCCCTCCAGCTCTTGCAATGAGGTTCCCGCTCCCTACATTTCTCCCTTTCCTTTCCTGAAGATGCTGACTCTTACCAGGGCACGGCACCTTGCCCAGGTCTTCATGCGTGAGCATAGTCAGAGTTTCAATTGCCTATTCAATTACTGAGGACATTACAGTCTCGATCCCTGGACATAATCAGGTTTGAGAAACCAGCTAATTTTTAACACCTCCCTAGCCCAGCCAATTGTAGCAACCCATCCCACCCCACTCTGGCTATTAGCGAACTCAGCATAGACTGGGAATTGAACTTAGGACCTGCAGGTCTTTATGGCTTGAACTGCAGTGATTTGAACAGAATTGTGAATTAAACTTCTGCCAATACGAAAAAAGGAAACCCAACCATGGAGCCAACACAATTCAGACCAATTGAATTTAACCCCTCGGGACTTACCCATTGTCCCGGCAGCACATGAAGCATTCTGGTGCACAAAGATCTATGCCTACCGTTATCATTACTGTTCCAAAGCAGATATGGATATATTTCTTATTTTTAAAAGGAGTTCAATGAGGATGAAATTACTGGATAGTTTAATTTTATGTTCAATAGTCAAACCTACTGGAGTGATAAATGAAGTCTTTTCTATCACGGTCAGAGTACAATTTCTTCAGAAAATGTGGAAACAATGGCAACTTCACAGCAAGATATTCATTCACTGATTACTTGCAATTGTTTATTTTTCTTGTCAATTTTCTTTCCTCCATTCTTAAAATTCGTGACTCTTTGCCCAAGAGGCGATTATCCTACAGCAAGTGCCACCAGCTGATTTGACGTGATGGGCATCAGAGGTAAATCAGATCTTGTCAATTGTCCCTTCCCCAACAGAGCACTGCTGGGACCATCCTCTGAGCCCCCACCATTCTCTGGCTGTGATCAAATAAAATAGCAAAGACCAGGATCAAACTAAGGGCGTTCCTGGTCTATGTGACTCTGCTGCTCATTGGTTAAACCCATTGTGCCACTAGGAAAGGTGATAGAGTCAGAACGGTACAGAGAGGCCATTCGGCCTATCGAGCCCGTGCCAGCTCTCTGTAGAGCAATCCAGTCAGTCCCATTCCCCCGCTCTATCCCCGTAGCCCTGCAAGTTTATTTCCCTCAAGTGCCTATCTAGTCTCCCCTTGAAAACATTGAGTGTCTCCGCTTCCACCACTTCAGTCGGCAGCGAGTTCCAGGTCCTCACCACTCGCTGCGTAAAAAAGTTTTTCCTCACATCCCCCCTGTATCTGATTACAAGTCATATAATTTAATGCATATAATAAACACGACTGATGCACCTCCACCTCAGATGGGTTACCTTTCATCCCAGGGCACAACACAACTTGCATTTATATAGCATCTTTAACGGAGTAAAACGTCCCAAGGCGCTTAACAAGAGCGTTAATATGACTCCCAGCATGAATATGAAGGGAGCACCGCAGTAATCCTGAATGGTACTGCAAGTACATGTCCTCAAGTTAAAATAACTAAATAAATAAGATGTGCATTTATATAGCGCCCTTCACAACCTCAGGATGTCCCAAAGCGCTTTACAATGAAGTACTTTTGAAGTGTAGTCAATGCAGTAATGTAGGAAATGCGGCAGCCAATTCTGGCCGAGATTCCTGGGATGAGAGGGCTGTACTATGAGGAGTGATTGAGTAGAATGGGCCTATATTCTCTGAAGTTTAGAAGAATGAGAGGTGATCTCATAGAAACATATAAAATTCTTAGAGGGCTTGACAGGGTACATGCTGAGAGGCTGCTTCCCCTGGCTGGAGAGTCCAGAACTAGGGGGGTCACAGTTTCAGGATAAGGGGTCGGCCATTGAGGACTGAGATGAGAAATTTCTTCACTCAGAGGGTGTGAATCTTTGAAATTCTCTACCCCAGAGGGCTGTGGATGTTCAGCTGATGAATATATTCAAGACTGAGAATATGGGATAGGGCTGGAAAGTGGAGTGATGTAGAAGTTCAGCCACGATCTTATTGAATGGCGGAGCAGGCTCGATGGGCCGTATAGCATACTCCTGCTCCTATTTCTTATGTCTATTTTCACACAGCAAGGTCCCACAAAAATGACCAGATAATTTGTTTTATTGATGTTGGTTGAGGAATAAAGGTTGGCCAGGACACTGGGGAGAATTCCCCTTCTCTTCTTCGAAATAGTGCCGTGGGATCTTTTACATCCACCTGAGAGGGAAGACAAAGCCTCGGTTTAATGTCTCATGCGAGACTTCATCTCCGACAGTACAGCACTCCCTCAGTACTGCACTGGAGTGTCAGTCTGGCTTACGTGCTCAAGTCTCTGGAGTGGGACTTGAACCCACAACCTTCTGACTCAGAGTTCTCATGATATATTCCAGTTCTCTACGATACCTTACAAAATAATCAATAAAAATCATGAATAAAGCTTTGCAACTGTTTTTTAACATTCGTCTGAATCACATTGATTTCTACCTTGTCACATCCTTGGCTTGATTAACATTGCAAGTAGTTACAGCAAGGAATTTGGTGCAGTGCGACATCCTGCAAGTTTCTGCACGTATGGTGCGTGTAGATCTGAGAAATACATCCCTTAGCCACGTGTCGGTAATGCTCCTACCAGCTAACAGGAGCACATTACTCACTTTCAGGTGCAGTTTACCTCATTCTTACAATAAAATTACCATTCACCTAACGTGCCTAGGTCGGGCAAATTGACCAGAATTGTTTGGTCTTTAAAGGCTTTTATTCAGCAGCAGGTAGGATCTCTTTGCTTTCTCTATACAGATCTGCCTGCTGTTTTATTTTTCCCTCGCTGTGACACAGAATGCAGTGATACTGCCATTCAATATTGTGGGCTGTCTGAATCCTCAGTCCCAGTCTATACTTGATCCTTAATCTTCCAGTGCATCTTTGGCTGGGAGCGGGGTAGAGGTAGTTAGGTGGCGATCCTACCTTTGATATATTTTGAACAGATTCCGAAAAGGTGGGAAATAGGAATATTGGTCGTCTGAGGAGCCAAAATTAAATGATGCATTGTTTATCCAAAACTAGGAAAAAGGTTTGTGCTGAATAGCTTAAAACCACACTCAGAGTGATGATCAAATTGATTGTGTGGCAGACAGTGGGGGAGATATGGGGAATAGCTATGCCAAGGATCCTGCAGTGTGGAACAAGTCAAAAGGTAAGACCCAAATTTTATGTCAAAAAGAATAAAAACTACAGATGCGTGGGAGACTTTTCAAAGGGTGTGCACACACCCTTTCAGCACTCCTTTCCCAGATTTCAGAAATAATATAGTTGTTCGATTTGTACCTGCAACACTCATACTTCCTCTTCACAAAGCATTAGATGATGAAGAGGGGGATAAGATATTCTCCCAAGAAATAGATGTGGTTACCAAGTCCAAAATAGAATGAGTTCTGTTGCTGCTAACTTTAAGTCCTAAAGAAGATGTGGGCATTTCAAGAAAATTGTGATCTTAAATTCAAATTCCACAAAAGCATGTAAGGACCATCTTTTTATTGAGCCTATATTCACTGGAGATTGGCCCAAGTTAACTGCAGACCAAAAATACACCTATTTTGATATTGCTGCTGAGTGCCACCGCAAATCTCAGATGATCTAGGTTAAATGGACATGTGGCTTGTGCTGCTTGAACAGGCACTTCCTTTGGGTTTTGCCTTATACTTGTATCTTTGCATTACCTGTACTTAGCTGGTGCAATTTTTCTAGACTTGTACACCCCGGAGTGAAAACTAGGTCAGCTGTCCAGCAGCCTGGCCCACTGATCAACAAATTGGGCCTCATTATGGATGGAAGCCTCACTTGGGCCACTGCAAGTCAAATGTCAGTATCTGAAGAATGTTCTCTGGGTAACAGGAAGCAGCTGTCATCTTTTAGGTTGTTTCCCTCAGCACCTTAAAATTGATGGTAGCAGCCATATTCATCATTTCACATGCCAGTGTTAACAGACCATTGTGAGTACATCTGAGTGGCTGCCAAACAGCATCTCACCAGTATTGGTGAATTTTACTTGAACAGAAAATTCTCCATAATTGAGAGCCTGTATTACAACAGGCATTGAATGCCAACAAACACCAATTTTGACAATCAAGATAGGTGCCTGTCTCAGTTGGCTGGAAAGCTCATTCTTGGAATAAGTTGGCCACAAAGCACGTGATAGTACCAAGAGACACATTTGGGGTTGAGGAGGAGCGTTAGCCAGCACACTGGGTGAACTCCGTGCTCTTCTTCGAATAGCATTGGGGGACTTTTAACATCCACCTTAGCCCTCGGAACAAGCAGAGAGAGAACCTTCATTTAACCACTCATCCAAAGGATGGGGCCTAAGACCATGCAGCACTCCCCCAGGAATGCACTGAAACATCTGCCTGAATTGTGCACACATGTCCTGGAGTTGGGCTTGGACCCAAAACCTTCTGATTAGTAGCCGAGACTGAGACTTGAGAGGCTGAATGGCCTACTCCTGTTCCTGTGACACCAGCCGAGCCATGCAATTTGTTTCATTAAGTACAAAAGCCAGAAAGTCTGTACTTTTATCCAGGAACCATTATACAAAACTGGTTCACTAGGTTTGGAAAAGGTTGAGCAGAAAGTTAAATAATGATTTGAATGCCTGAGGAAACAGCTAAAAGTGTACTTGAAAATACAAACCCAATTTAGAAAACCATTGTGCTTCAGAGTCCTAAAAAATCATTTTAGAATAACAATGCTTGCAATTATATAGTGTCTCTTGCACATTGAAACAGGGGTGTGGGGAAAGATCGGGGAGTGAGTCTAATTGGATAGCTCTTTCAAAGAGCTGACACAAGAACGATGGTCCGAATGGGCTCCTTCTGTACTGTAAAATTCTATGAAATGTCTCACACATTGAAACAAAATGGCTCATCCCTAGAAATTTGGGCCAACTGCCCAGCAATTTCAGCTGGGAAATAATGGTCAACCGTTCAAATATTAAATGGAGAGCAGTAACACTGGCAACTAAAACGGTGTGTAATTTCATTAGCTATTTTCTCGGAAATGTGGCATCTGTGTCTGGGTCAGAAAGGTTCAGTGCAGTTAAATCCACAGGAAAAGTAGTTAACCATTATTAGAATTGTGTTTCACAAATTACAAGTCAAAGCCATCACACATTATAAAATTTAAGTGTGCTCTGATGTGCTTGAAACTTGAACTGGAATGTTTACTGGGAAACATTTACTTCCCCAATTATGAAGCCTGTCAAATGAAGAGTAGGGTAAATTCATTGATCCTATGCTTCCACTGGGGAGCCATGCTCAAAGGGAGCACGAGGTGGAGATAGGGCTTCCTGCTGAGGGTATAGAATTAGTGATTCTACGTTTTTTTTTTCTCCTCCCTTCATCTCAGGAATATGCTGACTCTAGCTTGGGTACAGTTCCACAGGCATTAGGAGCCCTCACTTTTCTCCAAGTGACCTTACTCGTGGGAGTCTCAAAAATGTCAACAGGCTATTTGGTTTTAGAAGGCATCACAGCAGAGCTCGATGCTCTTCCCAACCCATGATCACTTTCCAGCTGGGGTCACTGGATAGTGGCTTAGCTCAGGGGCACTGAGGCCAATTTATGGTGTCCTAACGACCATCTTGGATGAGATCAGCACGGAACGGGAATTGATCCATTCTTTCATTACAACAATTTAGATTATGTCCAAAAAATACATAGTAATGTGAATTAGACCAAACATCTTGTCTTTGTGAAGCCTGAGTTGTGCAGTGCATTGTCCTGGTTTGAGTTGTCTATAGAAATTGTTTGCATTTCATATCATTCCACCATGTGTAGAATAAACCAGCAGGATTAAACTGAAACTCAGCTGCTGTCCATTGACACTGTCGACAAAACACACTCCATATTCAAAAGACCCTTTTTATTCTGAAGGAAATGACTGCATCTTTGGACCAAAGAACAAAGTTGTTTTGGATTCCAGTACCCATCAAATCATATACTAAATTATAACTAATATAAAACACTGTAGAAGGTTACAGTAGAAATCACACCTGAGTGTCCTCACATCTGAATCCAACTGGAATGGCAGGGGTCCTGCAAGCAACATTTGCTCTGAGCCAACTTTGTTTCTTCCTCCAATTTTATCCCTTTCCTCCTCTCCTGAGCATGCTGACTCGTTGCTGGGGTGCAGTCCCAGAGGTACCCTATGGTACCTCACCCAAGTGACATTCTGCATGTACGAGTCTAGACAGTGAGTGGCAATGGGCTATTCAACCACAGAAGGCGTCACAGCGGAGTCCAATTCTGTTCTTACTCCATGTCCTGATGTGTATTTCCAGCAGGTGCCACTGGAAAGCCAGCAGGAATCGGAGTGTTTTCTTCTTCAATCGAGCTCAGGAGCAGAGGCCAAATGCAGCATTTCCACTGCTGACATCAGCTAACTCAGTATAGACGGAAGGATCAAACTTGGAACCTGTGTGGTCTGCTTGGCTCAGCTACCCCGCCGCCTTAACTGGCTGAACCATCTGTTGGAAGCTCCGTTTTGAATGTGCAGAAGTGTTTTCAGTATAAGATACAGGCTTACAGTTCTTCCCCTTACCTCATTGGACAGATGGATTTATTTGCAAAACTGAGGCAAGTGATCTAATTGCGTTATGATTGGAATTATGTTCAAACTCCTGGTGGTTGTAGAGAACATCACTGAACGTTGATTCTAGATCTCTAATTCATCAGCAGGAGCCCAAAGGCCACATGTACAGTGTAACATAATCTATTACTCAGTGGAAGTCATGTCAAAGCTACTGGTATCTTTTTCATTCAGAATTTTCTCACCATAAGGAATGGTATTTTCAACAAGGGACAAAGCTTCTTCATCGCTGCTACTGTGAATCGATTAGTGATTGACAATAGACATCCTGATTGACCAATGCCTCTTTTGGCCTCTCCTTGGGATGCTCTGTGATTCTGAGACCCACCAGGAACTGGGATAACTCAATGGAGGCTTGAACACCACAAAGCCCTGGAATCCCCCTAACTAGGGGCTATCTCAACGATTATAATACAAAACACTTTGGTGGATGGGGCAATGGACACTGTAAAATGTAGTCTATAAATTACATTTGTGTATGAAACAAATTGCCGTTTTAATACACACTTAAATGGTGACAATTTACACTGAAATACAAGTTGCCTGTTGAAGGTGTGGACTTAAAAAAGTTAACTATGAGCCAAATTTTTTGACAATTCTCTTCCCTCCTTTCCTGAAGGTATGGTTCCATGTGCACTGGAGCCCTTGGGTATCTTCCCTAACCATCATTCTTTATGAGAGCGGCTCAGTAGGCTATTTGACTGTGGAGTGCGTCTCAGCTGATCCTGATGCTATCCCCAGCTGGAGTCCACAAATGTGGGTTTATCATCAAACAGCGAACAGGAGTTAGAACTCTTGCTAATTTTTCACTGCCATAGTTCAGAAACACAGGTCAATCGTAGCACCCCCAAATGCTGTCCCTGGCCAAGATCTATTAACTCAACAGAGACCAGACAATCAAATCTGGGGCTATCTGGGGCTTTCTGGTCTGTCTTAATATCACATCAACGAGCACCTTTACCTACTGGACCATCAGGGGGTTAATTTTACTGTATGTGACCTCCAATGGCCAATCATGCAGTTGCATAAAATGTGAACCTTGACCAATATGAACACCTTCAAATGCATTGGATTGTGCAAGGACACCGTAACATTGCTTGGTAAAATATAAACCAGGCAAAACATTGCCAGTGAATTAACACCAGTATGAAACATGCAGACTAAAAAATACACTGTAAACTACATTATATTTCATTTCAGGAGAGCTGTCAGTAGAAAGACATGCAAAATAAATACAAGAAAACCTCAACTCAAAACACATACAAAACAATGTTGGGCCTGCCAACATTTCTGACAAAAAACCCAAACATGTACAAACAACCCCCCCCCCCTTAAAAAAACAACAGAAGTGAAAACAGGTGTATGAACAGGATTCAGAGTGTGAGCAAACACACAGAAATGTTCCTGGGTTTTCTGATTCAGTTGCTACATGTATTATCTAGGTAACCCCCAAAGGTTGAGTAGTTATGCGAGTACTGTTAAGGTTGTTTGCGTAGGCAGAAAGTAGTCTGCAGGTTGTGAAAGGCTCGTCTCATCACCCAATAAAAGCAATGGAGATGAGGATAACACTGATGGTAGTTCAAAAAGCCTCACTGATAATTTACATTCAGATTGGAACCAGTTGTTTTGGACTAAGCCCATTTACTTTGCTGTTTATATTTAAGTTGTTGAAAGGCAGTATTTGAACCATACCATGCAGAGATGGGTCATGATCAAGGCCACTAACGAACACGACCCACCCAAACACTGGTTAAAAAAATAAAAACCACAGAAATAAAAAGACAGAATACAACTTATTCTGTTACCATAATAGTGGCCTTGCGTATCGGGAATAGTGGTGCCTTTGCATGTTAAAAACAAGGCCACGTAAAAATGGACAGAATCACAGAATTCGATCCCCAAAGCACTGGTCAAAATCCTGGAATCCCATGTAGAAAAAACAGAATTTGATCTATTCAGTTATAGCAAACCAGTGGCCCTGGTCATGGTCATCGCAACAAGTCAGTTACATTTCAAAGAATGTGAGGGAGCACCAGTAAGACTGTTGGAGTCCACTCAGCACAGCCTTTTGCTCCATCCAATTCAATGAGCGAGTAAATTTCAGCTTACTCTGTCATGGGGAAGTGATCATTGACAAAAAGGTCAAAAGAACAGGCAAGAATTGATCAATGTCCAATGATACTGTGTAGCTTACATGGTGACTGTTTACTGAACTCTGCTGTGATTCTGCATTTAGTCTTCGTTTTTTTGTGGTGATGTAAAAATGGAGTCAAGTGCTGATTCAGTGAAGGCTGCAAATATCGTGCACAAATACAATGCTTTTGTGTCACTGCTGAAGAGCTGCACAATGGAATTCAACCAAACTAGTACGACTGTCACCTCCAATTCTTCTCTCCTCCAGACAGGACAAAAAGCTCAAAGCTATTCTCTGCTCCCTCTTCCCCCACCAAAGCCAGTATACAATATAATTATCACCTTACTCTATCAAGAATGCACTCTAACCGAAAACTTTTACATCAAGTATCATATAATCTTTCTCAGCACTGTGTAACTCTTTACCTGTCCTGCACTTTCCACTTCTCCTTCAGGCCTTTAAAATCCAAGCTCAGCATCAGCGAATCATTGTCATGATTCTGATCATCTCTTTCACTCTGTCCAAACTGCAGTGTGGGCTTTGTCCCTTCAACTTGGTTTCTCAATTCAAAAAATAATTCTCAATAGCATGATCATGACTATCAAATGCTCATTGACATATTTGCTCAGAGCCAATTTCTATTTCTATTTGCATTTAATACACCAAAAAAAAAGTTCACCTATCCAGGGCTAACTGCCCACAATTTCATGTCCCCGTATTCTTTCTTTGAAACTCATCGCTTCATGTTCTGTCATCTTTTTTTCTTCTTCCCATTGTTCAATGTTTCCCTCTCTAAAATTACATGATGCCTTTCCCTCCTCCCACTTCTTTTTCCCATCCTGTTCCTTTTCCTTATGCTCTCTTATTTTCAAAGTTCAGAGGGTCTAGAATTCAGCGGGCTGTAGGAAGTGGGGTGGGGGCGATTGGGGATGTGACCAAGGTCAGCGAAGTCGGCGTCCAAGGTAGAAAGACATTCTCACCTTTTGCTTGCTGGTGATGTTTGCTAGTGCTTCTGCTTTAATTAAATTGAAGAAGTTTTTGCAACAACTAGCTGGCTATGGGGCAAGTTCCGCCCCCTGTCTTTTTCCCCACAAGAGAAGATAATGTGCAATTTCCACTGACTGGACAGATTCAGCTCACAGGCCGGAAGAACATCACCAATGTAAACTGAAGAAAAGAAGGCGGCGGCTTTGTTTGGAAGCACATCGATAAAAAAACTGTGGTTGTGCTGGACATTTTTACATGTCAATAGTACTATTCATCATACAGTACCCCTTCTTCAATGTCAATAGTACTATTCATCATACAGTACCCCTTCTTCAGGACTATATCCCCGATTTCCCAGTTTGGCTTCCACGGGAAGCAAATAGCTCAGAGCTCCTCCTTGCCAAAATCAGCTGTGGAGGTTCTGAAACGCTGACTGTTTTTGCGAGAGTCTGAGCAGCTCTTCACGGATGGCTTTGATGAGCGACGTGGAGGTCTGGCCAGGCGCTTGGTCTTCTATGCAGGTGGAGCCAAAGCTTGCTCCGGGGTGTTGAGCGTTGCTATGCTGCAGGTGCAAAGATGGCGCTGAAGGGTCATGGAGGGACGTCCTCTGCATTGGAAAGAGCGGTGAGATATATTCCAGGTGCCCCCGAGTACTTGGCTAAAAAAAGACAACACAAGATGCTGAAAAGTGGTAATGGCAAGGCATTACATCTTGAAACAAACTAGGTGTCAGGTTGCCATTTCATCTTCATTGAAGATTAACCCAAGTGTCATTCCATAAACTTTCAAAACTCAGATTCCACAAGTCATCCAAAAGTGACGTTTTTTGACTGCCAAATATTTAAAATGCTGTTAAAACTCTCCCCTCCCCTCCCCCAGAAGGCACTAGCTCTTGCTTGGGCATGATTCTCTGGGCACTGGCAAGCTTCCGGTACCTCACCCGAATGGCCATCCTGCATGTTTGAGCATCTACTTGAATGCGAGGGGCATCACAACTGGGTGCGATTGTTGCCCCAATTCTGCACATTGGATCAGTAGTCACAGGATAGTGATCGACAGCAGGAGCCCTGGCTGATTTTTCACCTCCTTAGACTGGGTGTGCTGAGGTCAATAGTAGTATCCCTTCACTGCCAACCTCCCCAAGATCAGACCGAGAATCCGATCCGGGATCTTCTGCTCTATATTGCTTTATCAACTTAACTAATTAGGGGAACACAATTTCATCAGTAAGTTAATTCAAGCCTGCTGTCCCATAGGCATTAGACAGCAAAGAACAAGACAATGTCCATAAATGCACATTTCACGAGTTCATGGAACTTTCAGCTCCTCGTAGGAGGAGCGTTATAATGGAGGGAGGGGCTGGTCAGCTGAGAGGTACCCTGGCTTCTGTGGTACTAAAACCAAACCTTCAGGTGCTGCAACACACTAGCTGAGTCAGAAGCGGGTGAGGTGCGCTGTTGGTTAGATGCAAGCACACTCAGCTTACAGGATGTGATTGATGGGCACCTTCATAGTGAAAGAAACCCTCATGGCTTTGATAGGTACACCTTACATTTGGGAGGACATGTAAAAATACCACAAGCTCCTTACATTCCTAAAGAATGTTCACATGGCATACAAGCAATAGATTGGAGTGTCCAGTGCAATGACAACTCAAATTCTGCATTGTCAGGGCTGCTCAGCAAGTGTCCATTTGAAATACATTGGCCCGAAAATTAAACCTAATACGCGAGAGTACGCACTGTGTACTCTCGCGTACTAGGTCCCGAATTGCCGGTTTCCTGCATGCACTGCGCATGCGCGGGAAACCGGCACTTCGTGTATTGCAGAGGGGGCGGTTCCTAAGTGAACCGCGTGCGCACTACAGGTTGCGCGCACGCAGTGCACTTAGTTTTTTTTTCAGGTTTGAACGCACAGGTAAGTGGTGAAGATTTACACATAAAGAAAGCAGGCGTAGGACCCCCTTTTAACAAGGTAAGTAGTTAATTAAGTGTTATTTAAAAAAAAATTTCAACAGGTTTATCTTTTTTAGAGACTTTAAAGAAAGGTAAGTTTATTTTTATAACTTTTAAAAAGATTTTAAATTTTTTCAAAAATTAAATTTTTTGTTTAAAGTGGTTAATTTATTTAACTATACTTATTTTATTAATGAGATGGTTTTTAAAAAAAATTTAATTGAGGTTTAGCTGTTCTTTTGGGGGTTTGTAGTATTCATAGCTTTGACAGCCCTTGCTGTCAAAACTATGAATGAAAGATGGTGCGCTGCCATTGGCTCTAACTGAATCACGTGATCCCAGAGCTCGCACGAACTAATTGCGCCTCTGGGATACTAAAGCACTGCACGGTTGCAACAGGGAGAGGCTCTGAAACTAAAGTTCGTGTGGGCCCCAAACAAAAAGGTAGGCGCGGAGTGTGATATCGCAGGGAATCCTTACCCCCGCGGGAACCATCGATGTTTAATTTCTGGGCCACTAATTTTCCAACAACACTAAATTTCCAACAGCAGTTTGTACTGTTTCTTCCCCCTTTCGTCCCTCTTCCCCATCTCATCCCCAATTCTTGTCAAAACTATTTTCGGGATTTAACCCATCATCTGTCCTCCTAAGCCACGTGCCTTGCCACTGCGAGTACCCAGACCATTGCATTTGTCACCCGATTGGCACCCAGAAGGGAATGAAGTCAGTTTATTAAGCACTCCTTGGCCAGTTTCCACAACCTAAACCTGCAGATACTATTCGTGCTCTGCATTTTACTATACAACACAAAAAGAGTGAGCAGAAATTCAGCGCACCCTCCATTTATTCACCTCCATGGTGCTCCCTCCGGCCTCTCGCTCTGCAGCGCTCCCTCCCTCCGTCCTCTCGCTCTGCAGCGCTCCCTCCCTCCGTCCTCTCGCTCTGCAGCGCTCCCTCCCTCCGTCATCTCGCTTTACAGCGCTCCCTCCCTCCGTCCTCCCCCTCTGCAGCGCTCCCTCCCTCCGTCCTCCCCCTCTGTAGCGCTCCCACCCTCCGTCCTCTCGCTCTGCAGCGCTCCCTCCCTCCGCCCTCCCCCTCTGTAGCGCTCCCTCCCTCCGTCCTCTCGCTCTGCAGCGCTCCCTCCCTCCGTCCTCTCGCTCTGCAGCGCTCCCTCCCTCCGCCCTCCCCCTCTGTAGCGCTCCCTCCCTCCGTCCTCTCGCTCTGCAGCGCTCCCTCCCTCCGTCCTCCCCCTCTATAGCGCTCCCTCCCTCCGTCCTCTCGCTCTGCAGCGCTCCCTCCCTCCGTCCTCCCCCTCTATAGCGCTCCCTCCCTCCGTCCTCCCCCTCTGCAGCGCTCCCTCCCTCCGTCCTCCCCCTCTGCAGCGCTCCCTCCCTCCGTTCTCCCGCTCTACAGCGCTCCCTCCCTCCGTCCTCTCACTCTGCAGCACTCCCTCCCTCCGTCCTCTCACTCTGCAGCGCTCCCTCCCTCCGTCCTCTCACTCTGCAGCGCTCCCTCCCTCCGTCCTCTCACTCTGCAGCGCTCCCTCCCTCCGTCCTCTCACTCTGCAACGCTCCCTCCCTCCGTCCTCTCACTCTGCAGCGCTCCCTCCTTCCGTCCTCCCGCTCTGCAGCGCTCCCTCCCTCCGTCCTCCCCCCCTGCAGCTCTCCCTCCCTCCGTCCTCCCCCCCTGCGGCGCTCCCTCCCTCCGTCCTCCCGCTCTGCGGCGCTCCCTCCCTTCGTCCTTCCGCTCTGCGACGCTCCCTCCCTCCGTCCTCTCGCTCTACAGCGCTCCCTCCGTCCTCCCGCCCTGCGGCGCTCCCTCCCTCCGTCCTCCCGCTCTACAGCGCTCCCTCCCTCTGTCCTCCCGCTCTGCAGCGCTCCCTCCCTCCGTCCTCTCGCTCTACAGCGCTCCCTCCCTCCGTCCTCCCGCTCTACAGCGCTCCCTCCCTCCGCCCTCTTGCTCTGCAGCGCTCCCTCCCTCCGTCCTCTCACTCTGCAGCGCTCCCTCCCTCCGTCCTCTCACTCTGCAGCGCTCCCTCCCTCCGTCCTCTCACTCTGCAACGCTCCCTCCCTCCGTCCTCTCACTCTGCAGCGCTCCCTCCCTCCGTCCTCTCACTCTGCAACGCTCCCTCCTTCCGTCCTCCCGCTCTGCAGCGCTCCCTCCCTCCGTCCTCTCACTCTGCAACGCTCCCTCCTTCCGTCCTCCCGCTCTGCAGCTCTCCCTCCCTCCGTCCTCCCCCCCTGCGGCGCTCCCTCCCTCCGTCCTCCCGCTCTGCGGCGCTCCCTCCCTTCGTCCTTCCGCTCTGCGACGCTCCCTCCCTCCGTCCTCTCGCTCTACTGCGCTCCCTCCGTCCTCCCGCCCTGCGGCGCTCCCTCCCTCCGTCCTCCCGCTCTACAGCGCTCCCTCCCTCTGTCCTCCCGCTCTGCAGCGCTCCCTCCCTCCGTCCTCTCGCTCTGCAGCGCTCCCTCCCTCCGTCCTCCCGCTCTACAGCGCTCCCTCCCTCCGTCCTCTCGCTCTGCAGCGCTCCCTCCCTCCGTCCTCCCGCTCTGCAGCGCTCCCTCCCTCCGTCCTCTCGCTCTACAGCGCCCCCTCCCTCCGTCCTCTCGCTCTACAGCGCTCCCTCCCTCCGTCCTCCAGTTCTACAGCGCTCCCTCCCTCCGTCCTCCCGCTCTACAGCGCTCCCTCCCTCCCTCCTCTCGCTCTGCAGCGCTCCCTCCCTCCCTCCTCTCACTCTGCAGCGCTCCCTCCCTCCGTCCTCTCACTCTGCAGCGCTCCCTCCTTCCGTCCTCCCGCTCTACAGCGCTCCCTCCCTCCGTCCTCTCGCTCTGCAGCGCTCCCTCCCTCCGTCCTCCCGCTCTGCAGCGCTCCCTCCCTCCGTCCTCTCGCTCTACAGCGCCCCCTCCCTCCGTCCTCTCGCTCTACAGCGCTCCCTCCCTCCGTCCTCCAGTTCTACAGCGCTCCCTCCCTCCCTCCTCCCGCTCTACAGCGCTCCCTCCCTCCCTCCTCTCGCTCTGCAGCGCTCCCTCCCTCCCTCCTCTCACTCTGCAGCGCTCCCTCCCTCCGTCCTCTCACTCTGCAGCGCTCCCTCCCTCCGTCCTCCCCCCCTGCAGCGCTCCCTCCCTCCGTCCTCCCCCCCTGCAGCGCTCCCTCCCTCCGTCCTCCCCCCCTGCAGCGCTCCCTCCCTCCGTCCTCCCCCCCTGCAGCGCTCCCTCCCTCCGTCCTCCCCCACTGCAGCGCTCTCTCCCTCCGTCCTCCCGCTCTGCAGCGCTCCCTCCCTCCGTCCTCCCCCCCTGCAGCTCTCCCTCCCTCCGTCCTCCCCCCCTGCGGCGCTCCCTCCCTCCGTCCTCCCGCTCTGCGGCGCTCCCTCCCTTCGTCCTTCCGCTCTGCGACGCTCCCTCCCTCCGTCCTCTCGCTCTACAGCGCTCCCTCCGTCCTCCCGCCCTGCGGCGCTCCCTCCCTCCGTCCTCCCGCTCTACAGCGCTCCCTCCCTCTGTCCTCCCGCTCTGCAGCGCTCCCTCCCTCCGTCCTCTCGCTCTACAGCGCTCCCTCCCTCCGTCCTCCCGCTCTACAGCGCTCCCTCCCTCCGCCCTCTTGCTCTGCAGCGCTCCCTCCCTCCGTCCTCTCACTCTGCAGCGCTCCCTCCCTCCGTCCTCTCACTCTGCAGCGCTCCCTCCCTCCGTCCTCTCACTCTGCAACGCTCCCTCCCTCCGTCCTCTCACTCTGCAGCGCTCCCTCCCTCCGTCCTCTCACTCTGCAACGCTCCCTCCTTCCGTCCTCCCGCTCTGCAGCTCTCCCTCCCTCCGTCCTCCCCCCCTGCGGCGCTCCCTCCCTCCGTCCTCCCGCTCTGCGGCGCTCCCTCCCTTCGTCCTTCCGCTCTGCGACGCTCCCTCCCTCCGTCCTCTCGCTCTACTGCGCTCCCTCCGTCCTCCCGCCCTGCGGCGCTCCCTCCCTCCGTCCTCCCGCTCTACAGCGCTCCCTCCCTCTGTCCTCCCGCTCTGCAGCGCTCCCTCCCTCCGTCCTCTCGCTCTGCAGCGCTCCCTCCCTCCGTCCTCCCGCTCTACAGCGCTCCCTCCCTCCGTCCTCTCGCTCTGCAGCGCTCCCTCCCTCCGTCCTCCCGCTCTGCAGCGCTCCCTCCCTCCGTCCTCTCGCTCTACAGCGCCCCCTCCCTCCGTCCTCTCGCTCTACAGCGCTCCCTCCCTCCGTCCTCCAGTTCTACAGCGCTCCCTCCCTCCGTCCTCCCGCTCTACAGCGCTCCCTCCCTCCCTCCTCTCGCTCTGCAGCGCTCCCTCCCTCCCTCCTCTCACTCTGCAGCGCTCCCTCCCTCCGTCCTCTCACTCTGCAGCGCTCCCTCCTTCCGTCCTCCCGCCCTGCGGCGCTCCCTCCCTCCGTCCTCCCGCTCTACAGCGCTCCCTCCCTCTGTCCTCCCGCTCTGCAGCGCTCCCTCCCTCCGTCCTCTCGCTCTGCAGCGCTCCCTCCCTCCGTCCTCCCGCTCTACAGCGCTCCCTCCCTCCGTCCTCTCGCTCTGCAGCGCTCCCTCCCTCCGTCCTCCCGCTCTGCAGCGCTCCCTCCCTCCGTCCTCTCGCTCTACAGCGCCCCCTCCCTCCGTCCTCTCGCTCTACAGCGCTCCCTCCCTCCGTCCTCCAGTTCTACAGCGCTCCCTCCCTCCGTCCTCCCGCTCTACAGCGCTCCCTCCCTCCCTCCTCTCGCTCTGCAGCGCTCCCTCCCTCCCTCCTCTCACTCTGCAGCGCTCCCTCCCTCCGTCCTCTCACTCTGCAGCGCTCCCTCCTTCCGTCCTCCCGCTCTGCAGCACTCCCTCCACCCCCTGCAGCGCTCCCTCCCTCCGTCCTCCCCCCCTGCAGCGCTCCCTCCCTCCGTCCTCCCCCCCTGCAGCGCTCCCTCCCTCCGTCCTCCCCCCCTGCAGCGCTCCCTCCCTCCGTCCTCCCCCCCTGCAGCGCTCCCTCCCTCCGTCCTCCCCCCCTGCAGCGCTCTCTCCCTCCGTCCTCCCCCCCTGCGGCGCTCCCTCCCTTCGTCCTCCCGCTGTGCGGCGCTCCCTCCGTCCTCCCGCTCTGCGGCGCTCCCTCCCTCCGTCCTCCCGCTCTGCGGCGCTCCCTCCCTCCGTCCTCCCGCTCTGCGTCGCTCCCTCCGTCCTCCCGCTCTGCAGCGCTCTCTCCCTCCGTCCTCCCCCTCTGTAGCGCTCCCTCCCTCCGTCCTCTCGCTCTGCAGCGCTCCCTCCCTCCGTCCTCCCCCTCTGTAGCGCTCCCTCCCTCCGTCCTCCCCCTCTGTAGCGCTCCCTCCCTCCGTCCTCCCCCTCTGTAGCGCTCCCTCCCTCCGTCCTCCCCCTCTGCAGCGCTCCCTCTCTCCTTCCTCCCCCTCTGCAGCGCTCCCTCCCTCCGTCCTCTCACTCTGCAGCACTCCCTCCGTCCTCCCGCTCTGCAGCGCTCCCTCCCTCCGTCTTCTCACTCTGCAGCGCTCCCTCCCTCCGTCCTCTCACCCAGCAGCGCTCCCTCCCTCCGTCCTCTCACTCTGCAGCGCTCCCTCCCTCCGTCCTCTCACTCTGCAGCACTCCCTCTCTCCGTCCTCTCGCTCTGCAGTGCTCCCTCCCTCCCTCCTCCCCCCCCTGCAGCGCTCCCTCCCTCCGTCCTCCCCCCCCGCGGCGCTCCCTCCCTCCGTCCTCCTGCTCTGCAGCGCTCCCTCCCTCCGTCCTCCCCCCTGCAGCGCTCCCTCCCTCCGTCCTCCCGCTCTGCGGCGCTCCCTCCCTCCGTCCTCCCGCTCTGCGGCGCTCCCTCCCTCCGTCCTTCCGCTCTGCGACGCTCCCTCCCTCCGTCCTCTCGCTCTACAGCGCTCCCTCCGTCCTCCCGCTCTGCGGCGCTCCCTCCCTCCGTCCTCCCACTCTACAGCGCTCCCTCCCTCCGTCCACTCGCTCTACAGCGCTCCCTCCCTCCATTCTCCCGCTCTACAGCGCTCCCTCCCTCCGTCCTCTCGCTCTGCAGCGCTGCCTCCCTCCGTCCTCCCGCTCTGCAGCGCTCCCTCCCTCCGTCCTCTCGCTCTACAGCGCTCCCTCCCTCCATCCTCCAGTTCTACAGCGCTCCCTCCCTCCGTCCTCCCGCTCTACAGCGCTCCCTCCCTCCTCTCGCTCTGCAGCGCTCCCTCCCTCCGTCCTCTCGCTCTGCAGCACTCCCTCCCTCTGTCCTCTCGCTCTGCAGCGCTCCATCCCTCCGTCCTCTCGCTCTGCAGCGCTCTCTCCCTCCGTCCGTCCTCTCGCTCTGCAGCACTCCCTCCCTCCATCCTCTCGCTCTGCAGCACTCCCTCCCTCCGTCCTCTCGCTCTGCAGCACTCCCTCCCTCCGTCCTCTCGCTCTGCAGCACTCCCTCTCTCCGTCCTCTCGCTCTGCAGCGCTCTCTCCCTCTGTCCTCTCACTCTGCAGCGCTCCATCCCTCCGTCCTCTCGCTCTGCAGCGCTCTCTCCCTCCGTCCTCTCGCTCTGCAGCACTCCCTCCCTCCATCCTCTCGCTCTGCAGCACTCCCTCCCTCCGTCCTCTCGCTCTGCAGCGCTCCATCCCTCCGTCCTCTCGCTCTGCAGCGCTCTCTCCCTCCGTCCTCTCGCTCTGCAGCGCTCTCTCCCTCCGTCCTCTCGTTCTGCAGCACTCACTCCGCCCTCTCACTCTGCAGCGCTCTCTCCCTCCGTCCTCTCGCTCTGCAGCGCTCCCTCCCTCCGTCCTCTCACTGTGCAGCGCTCTCTCCCGCTCGGCAGTGCACTCTATACCACACCACTTTCAGCCGGTACTTTCTTTTCTAAAAAAATAATCAAGGAATTTCATCACACAGGGTTTGTATAGGGGATCCACCAACCGAGTCCAACAATATGTCTGACTTACAGGTTCTCTGTTTGGAGCAGTCCGCATTAGTCCATCTTCAGGACCATAAGGAGACCAGCTGGCAACTCCTGCTGGCCCAGGTCTTCCAACACGCATCTGTCCTGGCTGCAGCCCCATTCTGCCATCCACGCGGCTCTGTGACACTGGGTAGGCTTGTATTCCTGTGGACAAATGGGACCCAAGACAGGTTATATTTATTACACTGAAATTACATCACAAAAAAAGTCCATTCGGCCCAACCAGTCAATGTTGATGTTTATCCTCCACATGAGAATGAGTCCTAGTCCCATCTACATGTCCTGTTCACATATCCCTTTATTCTCCTTTATTTCAACCACCAATTTATTCTTAAACAATAGCAAAACACTGTGGATGCTGGAAATCTGAAACAACAATAGAAAATGCTGGAAACACTCAGCAGGCCAGGCAGCATCCGTGGAAAGAGAAACAGAGTTAACGTTTCAGGTCTGTGACCCTTCGTCAGAACTGGAAAAAGTTAGGGATGTAACAGGTTTTAAGCAAGTGCAGGGGCAGGGAAAGGGGGGGGAAGGAACAGAAGGGACGGTCTGTGCTAGGATGGAAGGCAGGAGAGATTAAATGTTGCAAATGGGGATGGCAGAATCATCAACTGTTGACGCCTGAAAAAATGGGGGCAGGGATTATAGTCTGAAATTGTTGAACTCAATGTTGACTCCAGAAGGCTATAAAGTGCCTAATCGAAAGATGAGGTGCTGTTCCTCGAGCTTACGTTGAGCTTCATTAGAACAGTGTAAGAGGCCGAGGACAGAGAGGTCAGAGTGGGAGTGGAGCAGAGAATTAAAGTGACAGGCGACCGGAAGCTCGGGGTCACCCTTATGGACTGAACAGAGGTGTTGCGCAAAGTGGTCACCCAATCTATGATTGGTCTCCCCAGTGTAGAGGAGACCGAATCTTGTGCAGCGAATACAGTATACTAAATTGCAAGTACAAGTAAATCGTTGTTTCACCTGGAAGGGGTGTTTTGGGGCCCTGGACAGTGGGAAGGGAGGAGGTAAAAGGGCAGGTGTTGCATCTCCTGCGCTTGCATGGGAAGGTGCCGTGTGGAGGGGAGGGGATTTTGGGGGTGATTGAGGAGTGTACCAGGGTGTTGCGGAGGGAGCGGTCCCTTCGGAATGCTGAAAGGGAAGGGGACATATCGGAAGCACTGGTATGGAAGGTGGCATCATCAAAACAGATGTGGCGGAGGAAGTGAGTGGAGTCAAACCCAAGATTAAAGGTGTTGCTATGGGAACCCGCATGGGTCCCAGCTATACCTGCCTTTTCGTGGGATATGTGGAACATTCTTTGTTCCAGTTCTACTCAGGTCCCCTCCCTCACCTCTTTTTCCGGTACATTGATGACTGTATTGGTGCCGTTTCCTGCTCTCGCCCTGAACTAGAAAATGTCATTCATTTTGCTTCCAATTTCCACCCTTCCCTCACCTTCACATGGTCCATCTCCGACTCTTCCCTTCCCTTCCTTGACTTTTCTGTCTCCATTTCTGGCGCTAGGCTATCGACAAACATCCACTACAAGCCCACTGACTCCCACAGCTACCTGGACTACACTTCCTCCCACCCCGCTTCATGTAAGGACTCTATTCCATTCTCCAGTTTCTGTCTCTGCCGCATCTATTCGGACGATGCCACCTTCCATACCAGTGCTTCCGATATGTCTTCCATTTTCCTCAACCGAGGATTCCTCTCTACCGTGGTTGGCATGGCCCTCGACTGTGTCCGTTCCATTTCCCGTACTTCTGCTCTCACCCCTTCCCCCTCCCCCTCCCAGAACCATGATAGGGTTCCCCTTGTCCTCACCATTCACCCCACCAGCCTCCACATTCAATGGATCAGCCTCCACCATTTCCGCCACCTCCAACGTGACCCCACCACCAAACGCACCTTCCCCTCCCCTCCCCTCCCCTCTCCTCTCCTTTCAGCATTCTGAAGGGACCGCTCCCTCCGCAACACCCTGGTCCACTCCTCAATCACCCCTAACAGCCCCTCCCCGTGCAAGCGCAGGAGATGCAACACCTGCCCTTTTACCTCCTTCCTTCCCACTGTCCAGGGCCCCAAAACATCCCTTCCAGGTGAAACAGCGATTTACTTGTACTTCTTGCAATTTAGTATACTGTATTTGCTGCTCACGATGCGGTCTCCTCTACATTGGGGAAACCAAACGCAGATTGGGTGACCGCTTTGCGGAACAACTCCGTTCAGTCCGTAAGGTGGACCCCGAGCTTCCGGTCGCTTGTCACTTTAATTCTCTGCTCCACTCCCACTCTGACCTCGGCCTCTTACACTGTTCCAATGAAGCTCAACATAAGCTCGAGAAACAGCACCTCATCTTTCGATTAGGCACTTTACAGCCTTCTGGATTCAACATTTGAGTTCAACAATTTCAGACTATAATCCCTGCCCCAATTTTTTTCAGGCGGCAGCTGTTGATGATTCTGCCATCCCCATTTGCAACATTTAATCTCTCCTGCCTTCCATCCTAGCACAGACCGTCCCTTCTATTCCTTCCTCCCCCTTTCCCTGCCTCTGCACCTGCTTAAAACCTGTTACATCCCTAACTTTTTCCAGTTCTGACGAAGGGTCACAGACCTGAAAGGTTAACTGTTTCTCTCTCCACGGATGCTGCCTGGCCTGCTTAGTGTTTCCAGCAATTTATTCTTAAATATTGACATGGTCTCTGCTTCAATCACTAGCTCCAGTAGTACACTCCACAGGCTCACAACCCTTTATGTAAAAAAGGTTTCTCCTGCTCCGTGTCCTAAACCTTACATTTAATCTTATAACTATGCCCCCTCATTCTGGGCTCCTCAATCACTGGAAAAAGTCCGTTTCTACCTACTATGTCTCAATCTGCAGGCTTCTTAAACCAAATGTGGTATTACCTATTTCCTGATGTGTCTCATCTTCTCCCTTACACTTTTCAACTTTGATGGTGTCCTGCACGAGTCTTGGCTTTTTAAAAAAAATACATTCACGGGGTATGGGCATCGCTGGCAAGGCCAGCATTTATTGCCCATTCCTAATTGCCCTCGAGAAGGTGGTGGTGAGCCGCCTTCTTGAACCGCTGCAGTTCGTGTGGTGAAGGTACTCCCAGGATTTTAACCCAGCGACTATGAAGGAACGGCGATATATTCCAATTAGGATGGTGTGTGACTTGGAGGGGAACTTGCAGGTGGTGGTGCTCCCATGCGCCTGCTGCCCTTGTCCTTCTAGGTGGTAGAGGTCGCGGGTTTGGGAGGTGCTGTCAAAGAAGGCTTGGCGAGTTTCTGCAGTGCATCTTGTAGATGATGCATACTGCAGCCACGGTGCGCCGGTGGTGGAGGGAGTGAATGTTTAAGGGAGTGAATGTTTAAGGTGGTGGATGGGGCGCCAATCAAGTGGGCTATTTTGTCCTGGAAGGTGTTGAGCTTCTTGAGTGTTGTTGTAGCTGCACTCATCCAAGCAAGTGGAGAGTATTCTATCACACTCCTGATTTGTGCCTTGTAGATGGTGGAAAGGCTCTGGGGAGTTAGGAGGTGAGACTCTCGCCGCAGAATACCCAGCCTCAAACCTACTTTTGTAACCACAGTATTTATATGGCTGGACCAGTTAAGTTTCTGGTCAGGATGTTGATGGTGGGGGATTCGGCGATAGTAATACCGTTGAATGTCATGGGGCGATGGTTAGACTCTCTCTTGTTGAAGATTGTCATTGCCTGGCACTTGTTTGGCGCGAATGTTACTTGCCACTTATCAGTCTGAATGTCGTTCATGTGGGCACGGACCGCTTCATTATCTGAGGAGTTGCAAATGGAACCAAACACTGCAATCATCAGTGAACATCATCACTTCTGACCCAGTGATGGAGGGAAGGTCATTGATGAAGTAGCTGCAGATGGTTGGGCCTAGGACACTGCCCTGAGGAACTCCTGCAGCGATGTCCTGGGGCTGAGATGATTGGCCTCCAAGTTTTCCCCGATTCCCATCGACTTCAGTTTTACTAGAGCTCCTTGATGCCACACTCGGTCAAATGCTGCCTTGATGTCAAGGGCAGTCACTCTCACCTCACCTCTGGAATTCAGCTCTTTTGTCCATGTTTGGACTAAGGCTATAATGAGGTCTGGAGCCGGGCGGTCCTGGCGGAACCCAAACTGAGCATCAGTGAGCAGGTTATTGTTGAGGAAATGCCGCTTGATAGCATTGTAGCCAACACCATCCATCACTTTGCTGATGATTGAGAGTAGACTGATGGGGCAGTAATTGGCCGGATTGGATTTGTTCTGCTTTTTGTGGACAGGACACACCTAGGCAATTGTTCACATTGTCAGGTAGATGCCTGTGTAAAGTTCAATGTTAATTCTATGTAAAATCAGGTACAGAAAGCGAAATAAAGAGAGGGAAGGAAAGATGGGATTAAGAGAGAGAGATAAGTGACAAAGAAAAAGTAAAAAACATTTTTATTTTTAATTTTAATTTATAGTTTAAAAAAAAAATCTAACAACAATTAAAATCTGAAGGAATGACACGCTGCACTTGTAAAAGTTAATTTTCAGTGCCAGAGAGGTTGTTTGACAGTAATTGAGACTTATCACGCCGTTAAAAAATACACTTACACTTGAATCGACAAGCCCTAATGTTTTCTGGTGTGTTTAGTGGGCAAGTACCACAAATTTGCGACCTTACAGGCATTTCAAAGCTGAGTCTATCAGCGACGTACCAGTATAGCGAAGTTTGTGGAGGAGCAGGGCAAATCGGACAACTTCCGGATTTCTTCATTTTACTGTGCATGTGCGGACACCAGAAGTTGCTGTCCAATTTACACCATACTAACGGTGAGCGCTGATAGCCTCACCGTAAAATCCGGGCCATTTAGAATGATCACGAATGAGATACCAGAGGGGTGTTGGAACTCATGGAGCCGAACCCCAATAAGCGTCATTGTCTTCAGGACAGGAGAGGGTAAGTGGAAGGAGAAGAAAATGACTAAAGTGAAAACATGTGCGAGATGGTATTGTACACTGCAAGTTCATTTGCACAAGTTTAACTGTTTTCACAGCAGTTACAGAAGTGAGTCCCTCAACTGACATACAAGATGCAGCTGCAGATTTCAACACTTCAGTAGAATCTGAAAAAATTCAATTTACAAAGTTCAGTTGCTCACCTTCACTTCCGTAGGGAAAAGCAGAAGAGGACTGGGAAATTCACCAAGTGGAACGAGGTTGAAGAACAAAGTAAGTCACCACACCTGCAAGTAACATCTGTGTGTTCACCCTTCTCTTCCCAGTCACTCGTGATTTCTTTGCCTCTTTTCTTTTTTATGGTGTTCTGATTCATTGCAGCGTGCACAATAGCTGCAATTTAAACCTGTACTTTGTCTAAATCAACCCAATTGAATTTAGAGCCTTAAAACATCTGTCCTCATTACTGTGCAAATTACACTGTAATGACTGGGGAGCTGTGAAGCAATGGTTTGAAGTAACAGGAGATGGTGTTATTAACACGAACCAATACTCTGATAATGTATGTTTGGACAGAACAATGAAGCACATGATCCGAGAGAAGGAATCAGCCAGGACATACTGTATGGAGAGCTACTGCAATGTAAGAAAGGCTGCACATGTGTAAGGGCTGCACGGGGAAACTACAACGCAGAGGGGCTGAAACAGCAAGAGGCGAGAGAAAGACACAAGGAAGAAGCAAGAGGACACTGCAACAAACATAAAGGAAGAGGGCGGGACGGGAGGGGGGGGGGAGAGGGCGGGACGGGAGGGGGGGGGGAGAGGGCGGGACGGGAGGGGGGGGGAGAGGGCGGGACGGGAGGGGGGGGGGAGAGGGCGGGACGGGAGGGGGGAGAGGGCGGGACGGGAGGGGGGGGGGGAGAGGGCGGGACGGGAGGGGGGGGGAGAGGGCGGGCGGGAGGGGGGGAGAGGGCGCGACGGGGTGGGGGGGGGGGAGAGGGCGCGACGGGGTGGGGGGGGAGAGGGCGCGACGGGGTGGGGGGGGGAGAGGGCGGGACGGGGGGGGGGGGGGGAGAGGGCGGGACGGGAGGGGGGAGAGGGCGCGACGGGGTGGGGGGGAGAGGGCGCGACGGGGGAGGGGGGGAGAGGGCGCGACGGGGAGGGGGGGAGAGGGCGCGACGGGGAGGGGGGGAGGGGGGGGAGAGGGCGCGACGGGGAGGGGGGGAGGGGGGGAGAGGGCGCGAGAGGGAGGGGGGGGGGAGAGGGCGTGACGGGGAGGGGGGGAAGAGGGCGCGACGGGGGGGGGAGCGAGGGCGCGACAGTGGGGGGGCGGTGAGCGAGGGCGCGACGGGGGGGGCGCGACTGGGGGGGGGCGAGGGCGCGACGGGGGGGGGGGGGGAGATGGCGCGACGGGGGGGAGATGGCGCGACGGGGGGGGGGAGATGGCGCGACGGGGGGGGGGGAGATGGCGCGACGGGGGGGGGGGGAGATGGCGCGACGGGGGGGGGGGAGATGGCGCGACGGGGGGAGGGAGAGGGCGCGACGGGGGGGGGGGAGAGGGCGCGACGGGGGGGGGAGAGGGCGCGACGGGGGGCGGGAGGGAGAGGGCGGGACGGGAGGGGGGGAGAGGGCGGAGGACGGAGGGGGGAGAGGGCGCGACGGGGTGGGGGGGGGGAGAGGGCGGGACGGGAAGGGGGGGGAGAGGGCGCGACGGGAGGGGGGGGGGGGGGGAGGGGGGCGGGACGGGAGGGGGGGGGGGGAGGAGGGCGGGACGGGAGGGGGGGGAGAGGGCGGGACGGGAGGGGGGAGAGGGCGGGACGGGAGGGGGGAGAGGGCGGGACGGGAGGGGGGAGAGGGCGGGACGGGAGGGGAGGAGAGGGCGGACGGGAGGGGAGGAGAGGGCGGGACGGAGAGGGGAGAGGAGGGCGGGAGGGAGGGGAGGAGAGGGCGCGACGGGGGGGGGAGACGGGCGCGACGGGGGGGGAGAGGGCGCGAGAGGCACGGGGGGAGAGGGCGCGAGAGGCACGGGGGGAGAGGGCGCGACGGGGGGGGGGGGGAGAGGGCGCGACGGGGGGGGGGGGAGAGGGCGCGACGGGGGGGGGGGGGAGAGGGCGCGACGGGGGGGGGAGGAGAGGGCGCGACGGGGGGGGAGAGGGCGCGACGGGGGGGGGGAGAGGGCGCGAGAGGCACGGGGGGGGGAGAGGGCGCGACGGGGGGGGAGAGGGCGCGACGGGGGGTGAGAGGGCGCGACGGGGGGGAAGAGGGCGCGACGGGGGGTGAGAGGGCGCGACGGGGGGGGAGAGGCGCGACGGGGGGTGGAGAGGGCGCGAGGGGGGTGAGAGGGCGCGACGGGGGGGAGAGGGCGCGACGGGGGGTGAGAGGGCGCGACGGGGGGGGGAGAGGGCGCGACGGGGGGGGGAGGGTGAGAGGGCGCGACGGGGGGGAGAGGGTGAGAGGGCGCGACGGGGGGGAGAGGGCGCGACGGGGGGGGGGGGAGAGGGCGCGGAGGGGGGGGTGGGAGAGGGCGCGACGGGGGGGGGGGGGGGGGGGGAGGGGCGCGACGGGGGGGGGGGGGGGGGGAGAGGGCGCGACGGGGGGGGAGAGGGCGCGACGGGGGGGGAGAGGGCGCGACGGGGGGGGGGAGTGGGCGCGACGGGGGGGGGGGAGTGGGCGCGCGGGGGGGGGGGGAGAGGGCGCGACGGGGGGGGGGGGGGGAGAGGGCGCGACGGGGGGGGGGGGGGAGAGGGCGCGACGGGGGGGCGGCGGGGGAGAGGGCGCGACGGGGGGGGTGGAGAGGGCGCGACGGGGGGGGGGGGGGGGGGGGCGCGACGGGGGGGGGTGGGGGGAGAGGGCGCGACGGGGGGGGGGGGGGGAGAGGGCGCGACGGGGGGGAGAGGGGCGCGACGGGGAGGGGGGAGTGGGCGCGACGGGGGGGGGGGAGAGGCGGCGCGACGGGGGAGGGGGAGAGGGCGCGACGGGGGGGGGGGCGGGGAGAGGGCCCGACGGGGGGTGATGAGGGCGCGACGGGCCGGGCCGGAAGGGGGGTGAGAGGGCGCGACGGGGGGTAAAGAGGGCGCGACGGCGGGGTGAGAGGGCGCGACGGGGGGGTGAGAGGGCGCGACGGGGGGTGAGAGGGCGCGACGGGGGGGGTGAGAGGGCGCGACGGGGGGTGAGAGGGCGCGACGGGGGGTAGAGGGCGCGACGGGGGGGTGAGAGGGCGCGACGGGGGGTGAGAGGGCGCGACGGGGGGTGAGAGGGCGCGACGGGGGGTGAGAGGGCGCGACGGGGGGTGAGAGGGCGCGACGGGGGGTGAGAGGGCGCGACGGGGGGTGAGAGGGCGCGACGGGGGGTGAGAGGGCGCGACGGGGGGGTGAGAGGGCGCGACGGGGGGGTGAGAGGGCGCGACGGGGGGTGAGAGGGCGCGACGGGGGTGAGAGGGCGCGACGGGGGGGGTGAGAGGGCGCGACGGGGGGGGAGAGAGGGCGCGACGGGGGGGGAGAGAGGGCGCGACGGGGGGGGGAGAGAGGGCGCGACGGGGGGGGAGAGAGGGCGCGACGGGGGGGGAGAGAGGGCGCGACGGGGGGGGAGAGGAGGGCCGCGACGGGGGGGAGGCGAGGCGCGACGGGGGGAGAGAGGGCGCGACGGGGGGGGAGAGAGGGCGCGACGGGGGGGGAGAGAGGGCGCGACGGGGGGGGAGAGAGAGGGGGCGACGGGGGGGGAGAGAGAGGGGGCGACGGGGGGGGAGAGAGAGGGCGCGAGGGGGGTGAGAGGGCGCGACGGGGGGGAGAGGGCGCGACGGGGGGGGTGAGAGGGCGCGACGGGGGGTGAGAGGGCGCGACGGGGGGTGAGAGGGCGCGAGGGGGGTGAGAGGGCGCGACGGGGGGGTGAGACGGCGCGACGGGGCGGGGGGGGGGGGGAGAGGGCGGGACGGGGGGGGGGGGGGGAGAGGGCGCGACGGGCGGGGGGGGGAGAGGGCGCGACGGGGGGGGGGGGGAGAGAGGGCGCGAGGGGGGGGGAGAGAGGGCGCGACGGGGGGGGGAGAGAGGGCGCGACGGGGGGGGGGGAGAGGGCGCGACGGGGGGGGGTGGGAGAGGGCGCGACGGGGGGGTGGGAGAGGGCGCGACGGGGGGGGGGGGAGAGGGCGCGACGGGGGGGGGGGGAGGGCGCGACGGGGGGGGGGGGAGAGGGCGCGACAGGGGGGGGGAGAGGGCGCGATAGGGGGGGGAGAGGGCGGGGGGGGAGAGGGGGGGGGGGGGGGAGAGGGCGGGGGGGGGGGGAAAGAGGGCGCAAGGGGGGAGGGGGGGGGGGGTGAGAGGGCGCGACGGGGGGGAGGGCGCGACGGGGGGGGAAGGGCGCGACGGGGGGGAAGGCGCGACGGGGAAGAGGGAGAGACGGGGGGGGGGGGGAGAAAGAGAGAGGGCGCGAGGGGGGGTTGGGGGGGGGGGGAGGAGAGAGAGGGCCCGACGGGGGGGGGGGGGGGGGAAAGAGAGACAGAGAGAGAGTGAGAGGGACAGAGGGGGGGAGAGAGAGAGACAGAGGGGGGAGAGAGAGAGACAGAGGGGGGAGAGAGAGAGAGACAGAGGGGGGGAGAGAGAGAGACAGCGGGGAGAGAGAGAGACAGAGGGGAGAGAGAGAGACAGAGGGGGGGAGCGAGCGAGAGGACAGAGGGGGAGGAGAGAGAGACAGAGGGGGGGAGCGAGGAGGACAGAGGGGGGAGGGAGAGAGAGAGACAGAGGGGGGGAGAGAGAGCGACAGAGGGGGGGAGAGAGAGCGACAGAGGGGGGGAGAGAGAGCGACAGACGGGGGGGAGAGAGAGCGACAGAGGGGGGGAGAGAGAGAGCGACAGAGGGGGAGAGAGAGAGCGACAGAGGGTGAGAGAGAGAGCGACAGAGGGGGGAGAGAGAGAGCGACAGAGGGGGGAGAGAGAGAGCGACAGAGGGGGGAGAGAGAGAGAGACAGAGGGGGGAGAGAGAGAGACAGAGGGGGGAGAGAGAGAGACAGAGGGGAGAGAGAGAGAGACAGAGGGGGGAGAGAGAGAGAGACAGAGGGGGGAGAGAGAGAGACAGAGGGGGGAGAGAGAGAGCGACAGAGGGGGGAGAGAGAGAGAGACAGAGGGGGAGAGAGAGAGCGACAGAGGGGGGAGAGAGAGAGCGACAGAGGGGGGAGAGAGAGAGCGACAGAGGGGGGAGAGAGAGAGCGACAGAGGGGGGGAGAGAGAGAGCGACAGAGGGGGGAGAGAGAGAGCGACAGAGGGGGGAGAGAGAGAGCGACAGAGGGGGGAGAGAGAGAGCGACAGAGGGGGGAGAGGGAGCGACAGAGGGGGGAGAGAGAGAGCGACAGAGAGGGGAGAGAGAGAGCGACAGAGAGGGGAGAGAGAGAGCGACAGAGAGAGTGACAGAGAGAGAAGGAGCAGACGCGGATCGAGAGCCGAGCAGGGATAAAGAGCGCGGTGAGAGCAGGCCCAAGACCAGAAGGAGCAGACCTGAGCGGGTGCGGAGCGAGAGCGGAGCGGGATAAAGAGCGTGGCGAGAACGGAGCAACTCAACACAGGCAGAATTCGAAAGAATGACGTCAGAGTAAAAAACCTAAAGTGACATCAGCACAAGGGTAAGAGCGGATTGGTGAGTAGCTGGTGAGTGTTTTTTTAAAGTTTTAAGTTTATTTCTGCTAAGTTCTGCTAAAGAGCGGGGTCGGCGAGGGGCTCTTCAAGTTAGGGGCTGGGGTTAAATAGCTGGTATGGGATAAAGCAGGAGCTTGGAGATTAGTAACTGTTAATAATATATTATATAAATAACTTGAATTAGGTACATCTTAGTCTTAAGTTTCTGTCAAGTTAGTTTAAAGTCGAATAAATAAAAGGCATGGCAGGGCAGCTCAGTCCCGCGGAATGCACATCCTGTGCCATGTGGGAAATCCAGGACGCTTCCCATGTCCTGGACAACCACGTGTGCAGGAAGTGTCGTCAGCTAGAGGATCTCGAGCTCTGGGTTTCGGAGCTTGAGCAGCAGCTGGCGTCACTGTGGTGCATCCGCGAGGCTGAGAGCTACGTGGATAGCATGTTTCAGGAGGTGGTCACCCCGCAGCTAAGGAGTGTGCAGGCAGAGAGGGGATGGGTGACCACCAGACAGAAGAGGAGGACCAGGCAGGTAGTGCAGGAGTCCCCTGAGTGCATCTCGCTCTCCAACCAGTATTCTTTTCTGTGTACTGGTGAGGGTGATGGTTCCTCTGGGGAGTACAGCCAGAGCCAAGTCCACGGCACCACGGGTGGCTCAGTTGTACGGGAGTGGGGGGCGGAGGATGAAGATAGGGAAAGCAATAGTGGTAGGGGATTCAATAGTTAGGGGAGCAGACAGGCGTTTCTGCAGCCACAGACGTGACTCCAGGATGGTATGTTGCCTTCCTGGTGCCAGGGTTAAGGATGTCACCGAGCGGCTGCAGAACATTCTGAGGGGGGGGGCGGGGGGGGGTGAAAAGCCAGTGGTTGTGGTCCATATCGGTACCAACGACATAGGTAGAAAGAGGGACGAGGTCCTGCAGACAGATTTCAGGGAGCTAGGAAAGAGATTAAAAAGCAGGAACTCAAAGGTAGTAATCTCTGGATTACTCCTGGTACCACGCATGAGTGAATATAGAAATAGGAGGATAGAGCAGACGAATGCGTGGCTGGAGAGATGGTGCAGGTGGGAGGGCTTCAGATTCCTGGGGCATTGGGACCGGTTTTGGGGGAGGTGGGACCTGTACAGGCCAGACAGGTTGCACCTCAACAGAGCCGGTACCAATATCCTTGCGGGGAGGTTTGCTGGTGCTGGTGGGCAGGGTTTAAACTAAGTTGGCAGGGGGATGGGCACCAGGATGTAGCATTAGAAAGGAGAAACAAAGGGTACAAAGGATTGGGAGAGACGGATAGCACTAAATTAAGAAATAGTAAGGTATTAGGTGGGGTCAGACTAAGAGAGAACACAGGATGGTCTAAGATAAGTTTACAGTGTATATATGTGAACGCACGAAGCATAGTAAACAAGGTTGGTGAGCTGCAGGCAAATAGCCACATGGGAATATGATGTTGTGGCAATAACGGAGACCTAGCTCAAAAAAGGGCAGGATTGGGTATTAAATATTCCTGGATATAAAGTGCTCAGGAAAGATAGGAGGTGGTGGTTAAATTGGTTAAAGAGAATGTTACAGTGCTGGAGAGAGAGGATGTCCTGGAGGGGTCAAGGACAGATTCTATATGGCTAGAGTTAAGAAATAATAGGAGGTGCCATTACACTACTAGGTGTATTTTATAGGCCACCAACTAGTGGAAAAAATATGGAGGAGCAAATTTGCAGAGAAATTAGAGAGAGATGCAAGAACTATAGACTAGTGATAATGGAGGACTTCAACTATCCTAATATAGACTGAGATAGTAATAGTGTAAAGGGCAGAGAGGGGGAAGAATTTCTGAAGTGTGTTCAGGAAAACTTTCTGGATCAGTATGTTCAGGCCCAACGAGGAAAGAGGCATTGCTGGATCTGGTTCTGGGGAAATGAGGTAGGTCAAGTGGAGCAAGTGTCAGTAGGTGAACATTCAGGGAACAGTGATCATAGTATCATAAGGTTTAGATTAGCTATTGAAAAGGACAAGGAGCAATCTAGAGTAAAAATACTTAATTGGAGGAATGCCAATTTCAGTGGGATGAGAACGGATCTGGCCCGGGTAAATTGGAATCAAAGATTGGCAGGCAAAACTGTAATGGAACAATGGACTGCCTTTAAAATGGAAATAGTTCAGGTACAGTCGAGGTACATTCCCACTAGGGGGAAAGGTAGGGCAGCTAATGTCAGAGCTCCCTGGATGACGAAAGAGATAGAGAGTAAGAGGAAGCAGAAAAAGAGCGCGTATGACAGATGTCAGGGCGAGAATATATCTGAGAATCAAGCTAAATATAGAAAGTTCAGAGGAGAAGTGAAAAAGAAAATAAGAGGGGCAAAGAGAGGGTATGAGAATAAAATGGCAGCTAACATAAAAGGTAATCCAAAAGTCTTCTATAGGCATATAAATAGTAAACGGGTAGTAAGAGGAGGGGTGGGGCCGATAAACGGATCTTTTTCAGGATGGCAGGCTGTGACTAGTGGGGTACCGCAAGGATCGGTGCTTGGGCCCCAGCTATTCACAATCTATATCAATGATTTGGATGAGGGGACTAAATGTAACATTTCCAAATTTGCTGATGATACAAAGCTAGGAGGCAGTGTCAGTTGCGAAGAGGATGTGAAGAGGCTTCAAGGGGATCTCGACAGGCTCAGTGAGTGGGCGAGAACATGGCAGATGGAATATAATGTGGATAAATGTGAAGTTATCCACTTTGGTAGAAAAAACAGAAAGGCAGAGTATTTCCTAAATGGTGAAAGATTGGGAAATGCAGATGCTCAAAGGGACCTGGGTGTCCTTGTATATGAGTCACTGAAAGTGAATGTGCAGGTGCAGCAAACCATGAGGAAGGCAAATGGTATGCTGGCCTTCATTACAGGAGGATTTGAGTACAGGAGTAAAGAAGTCTTACTCCAATTATATAGCGCCTTGATGAGACCACACCTGGAGTACTGTGTACAATTTTGGTCTCCTTACTTAAGGAAGGATATACTTGCCATAGAGGGAGTGCAACGAAGGTTCACGAGATTGATTCCTGGGATGGCGGACTGTCGTACGAGAAGAGATTGAGTAAACTAGGCCTGTATTCTCTTGAATTCAGAAGAATGAGAGGGGATCTCATTGAAGCATACAGGGCTTGATAGGATGGATGCTGGGAGAATGTTTCCCTTAGCTGGGGAGTCTAGAACCAGGGGCCATAGCCTCAAGATAAAGGGTAGGCCATTCAGGACTGAGATGAGAAGAAATTTCTTCAGAGGGTGGTGAATCTTTGGAATTCTCTACCCCAGAGTGCTGTGGAGGCTCAGTCATTGGGTATATTCAAAACAGAAGTCGATAGATTTCTGACTAGTAAGGGCATCAAGGGATATGGCGATAGGGCCGGTGAATGGAGTTGAGGCAGAAGATCAGCCATGATCTCATTGAATGGCGGAGCAGGCTTGAAGGGCCGAATGGCCTACTCCTGCTCCTATTTCTTATGTTCTTATGATTAGGGACCAAAAAGGAGACATACACATGGAGGCAGAGGGTATGGCTGAGGTGCTAAATGAGTACTTTGCATCTGTCTTCACCAAGGAAGAAGATGCTGCGATAAACATAGTGAAGGAGGAGGTAGAGGAGATACTGGATGGGATAAAAATTGATAAAGAGGAGGTACTAGAAAGGCTGGCTGTACTTAAAGTTGATAAGTCACTAGAACCAGATGGGATGCATCCTAGGACGCTGCGGGAAGTGAAGGAAGAAATCACAGAGGTACTGGCTATAATCTTCTAATCCTCCTTAGAAATGGAGATGGTGCCAGAGGACTGGAGAATTGCAAATGTTACACCCTTGTTCAAAAAAGGTGCAAAGATAAATCCAGCAACTACAGGCCAGTCAGTTTAACCTCGGTAGTGGGGAAGCTTTTAGAAACAATAATCAGGGACAAAGTTAACAGTCACTTGGACAAGTGTGGATTAATTAAGGAAAGCCAGCACGGATTTGTTAACGGGAAATCGTGTTTAACCAACTTGATAGAGTTTTTTGATGAGGTAACAGAGAGGGTTGATGCGGGCAATGCGGTTGACGTGGTGTACGTGGATTTACAAAAGGTGTTCGACAAACTGCCACATAATAGGCTTGCCAGCAAAGTTGAAGCCCATGGAATAAAAGGGGCAGCGGCAGCATGGATACGAAATTGGCTAAGTGTCAGGAAATAGAGAGTAGTGGTGAACGGTTGTTTTTCGGACTGGAGAAAGGTATACCTTGGTGTTCCCAAGGGGTCAGTTCTAGGACCGCTGTTTTTCTTGATATATATTAATGACTTGGATGTGGGTGTACAGGGCACAATTTCAAAATTTGCAGATGACACAAAACTTGGAAGTATGGTGAACAGTGAGGATAGTGATAGACTTCAAGAGGACATAGACAGGCTGGTGGAATGGGCGGACACGTGGCAGATGAAATTTAACGCAGAAAATTGCGAAGTGATACATTTTGGTAGAAAGAATGGAGAGAGGAAATATAAACTAAAGCTACAATCCTAAAGTGGGTGCATGAACAGAGAGACCTAGGGGTATATGCGCACAAATCATTGAAGGTGGCATGGCAGGTTGAGAAAGCAGTTAAAAAAGCTTACGGGATCCTGGGCTTCATGAATAGAGGTATAGAGTACAAAAGCATAGAAATTATGATGAACCTGTATAAAACACTGGTTCGGCCTCAACTGAAGTATTGTGTCCAATTCTGGGCACCGCACTTTAGGAAGGATGTGACAGCCTTAGAGAGGGTGCAGAAAAGATTTGAGAATGATTCCAGGGATGTGGGACTTCAGTTACGTGGATAGACTGGAGAAGCTGGGGTTGTTCTCCTTAGAGCAGAGAATATTGAGAGGGGATTTAATAGAGGTGTTCAAAATCATGAGGGGTCTGGACAGAGTAGATAGAGAGAAACTGTTCCCATTGGCAGAAGGGTCGAGAATCAGAGGACACAGATTTAAGATGATTGGCAGAAGAGCCAAAGGCGACATGAGGAAAAATTGTTTACTCAGCAAGTGGTTAGGATCTGGAATGCACTGCCTGAAAGGGTGGTGGAGGCAGACTCAATCACGGCTTTCAAAAGGGAGTTGGATAAGTACCTGAAGGAAAAAAAATTGCAGGGCTATGGGGAAAGGATGGGGGAGTGGAACTAGCTGAAGTGCTCTTGCAGAGTGCCAGCACGGGCTTGACGGGCCAAATGGCCTTCTTCCGTGCTGTAACCATTCTATGATTCTGGAGTGAGAGAGAGAAAGAGCGCGTGTGGGAGAGTGAGAGCATGAGGGATACAGAGTGAGAGAGTGAGACAGTGTGAGCCCAAGGGCGGGCCTCTATTTTCCGCTCCAATCTTGCTTCAAGCTACGATAAAGTGAGTACTGACAAAATTGCCAGATTGGAAGTTTTTTTATCTTCCTAATACAATTTTATCAGTCGCACGAGAATTCTGCACACTCCAAATTGGCATTTCAATTATCAGTAATGTGCTGGATTGAACAGCAACATAAAAAAAAGTGTCCAAGTGTTGGAATTGGCAGCTTATGAACAAAGACTGAGGAGCAACAGGCTGAAGATTTACTTTGGCAGCAGAGTGATGTCTGAAGGGGATTCTGGGCTGAACTGGAAAAGCTGCCAACTGCATGAAGAAATGTGAATTGAGATGATGAAGGGAATATCACAAGGCCACCAATATGCTCCACTGAAATGATGGTAACACTACGTTCCAAGTGCAGTAAATGCTTTGCCCATCATCTTTGGTGGTGAGAATGTAGAACTCGCTCCCACAGAGTGGTTGAGGTGAATAGCATAGATATTTAAGGGAAAGCTGGATAACTGCATGAGGGAGAAAGGAATAGAAGGATATGTTGATAGGGTGAGATGAAGTAGGGTGAGAAGAGGCTCGTGTGGAGCATGATGGGCCAAATGGTCTGTTTCCGTGGTATAAATTTCTATGTAATAAAAGGGTTCAGTGTCACTGGCTAATGGCAAACATAAGCAGTTAAATGATTAACAAAACTAGGGAATGCAAATAAAACGATCAAATGCAGAAAAGGTTGAGAGTTCAAGTATGTGGTACAGACCTTGCTGTACCTCCCATGAAACCCTCACATTCACTGAAAATCAAGGAAAAGCGCTCCAAGCAAAGCCCTGTTATTGCTGATTCAAGGACTGATAGTATCGACTGCCTGTCTTATAAATATTTATCCTAACTTAGGTTGCTCAGACTCAATCCATTAAACACAGGTCCATGTAAGGTCACCTCCACAAAGTCAAGTATTCAGAAGCTATTTTCCGCAGACTCTTGATGACATACCTTTGGTGGCTTCATCCAATCTTTTAATTGTGAATTTTGCGCTAATTTTTCAGAAATGAAGTCTTTGATTTGTTGTGTAGCTCCTTGTCATGTCTCTCAGATGTCTCAAAACACTTCTCACACACTGAATTACTTTCAAGGACAAAGTAGGTAAGCATAAGATTTTGTACGCAAGGGGTGTTCGTGGTGGGGATTGGAGCACACGTGATCAGCATCATGGATTTCCAGATCAGGTATAACACAGCTACATACACAGTAAATCTTCCTTGATTCTACACAGGCAATGTATTTCAGCTCCAACCTCAAATGAAACATCCCTTATTTTACCACTAACACTTCTCTACCATGCACACCAGCTACAAAATTGACAACTGATGCCAATTTGGGCCCATGCTCACAAGGAACTGGGTCAAGACTGTAAGAATTTGTCTTGCATACAAACCCTTAAAAATCAACAGAACTAAGTCTGGGCTGGACATGAACCCAGGTCTCAGAAGTCAATGGATACTGTCTAACCCACTGCACCATCCAGCCCTCTGTAATTTTATTTAAAATATATTTTCATTTGTTGTCAGCAGTCAATTAAAACTGAATCAGAACATCAGTCAATATTGATACTTAAAATTACATTTTCCAACAATAAAAATACTAATTTCTTAAAAGCTACCGGCAAGGATTAAGTAACAAAAGACACTTCAGTCAGAAGAAGTTCAGATTGCACAATTTGGTGCAAAAACAAATCAACTCGTTACATTAATTTTTTTGCAGTTCCTTAAGAGGACCTCATGGATACAAATGTAGATAGTGCCATTACCAAAAATTTATTTTTGAGCATCATTGGATCGATTTTAATGCTTGTTGAAAAGGTCTTGAACAAACTAAAGCAGCTAACTTTGCCAAGCTGTCTGTTATTTACAACTGGTGTACGTAGATCAAACTTCACGTTAGGACGAGCACCACTATTCCTGCTGCTGTTCTGTGTAACACCTAGGAGTTGTTTTGGTTGGGGAAGAGAGGTTCAAGTTTCTCCACTCATGAGGTTTCTGACTTTCGAGTGGGTACGAATGGCCATGTGCTGGCAGTCCACTGGTACCTCACCCGACTAGCCATTCTTCATGTGCATTTCTGGACAGAAAGCGTTGACAAGTTATTTGTTTGCTGGGGAGAGGGCATCACAGCTGAGCCCAATGCTGTACTGAAGCTGACATCCAAATACATGCACTTCCAAGCAGGAGTCACTGGATAGCGATCAGAAGGTACATTTATATTTCTTGACTTACTGGCATATTGTTTTTGTTGCTGTGTACTAAAGCATTTTCTGCAATCATAATGCTGTTATTCTGTAGGTAGCATGACACTGTCATGTGAAGTTAGGGCAATGGGATCGCCAGAAGTATCTCAATATTTGTAGAGGAAGTCCTTAGGAGTGTGTCAGCATTTAGAAGGAGACCTCGGGAGTGTGTTAATATTTACAGGGTGTCCTCAGGAGTGTGTCAGTATTTACAAGGAGACCTCAGGAGTGTGTTAATATTTCCAGGGAGTCCTCAGGAGTGTGTCAGTATTTACAGGGAGTCCTCGGGAGTGTGTTAATATTTACAGGGAGTCCTCGGAAGTGTGTTAATATTTACAGGGAGTCCTCGGGAGTGTGTTAATATTTACAGGGAGTCCTCGGGAGTGTGTTAATATTTACAGGCAGTCCTCGGAAGTGTGTTAATATTTACAGGGAGTCCTCGGAAGTGTGTTAATATTTACAGGGAGTCCTCGGAAGTGTGTTAATATTTACAGGGAGTCCTCGGGAGTGTGTTAATATTTACAGGGAGTCCTCAGGAGCGTGTTAATATTTGCCAGCAGACAAGTCTGAAAACCACTGAAGACTAAAACTCATTCAAGAGGCAATTAGATGCTATGACCGGTGGGGATGGGACACCGTAGATTTCTATGGACGGATGGCCTCAGTGGGCAAAATGGCTGTGCACAGAGCTGGGATAATCTGATGAGCGGAGTGGCAACGGGAATTTGGTGCAGATGGGGAATTTAAGAAATTTAAATCAAGGGACAACAGTAAATAATGGCACTGGAGGAAACAGTAAAAGTGACGTCATAAGCAACACACAGAGAGGAGCGGCAAAACCCGAGGAAATTAAGAAAAGTGTACAGGTAAGTATCTAGATATCTTTTTGTGTGTTTAGTATCTTTAGTGGTTGGTGTTAAACTTGAGTTAGTAAGGATTTAATATTATTGCAAGTAAGTGTTTAAGCGTAAGGAAAAAGAGCTATCTTATTAAATTCTAACTGCATTTAAAGACACTAATAACTGATAAATAGATAAGTAATTAATCACAGTAACTAATAACTAATTTATTTAACATCAAGCTAAATCCATCTATTTAATAAATCTAGATCTCAAGTGACCAATTAGTTTAAGAAATAAAGAACAGATAACTAATAAATAAATTAATTAATAAAGTCATGGCAGTGCAGGCAGTGTGTTGAGATTGTAGTATGTGGGAGTTCATGGACAGCAAGACTGACCCTGGCTGCCAATTCTGCAAGAAATGTCTCTGCCTCGAGACACTCCGGCTCAGAGTCATGGAGCTGGAGTCCGAGCTAGAGACACTTCAACACACAAGGGAGGAGTAGGAATCACTGGATGGGTTACTCCAGAGTACAGTCACACACCAGAGGAAGACACAGGTGCAGGAAGGGGAGAGTGTGACTGTCAGTCAGCCAAGTAAGGGGAACGAATTCGAGGTAGAAGGAGGTCCAGCAGACACGGCTCCTGTCCAACAGGTAAAAAGTACTCGATACCTGTGAGGATAAGGAGAAAGACTGTGCGAAGGACAGCCAGTATGCCGACCAAGGCACCATGGAGCAGGAGGCTGTTCAAGGGGAAGAGATGCAGAGTAGAAAGGTTGTAGTTATAGAGGATTCTATAATTAGGGGGAAGGATATTATTCTTTGCAGTCAGGATCGAGAGTCCTGAGGGTGTCTACTCGGTGTCAGGGTAAGGGACTTCTTGAAACGGATGGATAAGAATCTGGAAAGGTAGGAGGAAGGATCGAGTTGTTGTGCTCCATGTCGGAACCAACAACATAGAAAAGATTATGGAAGGGTCCTGCTAAGGGAGTATCAGGAGTTAGGAGTTAAATTGAAAAGCAGGACCTCCTGGGTAATTGGGATTATTACCCGAGCCACGTGTAAATTGGCATAGGGATAAACAGATCTGGAAAGTCAACACGTGGCTAAAGGAGTGGTGTGGGAAGGTAGGGTTCCATTTAATGGGACACTGGCTCCAGTATTGGGACAAGAACATAAGAAATAGGAGCAGGAGTAGGCCATATGTCCCATCGGCCCTGCTCTGCCATTCAATAAGATCATGGCTGAACTTCTACATCAACTCCACTTTCCTGCACTATTCCCATATCCCTTAATGCCCAAGAATCTATCGATCTCAGTCTTGAATATACTCAACGACTGAGCATTCACAGCCCTCTGGAGTAGAGATTGGCAACAAAATATTGCAGGATACAAAAACATTTAGGAAGGAAAGGGAAGGAAGGAGTGGAGGTGGAGTAGCTGTACTAGTTAATTATAACAAATGGCAGTGGGGAAAAAAAGGATGTAATTAGCAGTAAGATAGATACAGACTCCATATGGACTGTGTTAAAACATAAGGGGGGATCCATCATCCTAACAGAGGTATACTATAGACCACCAAATAGTAGAAGGGAACAGGAAGAAATATGTAGATAAATATACAAGGTGAGTAGCAGGCATAGAATAACAACCATGGGAGATTTCAACTACCGTCAAATAAACTGGCAGGAAGAAGTAGCAAAAAGAGAAAGGGGAATCAAGTTTTATAGTGTATACAGGACTCTTTTCTTACTCAGCACGCAAGAAGTTTAAGAAAAGAATCACTGCTGGATCTTGTAATGGGTAATGAACCAGAATTGATAGGAGAAGTAAGAGTAGGAGAGCATCTCAGCAGTAGTGATCACAACATAGTAAGGTTCCAGATTAGGATCAAGAGTGACATAAGTAGGACAAAGACTAAGGTAATAGATTGGGAAAAAAGAGCAAATTATGAGGAAATAGGGTGGAACTAAAGTAAGTAAATTGGGAGAAAATCTTGAAAAACAGTGGGAAATCTTTAAAAGGGTAATCAAATCAAGAGTTGTAGAGAAATGTATTCCACTGTTTAGCCAAAAACAAACAAGCTAATTATGGGGCACCATGGATGAATAAAGAACTAAAGGGAAAATTGAATCTAAAGAAAAAGACACACAAGAAGTACTTAGATACTAAAGGAGAGGAGGACCAAAGGGAATACGAAGAATTTAGGAGAGAAGTTATAAAAACCGTCAGGGAGGCAAAGAGAAATTACAAAATCACATTATCAAGGAATATAACAAGAAATAATAGTGTTCTATCTGCACATAAATAACAAAAAGGAAAATTAAAGTAGGGACAGGGCCACTAAAGGATGAGCAAGATAAACTCACAGGTAATGACAAGAGAAATGGCAGAATAACCAGTTCGCCTCAGTATTTATTAAAGAAGATAACAAAATAGACACTTCACCAGAGGATGTGCTTAAAAAGATTAATACAGTTGGGATAGAAAGGGAGAAAATAATTGACAAACTAGCAAAACTAAGAGGATAAAACCCCAGTTCCTGATGGTATACGCCCACACATACTCAAGGAGACCAGAGATAATGTTGTTCCTATATATGAAAAGGGAGATAAAACCTGGGAATTATAGACCAGTCAGCTATAATATATATCAGTGATAGGAAAGATACTGGAATCTATAATAAAAGAAGTGATAGAAGAGCATCTAGAAAATATAATAAAAATAGTCAGCATGGATTCCGAAAGGCTAAGTCACACTTAACTAACCTGATAGAATTCTTAGCCGATATAATGGAAAGAGTAGACAAGGGTAATGCAATCGATGTCATATACTTGGATTTTCAAAAGACCTTCGATTGGCTCATGACAAAGGTTAGGCCATGTGGGGTCAGGGGAGAAATAGCTGAATGGATGGCAAATTGACTAAAAAATAGAAAGCAGAGAGCAGGGGTAAAGGGTAGTTATTCAGATTGGAGGAAGGTAGAAAGTGGTGTTCCACAAGCATCAGTGCTGGGACCACTGTTATTCATAATTTGAATTAATGATTTGGACTTGGGAACAAGTTACAGATGATACCAAACTGGGGGGTGTAACTAACACTGAGGAAGAATGCAACATAATACAAGATGACATTAGAAAACTTGCAGACTGGGCAGTTAAGTGGCAAATCGACTTCAACATAGATAAATGCGAGGTGATGCACTTTGGTAGGAAAAATAGAAACATAGAATCATAGAATGGTTACAGCACAGAAGGCGGCCATTCGGCCCATCGAGCCCATTCCAGCTCTCTGCAAGAGCACATCAGCTAGTCCCACTCCCACGCCCTTTCCCCGTAGCCCTGCATAGAATCATAGAATGGTTACATCACCTACAGCTTAGAAAATAAGAAACTGAATGGGGTAGAAGAGCAAAGGGATCTAGGGATACAGGTGAACAAATCATTAAAAGTAGGATCGTAGGTCTGCAAAGCAATTAAAAATGCTAACAAAGCACTGGGATTTATTTCCAGGGGTATAGAATTCTAAAGTTGGTAAATTATGTTAACCTTGTATAGGACCCTGGTCAGGCCCCACTAAAAGTACTGCGCACAGTACTGGTCTCCTTGCTATAAAAAGGACGTAGAAGCATTGGGGAAAGTGCACATTTTTTTTTTTACAAGGATGGTACCAGAACTGAGAGATTACAGCTATCAGGAAAAATTGAACAGGTTAGGGCTTTTTTCTTTAGAAAAGAGAAGATTTAGAGGTGACCTGAGAGAGGTCTTCAAAATTATTAATGGGTTGGACTGGGTAGATGTTAAGAGAATGCTTCCACTTATAGGAGAATCCAAAACTAGGGCCATAATTATAAGAAAGTTACTAATAAATCCAATAGGGAAATAAGGAGAAATTTCTTTACTCAGGCAGTGGTTAGAATGTGGAAGTCACTACCACAGGAAGTGGTTGAGGCAAATAGCTTAGATGCTTTTAAAAGGAAACTCGACGGCTGCAAATTTAATTCTGGAGGCGGGGCAGCTGGTTTTCGGGTTCCGGTCCCGCTTCCAGCTGCATCCGCTCTGCAGACGTGATTTTCCCTTGATTGGCCTGGTTACTGGCCAATTAAGAGGAAGCGGGTCTGATGACATCATTTGATGACGCGTCATCAGCTGGTTTCCTTAAAGGGACCACGTCCACCTGCAGTTTGACAGTTGTTCCTTCAGTGTTTGACAGTACTGAGGTGCTACAAACACCGACAATCACTGCACAAAGGTGAACGCTTGCACCCAAGCTCTCCAATGACTCTCTCCATATGCTTATGGAGGGAGTCACAGCACGCAGGTCGGTTCTCTTCCCTTCCAAGGGCGGAAGAGACCTCCCCAGAACACCAACTTACCTTGCACCTCCACCAACCCTCTCTATCTACTTTATCACTTCCCCATCTCACTAGCCACCCCTCACACTCACCCTACTGCAAGCATACCAACAAACAACACACAAGGGTAGGCACTTGAGAGGTTTAGCCAATGTCCATGTGAAGTTTCTGGTAATGTGTTGTCATACAGTGAAATCTCTTTTTCAAAAAGTGCCCCTTATTGGACAGATCTGAGTGCACCTTGAGAAGTGTCTTACTGAGTTCCAGTGATTGTTCAGTCTTAACTCCCCCCCACCCCCACGCTATAGTGATGAGTGTGTATGGAATGGCTTGGACATTAAAGGGATGCTTCATGGTGCTGGTGTCAACCTTGCGCATCATGTGGCAGCCAGGGTTTACAGTGTCAAGTGAAGTAAATCTAGCCATGGTGATGCCATCGCTGGCCTCCCGGCCAGCAATTTTGTCAGGGGCTGATGCCCTGTGTCCAGTGCAGCATCAGGTGATGGCGGAGAAGGTTGGTGACGTTGGTGTTGGGGCTGATTGTGGAGGGATTCGGAGGACCACGGTCTGATTGTTTCATTGGCTCCGATGTTGCTGGAATAGATAGCAGCTGCGGGTGAGATGACAGAAGCGATCTGTCAATGGTGAGAGAGGTTCTCCCAATGAGGCACTGGACATACAGTTGGATCTAAAAACTTGTAAGCTAAAGAAATCTCTATATGTATTAAAAATGCAGTAACCAACATTTTCTGTGCTCTGAAACTCACCATCTGCAACATGGCATCCTTGACACCACTTCTGCAGCTGTCAGCTTTTCACAAACATCAGAGCAGACTCAAAACACGCCAGATTTCCTACCCGGTCAATCTTTGCGATTTTGACAGCGGACCCGCCTCCAAACCTGCCCCCTCAGCGCGATTAAACTCACAGCCGACGAGTCAATGAGAGAAAAGAGAACAGAAAGATATGCTGAAAGGCTGAGATGAGGTAGATGGAATGGGAGGAGACTCGTGTGGAATATAAACACCAGCACAGACTAGTTGGGCCGAATGGCCTGTTTCTGTGCTGTATATTCGATGTAATTTTATGTAATCTTGATCTCCTCCCTTGAATAGGGCAATTCTCTGATTTGTAATTCTGAAAGACATTCCTATTGAAATTCTGCAGCGTCAAATTCACTGTCAGTCACTTTTCAACCTGCAGACTATCAACAATGACAGGACTGAAACAATTTTCTGCTTTCAATTTCAAACTGAATTTGGTAGCCATAGCTGAAAGGGTAAAAGAAGTTTAGCAAATAAAAGTTTCTATATTATAAATCAACAATTTTACTGGCAGTGTCCTCTGTGCTGTCTTTCAATTCATACGCCAGGAACTGCTCAGCTACCGTTACGCCAGATCAACAGGTCTGCAAATGTTGAGCAGGTATCTCAAGCATGCATATTCTCCAGCAGAGAGTTGCTTCAACACATGCTGCACTCCAATAACACAGGATGAATGAGATTTGTTTATATCTTTACATCTGTTAGCTTTAATGTGATTGGGCGTGGTGCTGTGCCCAGAAGTTGTATAAGCAAATGTGTATTTTCTCTCAGAAGTTGCCAACTCTTTTTTTTTAAATAAGCTGTTCCTTTCAAATTGGTGGATAAAAATAAAGACGTGACAGAAACTGAGGTTTGCTCTTTCTTTTGTTTGAAGTGTAGTTCTAGAAGCACTGTTTTCCTAGCCACTTGCTTGTTCTTCTGTGGTAAACCGGCTGCCAACTGCAACACAGTACAACCAATGTTCCCTGTAATTCTTTTTGGGGCCGCGCGGGCCATTCAAAATACCACGCATGCACGGTTTTTGCATTGAAAAGCCAGATGCGCAGGATCCCTGGAGCGCTGCGTGGCCACATAGCTTAAAGGGAACATCCTCATGAAGGATTACAGGTGTCTATGATGTTCCCTGACAAAATAATCAGCAGATTCCAGCCACCCTGCAGATTTGTATTGGTACAGCCTACGGTGACAAAATGCTCAAGAATTTCTCCTCGTTTTCATGCTTGCACGGATTATGTTCTTGTTTGCATTACACACCTCTGGAACTCTGCTCTTTGAACTTTTTGCGAATTCACTTGTCATTATGTCAAGTTATCAGTTACGCCTTTGAGAGTGTATAAAGCTACATTCTTGGTGATCCAGTTTCCTCTCAAATCGCTATTACTGGTGATCAAGGAGTATTTATGCACAACTTTCACTCGGCTTTGGGGGGGGCAGGTGTGAGTAGCTCCCGATAGGGTAGATTGTGCATGGTTTGTGAAAGTTGATTGTGAAGGAGTGTGCTTGTTGAGTCTTCCTCATTCCACACTTTATGTTCTATCTCCCACTCTTCCTTCTCCATATCAACTAATTCCACCACTCAACATCAAGTCCAATCGACTGTGTTGCTGATGATTCCACTCTACATGCATTCCCAGTGGCTGAATCACTGTATCGTGATATTCTCCACGCTCTTGGATGGGGCAATGAAAACCTTGTCTCTTTCAATTTTTGGAAGACACATTAGGGCTGATTTGCCTCTGCCTTGCCCCCAAAATGGGTGCAAAGTAGAGAAAAAGTGAGTGCTAATCCTTGGCTCCCATTTAACTCCTGAATAGCATTGCATCGCATCCAAACTGGGATGAAGAAACCCCAACAGATAGGTTGTGTCGTAAGAAAACTACTAGGCACTTGGTCTGAGTATTAAACAAGGCTTTAATCAACTGTTTTTCAACATGGAGATCTAGTTGTGTCCTTCACTAGTTCCTGTTAAAGAATGTCCTGAGCAAGCTGGGCCCATGCCCGAGTATTTATACTCTCCCTGGACAGCACCACCAGCAGGCCGCCCAGTATTATTTCATAAGTCATTTCCACATGAATGACAAGATTCATGTCAGGTTGCACCATCACATTTTCTACCAGCTCACAGAACATTACATAGCTATTTCCACGTTCGACAAAACCCACCACACACAGTCATGGAGCCTTTAGAATTGCAGAACGCTTCTTCTCTTAGGCCTGTACCCGTAATATTTAAATCACGCCTGACAGGAAGTCCAGGCACTTGTGGTTGCACTCCAGGTACAGTGTTCATAAGGTGCTCCCAGTCAGTGCTGGGAAGAGGAAGATCGGCTCTTGTTTCTTCATGTCTCTCGCAAGTTTAGCCAACAGCCAGTACTTTTGACAGCAGCCCTTTTAATCATCCTTCGTGGAACCCATTGAGTGGGGTGGTCTGCACAAAACTTCCTCAATAGGGTTTTAAATGTTTTATTCTCTCTTTCCTCCGTCCCCGATGATTGGGGATGGTGGGAGATGTGCAATTTGTGGGTACTACACATAGCCTTTTGTAGTTCTTAAACATTTTTTCCTGTAAAATGCGACCCCTGATCACGATCCACCTGGAGAGGCAATTCTCCAACTACAGACCACCTTACTCAATGGGTTAATCATCTCCCTACGTGTCTTATGGCTATCAGAGCGACCTCTCATTCCAGTACAGGTATTTCCCCATACAGGCCGTGACGAGGCATCGATCCGGACACCAGGGCACCTACTGATCCTTTCGGCCACCCCTTCGTGCAGGTGGGCGATGCTTAGGTTGCCAAAATGATGGGCCACGAAGATAACAACGATATGTACGTGGTCCAGCAGTTGGGGAAAATCCAGGAAGCAGATTAAAAGATATTTCGATGAGAAGGTACAACCGTTCGAGTACAATGTAGGAGCTGCGTTGATGGTAATGGATTATGGGAAATAGACCCAGCAAGCCAGATCTATCACTGATTGGGTGGCTGGGGGAGCTGCTGCAGGAGCAGTATTTAACAGATTGGATACAGAAAATCAGTATTATCATCAGGGAAGACCGACAGGACAACTGAAGAAGTTATTAACTAAAATAAATGAGAGTAATCAGGACCTGACCGATGAGGGGTCAGAGGGTCTTTGTCCTGTAATGAAATAGTCCAGGGTGTTAACGGATAAAACGACAGAAGATCAGTGGGAGACGTTCAAAAAAGATTTTAAGGTGATACAGAACCAGTTTATACCCATGAGGGGCAAGAGCTCTACTTGCCAAAAAAACCAGCCATGGACGACTAAAGAGGTAAGGGACGGCATAAAATCAAAAGAAAAATCATACAAAAATGCAAGAAATAACATATATCCTGGCGACTGGGAAAGATACAAAGAACAGCAAAGGGTCACAAAACAGATAGTAAGAGCACAAAAACTTGCAAGGGATATCAAAATCAACACAAAGAATTTTTACAATTATATTAGGAAAAAGAGGGTAGTCAAGAGCAATGTTGGCCCCTAAAAAACTGAAAGCGGTGATATTGTCAATGATAATAAGGAAATGGCGGACATGTTGAATAATTACTTTGCGTCAGTATTTACAGTAGAAGAGGATAGCATGCTGGAAATCCTAAGGAAACCAATATTAAATTAGGGACTGGGACTCAATAAAATTAACATAAGTAAAATAACAGTAATGAAGAAAATAATGTCATTAAAGAGTGACAAATCCCCAGGACCAGATGGTTTCCATCCCAGGATTTTAAAGGAAGTAGGTGAGCACTTTGCAGATGCTCTAAAACTATAATCTTCCAAAGTTCTTTCAATTCAGGAATCATTCCTTTAGATTGGAAAATTGCGCATGTCACTCTGCTATTTAAGAATGGCGAGAGAGGGAAACCAGGGAATTATAGACCAGTTATAGCCTAACATCTGTTGTCGGGAAATTGCTAGAATCTATAATTAAGGACAGGGTGACTGAACACCTCAAAAATTTTCAGTTGATCAGAGAGAGCCAGCATGGATTTGTGAAAGGTAGGTCATGCCTGATAAATCTGATCGATTTTTTTAAGGAGGTGACTAAAGTAGTGGACAGGGGAAAGTCCATGAATGTTATTTATATGGACTTCCAGAAGGCATTTGATAAGAGACTGTTAACTAAGGGAGAAGCCCACAGAATTGAGAGAAAATTATTGACCTGGCTAGGAAATTGGCTGAGCGGCAGGAGACAGGCAGTAGGGATAATGGGTAGGTATTCTAATTGGCTGGATGTGACTGGTGGTGTCCCACAGGGATCTGTATTGGGGCCTTAACTATTCACAGTATTTATTAACGACTTAGATGATGGCACAGGAAGTCATATATCCAAATTTGCCGATGACACAAAGATAGGCGGCATTGTAGGCAGTGTAGAGGGAAGCATAAAATTACAAAGGGATATCGACAGATTAAGTGAATGGGCAAAACTGTGGCAAATGGATTTCAATGTAGGCAAATATGAGGTCATCCACTTTGGACCTAAAAAGGATAGAACAGGGTACTTTCTAAATGGTGAAAAGCTAAAAACAGTGGAGGTCCAAAGAGACTTGGGGTCCAGGTACACAGATCATTAAACTGTCATGAACAGGTACAGAAAATAATCAAAAAGGCTAATGGAATGCTGGCCTTTATATCTAGAGGACTAGTATACAAGGAGGTAGAAGTTATGCTGCAGCTATACAAAACCCTGGCGTACTGAGAGCAGTTCTGGGCTCCACACCTTAGGAAGGATATACTGATCTTGGAGGGAGTGCAGTGTAGGTTTACCAAAATGATACCCAGACTTCAAAGCTTAAATTACGAGGAAAGATTACACAAATTAGGGTTGTATTCCCTAGAATTTAGAAGGTTAAGGGGTGATCCGATCAAAGTTTCAAGATATTAAGGGGAACAGATAGGGTAGATAGAGAAAAACTATTTCTGCTGGTTGGAGATTCTAGGACTAGGGGGCATAGTCTAAAAATTAGAGCCAGATCTTTTAGGAGTGAAATTAGGAAACATTTCTACACACAAAGGGTGATAGAAGTTTGGAACTCTCTTCCGCAAACGGCAATTGATGCTAGATCAATTGTTAATTTTAAATTGGAGGTTGATAGCTTTTTGTTAACCAAAGGATATGGGCCAAAGGCGGGTATATGGAGTTAGGTCGCAGATCAGCCATGATCTCATTGAATGGCAGAACAGGCTCAAGGGGCTCAATGTTCTCCTGTTCCTATGTCCACGCAAACCGGGATAAGATTAACAAAATCATATACAATCAAGGGACCATTGCATCTCAGGCCTCTAGGGCGGTGGTGTGTAGCATGTATTTGAGCCATTGGCAAGAGAGAATAACAGAAGGGCTGAGAGACATAGTCGAGGGAAAATTACTCACTTAGTTAACAGATAAACAATTGATTAAGTGGTTACCAGGCAAAACTAACCTGTGTCTAGCAAGATTCTTTGCGAAGGCGTATATTGCTGAAGTGCCCTGCAAACACCGTGGGGCTCAGAAAATCTTTGGATTATTGATTGTGCTCCCTAGACTGGGCAATCAATCTGGCCTACCTTTATTTTCCGTACAGTTGGTGGGGCGGTTAGAAGGAACGACCTTAAATTAATTCTATCAACCCCCGCCCTATTTGGTCTTGGGTGAACAGTGGGGGGACAGTGAACTTTCAATTTTGTGTTCAACAGGGTGATGCCTGGGCTTGTGAAACTAATTACACTCAGGACCAGCAGTCATCTGGATATACGTTCGCCAATGAATCACCGCTCTGTATCATGTGGGTAATGTCCCACAGGCAGGGTACTCGCATTGCTTACCAAGGGAATGGGAATTACTGTTGCACGACCACCGAGAAGGCTTTCACACATGGAGGTAGAGAGTGTCCACTTACGCAGTCCATGAAATGTGTAACCCCCTCCCATATGTTCGAACTAGGGTCCCAACGGGTCACTTCGGTAACTGTAGTTGATCATTACATCACCAGACTGCAGCTCCGTGGGGACTTGATAGAGGAAGCACTACAGGCTGTAATTCGATTCGGGCACACGATTCCCCCATTATCATTCAGTCTTAAAAGCGTTTTGAATAGAAGTGTTACCTCTCAAAAATATGTTCAAAATGCAACAGGCTAACAAGGAAGTGGAGAAAGCTATACAAACCCTTGGGGCTAAATCATGGTCGGAGAATGTCTATACTGCTGGTGAATCTCCATGGGCATGTTTGGTGCGATATGCTTTCCTGATCATACAAGTTCTGGGAACCATATCACGAATCGTGTCTACCTGCTGGATCCACAGATGGGTCTCCAAGTTAAAATAGAATGCGCACCATTCCAAGCCATTGCCCCATTGGACTAAATTGATTAAATAAATGAGGGGTCGAAGACTTGGGGGGCTAAATTCGGTTGATTTGCACCTCCCGTTAGCGCCCTCAGGGCGCTAACAGGGCGCAAATCAACTAGCGCCTGAGCGCGGCGCTGCTAACGCCTCCCGCGAAATTCAGTGGGAGGTTAGCGGCGGCGTTAACTGTTAGCGCCGGGTGGCGATGACGTCATCGCCGTGCGCATCGCCCCGCTCGCGCCCTGGCTGTAATATTGGGTGGCGCCCCCCGACTTACCACCGGACGCTATGTCCGCCGGGGTCAGGGGGGCCTACCTGCGGCCAGGGGCGGCGCTAGTTAAAGGGGAGGTGGCGGGCGGCCATTTTTGTTGCTGGCCACCTGCCACCGGTGCTGTCCCCGGCCCCCGTGAAGCCCCCTCGCGAGATGCCACCTGAGTGCCGGGCTCATTTGCCGGCACTCCCGATCCCTGGTGGCCCAGCTGGGCGCTGGGACGCGCTGCGCCAGGCCTCTCCCCTTTAATAAGGGGAGGAAGGCCTGCAGTACTGCGGCACGTAGCGCCGCAATATTGGCTCGCAGCGCCCCAAAAGGGATGCGGGGCGCTTCCTGTAGCACCCCTCCTCCCTCTCGGGGCGCTACCTGGGAAAATCAGCCGCGGGGGCGCTAACTTCTTCAGGGCGCTAAAATTAGCGCCCCAGTGAAGGTAGCGCCCCAATTTTTACCCCTTGGTCTTCTCTCTCTTAAGGTGGTGAATCTGTAAGAATATTGGAAATAAGGGTAAACTGACATAATTTTCTTAATGCTACTAACCATCATGCTCTGCAGGCTGTGCTGTGTATTTTGCTGAGCGTATGGTTTATTTTGCTGAATTTCAAACTGGTAACCTTTGACTAGTGACCGACCCTTGTTACCCTCACTGTGAGGCAAAGCATTCATATAATAAAAGAGGAACAACGGTTCCAAAAAGCGGAACATAATCCAAAGATAGCAATAAAACTAGGACAATGACGAGATAGCTCGACAAGTGTGGTCAGACAAACTGGCCACCTTGAAAAACAACCTTCTGAAAAGTCTTGTGAGGAGATGTAATGTTAAACAAGCTGACCATCTTGAATTCCTTGAAAAGCAAGTTATTAATCTATAAAGGGTCTGTGAATAACAATCCCATATATGGTGTGAAATTCCTGCCAGGAGGGGGCATAAAAACCCACCGTCTTTTGAGCTCGGGGCAAAGGTAACAGCAAAGACCACCCAGCAGTCAGACCACCCAGCAGTCAGACGAACACCCAACTATCGAAAGACTGCCTAGTTGTCAGAGAACTTGTAACAACTACACCGCCACCTTAATTGTGAGCACGGCCCAGAGATCATACGGGTGATATTGTTTTAATCTCCAATATTGCTGCGGGAGCCTACTGTTGCTTTGATCTCTGGATTATTACGATTGCCTTCTAATTTTTGATACTTTTACATGTTTGATTTAACTATTAATAAATGAGACATTGATAACCATTTGGCGTCACGTCCGAATTAACGCTGCGTCTCAGATGAAGTTGAGCGCTGAATGTCACGCTTAGTTTGCAAGCAACTTACATGCATACAGGTTTGAGGAGGAATTACTTGCACGCAACTGGCCCACATGAATAGGACTTGTATGTAAACTATAACAGTAGCAGTGAGGACTATGGAAAGGAAACAGAATATTGCAAATGACTGAGATTGACTTGATTCTAAAGTCATCAACCCATTATGCATTCATACCTGGATTGTGTCCTGAGTGTCTTGTCTGGAATTCCTCAGCATACATGGGCCTGTTTGAGTACAATGTTTCCTGCTGGGACTGTTCCTGCCTCATCTCCTCTCCCGGCTGCATATATCCAGAGCCATGGCTGGATTGAACACAAGACAGGAATCAGGAACAAATATTCAGCAATGCTACAAGCAAACTTCTTAACCAATATTCTGCACAAAAGGATTTAACGTTTCTGTATTACAAAGACTTTCCCGACAAAACCACTCTTAGCAAACCAAGGCTTCACTTGAACCCAGTGTAACACTTGTGATTTTAACTGAGTGCTGAATAATCACTTGCACTGATGCACAAATTGGACACCCAAGGCTCATAGCTCATAAACCATGCAGTAAATTGTAATTGATAAACATTATTTTACGATGCTGCGTAAGTTGCATGAACTTGAAAGACGGGTGAAGGGGTTAAGTGTCGTTTTGCAGTTGAGAAGATGAAGGGGTAGAAATTGGCCCTCAATGCACCCGTTTTATACCATTTCTCTGGTGTTTCTGCCGATCTTCCGCCAAAGTTACAGCTGGTGTTCGGAAAATCCTGGTGGAAATTTTATTGTTTTATGCTATATTTTTTCCCCTGCATTTGTTGACTTTTGTTATCGGCTGTCTTTTGGACATTAAGATGGGGGTACATGGGAGAGGGTCAATATTTTCAGGGACCTTCTCGCGCACACAAGTTTAAAAACCACTGCATTGCATCATTTACTGCTTGTTGATTTTATTTTTTGCTGGAAACAAAAGAAATTAGCCCAAAACATATAATGATAAAGGTTCAGAGTCAGAACTCTGTTGTACTTTGCAGGCTGGGAGTGCGTAAAGGGGACTCAGGTGTGGAGGTCAGTAAGAATATTCCTTTCTGCTGGACAAGACTTTCGATGCACTGGGCCATTAAACCTGGAACAGAAATATATGAGATTTGAGGCCATAAACTGTTGAGTAAAATTTGGAAAATTCCACTTGGGCATCATTTCCTTTCATGCGCCTGAGGGAGAGTATATCGATAATAAAAGGTTAAAGCAGAGCCACTTAATGCTGCATTTAAACTCCTTGGCCGAATCGGTCGCCAGGTCTACTAGCTTGCACTCTCTGTTTGCCTTGCAGTCAGGTGCACTCTGCATAAAAAATGTGTCTGAGACAGCAAATGAGCTTGTAAGCAATGAATGGAAAATAGCGTCTGGGTTAAAAAATGTACTCTACTCACTGAGATTAAACAGATTGTAAACATGTTAGATATTGGGGACGGACTGCTGCTCTTCAGGCATTGCGTGTGCTTTCACTGCACGGAGTTAAACTTTGTGCCGTAATCAGATCATTAACATATTATCGCAGGGCAACTGATAGATTTCTACCCATGCTAACGGAGTGTCCAACAGCAGGAGAATACCCAGAGCAGGCGTGGAAGATGCTGTTGCCAGTCAGGGTGAAGCCACATCCATAACACCCACCAACACGACTTAAATGACTACTGATATGTCACAGCACATACAGATCTAGGGTGTCACTGCATTCACTACAGTTGCAGGACCACCTACTGACCGAGCAGAAGCAAGTACTGTGCCGCCTCCATCCCTAGAAGCAGACACTAATGCATTACTTGTGACCATGTAAATATGTGTTGTGCCGGAATGCAGGACCTAATTGATGGCCTAAAGTGCAAACACACCTGTCCAGCACGCCTCTTCTGATCCTCCTCAACCACAACCTGCAAATACATAGGGTTGCTCAGAGGGATACCTTCAGCTTTTATACAAGCACCACATAGTGAAACATTCCTGGGGAAACAGGCACAGATCGCAGACAGGATCCAGCTTTAAGAAGCTCTCAGCAAGTTCATTTCTGGCAAAGCAGCATGGGAATAGGCAGAAACAAGAACAGCGGTTACTCATAACAAGCCTAAGCAAATGAATCCACTTCAAGTGAAAGGACCCAATACATAGGAAGGGCCTTTCCAAGCAGTTCGGGTGCTCCAACCAGATTGCCCGTCTCAGCCTAGCTCCAGAATTTCACAAGTTTCTGATGAGGACCCTGCCCAGCTTCCTTGAATGGTATCTGGATACACAGAGTACATTCATTCAGCTAAATGCCAAGACGCACCATTGGGAAAAAGGAAGAGCATGATATCGTCTTGGAAGGTCTTCAGTTTGTCTTCCTCCATTTAACGAGACAGTCTCCCGAGACCCATCTTCTCCTACTGTTCTCTCAAGCAGAAAGCTTCGCTGCTGACGCATATTGACTCCAAAGGTCAGAGGAGGAATCCAATAAAGATCGTCCAGTGATCTGTATTTCAATTCTGACTTGCAGGGCTCTGGATTTTCAAAACTGCAGAGTACGTAGCACTTTATAAGAAGACAGGTCCAAGCCATTTCCCAGCCTCTGTTTGGTAAGTTTTTCCTATTTGATGAGTGTCTTAGCACATAAGGCTAAACAGGGGTTCCCAACCGGGGGCCCGCAAGAAGATTTCAGGGGGTCTGCCACTGGGTTTATCCCATCAATATACAGGGGAGACTACTGATGTTGATGGCATAAACATCAGTAGTCTCCACTGTATACTGAGGCGAGTGGAATAATCTCAGCTATACAGAGACTGTGCATGCACAGTCAATTCAGGTTCTTGCTGTTGGACACCATTTGAATGCTCAGACAAGTCCCTTTGCTTGTCACTGACTTTTACAGCATTATTTATCTTGGTAAGTTTCTTTTTGATCCAGCCCTAATCGCTTCCACGTTCATAAACCACTTGCCGCTTTTAACCATTAAATAAAATAGTGGAAGTTAGAACTTCTCTTCCGGGGATTAAAACCGGAGTTGGGAGTGGGGAAATCCGCGAGTTAGTCCGGCATTGCGTGGGCTGAGGTAGTGTGAGTCTTCCTTTCAACCCTTTTCTTTCCCCTCATGCGGAGCCACCCTATGTTGGTTGGAAGCCGCTCGCGCGTTTGAAAAGAGTGCTGTCAATGCAGAGAGTGCGCATGCGCCAACGTGGCCTTGGGGGCGGGGGTGGCCGAAGGAAAGAAAGAGACTTTCCAGTCTCTGGGCCTGAGGTAAGGCCATAATAATCGGGATCTGGTGTGACTCTCTCCTTCAATGTCTTCAGTCTGAGTTAATAAAATAGCTGAAGGTGTTATCATTATTTTCCTCGTACCTCAGACTCAGAGCTTTATATTCATGGCCATGTGCTTCTCTGATGGACAGATAGACCTAGTCTGGGTGCTCGTGTCCTTTGAGATATCGCTGGTTATTTGTGAAAGGTTTGGGGAGAAAGAAAGGGGGGGCACTGCCTTTGTCACTAAAGGATTTATGGTGATGAGGTCGGGTGGATAAAGTCGCTCAGAGCCCTATTTATTTCTCCATTTCTCTAACGTGCCATCTGCCTCTGCGCTGTTAATTCAAGTCACTGGCTTTCACCTCCGTGTTGGGGTTTGGTATTGAAATAAGAGGGAAGTTCTGTTTCCGAAATGGAGGACGTGGACCTGGAATTTTAGTCCAGTCCGACCGAGTGTGCACAAAACGAGCCTGTAGTGAGCACTGAGTTTGTTGCTCTGGTTCATTTCCTGTTCAGCAAATGGCTGATGCGGTGGAGCAGACCCTGGGCAATAAATGGGCACATAATGTAAATTTAGGATAAAAACAGAAAATGTTGAAGAAACTCAGCAGATCAGGCAGCATCTGTGGAGAGAGAAACAGAGTTATCATTTCAGGTCTGAAACATTAACTCTGTTTCTCTTTCCACAGATGCTGCCTGACCTGCTGAATATTTCCAGCATTTTCTGTTTTTATTTCAGATTTCTAGGATCCGCAGTATTTTGCTTATGTAAATTTAGGACTTAATAAATTTGTCTTTACGTAAGGTCTAACAGGCTATTAATAATTAATAACTAATTTTTATACAGAAAAAATACTTGTGTAGTGTTACAGGGGTCCATGGAATTTTTATAACACAGGAGGGGAGCCTCAGAAGCAAAACAGTTGATAACCCCTGGTCTAGTGGACATTTTCCATATAAAAGTTTGAGACTTCAAAAGACAGATTCATGGCTAACTATTTTTCTCATCCCTCTCCAAACTAACTGTTTTGTTGATTACTGATTTGAAATGGCATTGGTTAATTTCTTACCTGTGCAGGTGACCTGCTCCAGAAGGTGGGTTCATTCCTGTCTCTTCATACCTCTGGTGAGCCAAAGAGAGAGATCAGGATTTTAACAACTAATAACATTGACACATTGCTAGCCTCCAATATTTCATTTTCAAAATGGGTGATAGCTGTCAAAAGCAAAGAGAAGATACCAGACATAAAGTTAATGAATGATTGATGAAAATTGGTTGTGTTTAGCATGCCTTGGCTTTCCTCTCCTCTCCTTCCCCCTCCTGCACCAGTGGTTTCTCACCCTCACCATTTTAACTTGTAATCAGTTTGTTACCATTTTCCCCCACTCGCAACTATGATGATCATTCAGATGTACACACTGTGTTAATGGTCACTGGTTATTAAATTACCCCTTTTAATTCAACAGGGACGACTACAAATATAGACAATATGACCCATCTGAACAGACATCACACGTGATTTGCAGGAAATTAGAACCCGAGGGCTGGATCCTGGGAGACCAAGGATACCCGTTGCCACCTTTGCTTATGGCCCCCTATGCAGCGTCACCGCACACCAGCCGAGCATAAATACAGTGCAATGCCTGCCTCCACCAGATCCATCATCGAGCACACCATTGGTGTGCTGAAGTCGTGCTTCTGGCACCTCAAAAAAGTCTGGGGGGGGGGGGGTGGGGAGTGGATAGGAATATCCTACATTATAACCGAGCAAAGCTTCCAACATCATCGGGTCTGCTGCATTCTCCATAACGTGCCATTCAAAGAGGAGTAGGTGCAGCAAAAACCTTCAGAAGAGCAGCTCGAGGATGGTGCGGAGGAGCCTGAAGAGGCAGCAATACAAGCACCTTTGTCAGCTGCAAGAGCCATTCACCAGGCCTTAATACAGGGCACTTTCTCCTAAAGAACCCTCACCATTTCCAAACCATCCATCATCTTTCCATTTCCTGCAACAATCACAATCTCAACACCTGCCAGCCAACCCACACCTCTTCACACAGCACATTTCTTCACAAATTAATCTCTATGCAAACCCTGTAACTACTGTTTGACGTTTTTTCCGTAACGAGTGCCCTTTACCACAGTGCTTCCCCGTCTTATTATGTTGTGTGTGACAATCTAATCTGGTGTTGCAATCCCCATGGCCGCAAGTGGTAGGATGCTACCTATGCGGTTTGGATAGGAAATTAAAGTACAAGTCAACACACGCTGTCCTCCGTGGCCCTTTTAAGACCAGTATTGGCTCAGGCCCGTAAACAACTTGCTGTCTGCCATCTCAGACCATAATGGAAACTGAAGAGGTACAAAAAAAAACTGTAGAGGTCCGGGTCTGTGACCTTCTGTTTCGTTAGCAACATCAGCACCAGCTGGAAGACGGTCTTAACCCTACATTAGCTGGACATCGTACCCAGACTCTACATAGTGAAGCCAGGGCTCAAACCATACTTTTAAATGCTCATTTTGAAAACAATGGAAAGCAAGGAGTTTAAGAATAGAGGTCACTGCACTCTGTCAGAAACTGATGAAAAAGGCCAGCAAAAGCCATATTAACTGCTAGATGGAGACTTGGATCATTAACTGTCCATACTGTAATAGCATACATAAACACCCCATGGAAAGAACTTCCTTTGTACCAGCATAGAAGTGTTTTCTGTTAGCCGATAAGAACGCATGGCAAAATAAAGGTTGGAAAACTGAATGCTATGGATTGTATACTAGTTGTCAATACCTTAGTATTGAGAAATTTTAAGTGCGATCAATGATTTGTAATGAGAATTTCCAACCAGGCTAGTTGTAATTACAATGGACTTGGGGACTGAGTGATGTACTTAGACACTGGCCCTTCGGCTCTGGGATCTGGGTGCAAATCCTGCTCAGACTAATGAAGTGGAAATCTCCCCTGCATGTAAAGATCCCAAGTGGATTGAGTTTGGACAGCCTCAATCCAGTTCCTGGCAGCTCCTCACCTCTCCAATATCAAACGCAATCTCACTCAGATCACTGCCACTTAATCACTGCTAGCTATATTTTATCATTCCAATGTTTAGAGATATTGGATGAAAATTAATTAAGCCAAAATAAAATTCTGGAGAATGATGAGGAGAAAAAAAACAATTCGAAACTGATCTGACTTCAGCAGTACGTGCCGTAATGGAAGTGTTTACATATGTATGAACACACTGTGTGAAATGCTTTACATGTTACGTACCGTGATATATGGATTGCTGAGACTCTGGGGTTGTTCATACACTGGTGTCCAGTGGCTGTTAGCTGACACTCTGGTTCCCCTGATAGGAGTGCTGGTGGCTGGCTGACCAAGGCTGACTGCTGACAGGACTTTTCCAGGACTACCTGGAGCTGCCAAAGCAAATGCATCATCGAGCAGAGAGTACATCTGCTGCCTTGCCTCTTCAATGGATGGCTGTGGTGGGATGTACGGCGGGGGAGCGGGAGGGGGAGGGTGAATGTGTGACGGAGAGTGAGGTCTAGGCTCCAGAGGCAGGTCAGGGTCCGACTGCAAAACACAGAACCAGATCAAGATTAGGTCAGTGGAGCTGGGGCAATGAAAGGCAAGACAAGGTAGTGAAGTCAAACAGCATCCAACTGTTCTGTGGGAGGGGGGTGGGGGGAGGGGTTAACCCAAAACCTCTTGGTCCAACCCAGTGTTAGATCTACTATTCAAAAGGAAGTCCGTTCAGAGTCCCGTGCCCAATTTTGACGAGTCTGTGAATGGACACTGAGGCAAGTACAGAAAAAGAGAGTTACAAAATTCATCGTCAGCGTGCTTTACAAATATGGTTCAATTCACCGTTTAGGAAGTGTACAAGCTGGTGTGATGGCACAGCGTGTTGGAGCCTCAACAAACTGTGCCACAGAGTGGTAGGGCACAGGCCTGCATTGGCAATCAACTCCATAGCAAGTTCCAGATTGCAACCATGCCAACATGAGAAGGTGTGAAATGAAGACCGATAATACCAACCTACATGCACGTTGGTGATCACAGGTGGATTCCCTCAGCCAGGATAACTGGCGCAGCCTGGCCCAGGAAATTCCAGGTACAATTTATACAATGTCATTTGGGCTTCCCTTCCTCTGAAATGGAAAGTTTTCCTTTCCTGTGGAAGCACTCTCATAAGCCTGACAGGAAACTGGTGTCAACTCCTCCACACTTGGGCAACAGTTTGAGTGGATGGCAGTCCAGTGGGAACTCATACAGTCAATCCTGTGTACTGTAGAGCTTCCCAAATTATCCACTTTAAGGCATAGGTAGCTGTCTTGCACCTTACGCATAGGTACAAAATGGCAGCAATGATCGGATCAGGCAGCGAGTAACACATGTAAACTCTATCCACTTCAAGTTTTTGTTTTGGCAGTGTCAAAGACAGAGTAAAACAATATTAAATGAATATGTGCTTTACCAAGGCTTAAATTTGACTCAAAATTACTGTGTACACATCTTTCACAAATTTCAGCCAAAGGGATACACAACACAACTGTAGTAGAGCAGTGTGATGTGATGGGTACATTGGGATTCCAGCTCCAATCTGACAGAGAGGTTGGACAAGGGCTTCCTCCTGACATTACCCATAAGATGAGCTACAGATCCCAGATGGACTTTAACAGATAGAAGTAAAGCAGGGAGAGACAATACTTGGATGCTCTCTGGTACTTTACCACAACTTGTACAACTAACTCATATACAGCACCTATAACACAGCAAAACATCCCAAGGTGCTTCAGAAAGGAGGAAGAGAGGACCATGAGCAGGAAGCAAGATAATAAGAGAGATGGCGAAAGGCTTGTCAAAGAGATAAGTCTTGAGGAGGCCTCTGAAAGTGGGAAGAGATGTAGCAAAGTGGAGGGGCTACACAACAATGTTGGAGCCAAAGCTTGCCTGTCCTCTCATCTGGAGATGGTGCATGGACTTTAACAGAGGGGAGAGGGAAAAGTAGATATCTATAAGGCACTAAAGGAAAAGGCAGATATAATTATGGTTCTTCCATGCTTACAACATAGGCTGCATTGTTCACTCCAGGTGGCTTCTTGTAGGTCCCGTCACTGTCTGTGGTTATCAGCCTATCTTTTTCTGCATCCATCATGCTGCCGTTGACCTGGTGCCTCCGTCTCTGTCGTGGAGACCTTTTGGCTCGATAACTAGAGTGAAGAAGAGCAAAAGACTCATTGGGAGCCATCTAACGTCTTTGGGTTTGGGGTCAAATCGCAGGCAGAGAGATTGAGACCAACAAAATGACCACAAATCTACAATGAGTACAATGAATCCATGTATATAATGGCCCTGAAACTGCGGTGTCTGCGACTGCGTACTCCAAGCACGCTGTCGTATTCCCTATGAAAGGCTCCGCAAGTTCCGGATTTCCGCGCGAGATCCGTAACTTGCGGTCTGTCAAGGTACACTTTGACAGATCATCCAAACTGCCTGAAAAATTAGTATTGCTGGCGCAGAGTTGGGCTATTTGCTCAACAACTCTTGCGACTGGTTAAAGCAGACATAGGGCCTGCTTGCATCAGCGTAAGGGTATATATAAGGCTTAAATAAAACATTTAAAAATCCTCCAAAATTATGCACATACACTTTTTAAATGAGTTTAAAATTATTTATCAAAAATTAAATTTTTACTGAGGTTGGTGCAGTGAAGGAACTTATGAATAAGATTGCAATTCTATAATTAGTAGTATTCTGTACATTGTTTGGGGATTCCATTGCATATCATTAGGGGATTCCCTTCGTAAATGATTGCAATGGAATTCCCCTTTGTCATTGGAGGACCGAGCCCACGTGATCCCAGGGATGCTTCCGAACCGCCTGCATCCCTGGGATCCGTGGGCCATTACGTTGCCGTCCGCCTGAAGGCCTGATACCACAACTCTTCGCAGCCTGGGCGCCAGGAGGTAATTTCATAAATGTTTCGTTGGTCAGAGGTGTACTCCAGAGGTACGCCTCCAACCGCAATTACTAGGTCACTATGTACCCCCTATTTTCAGCTGCAAGTTATAGGAAAAACTGAAAATTATACTTGAAGAGTTATGGTAATTGTGAATATATTCTTACAGCAAGATATTTGGGCATGGGGGAGGACAATGTGGGCAGTGGCTGTGGAAGGGAGGGCACTGTGGCCAAGGGAGCTGATGTGGGCTGGGGAGGCCATGCGGGTAGTCTTTGGTGTCCTTGTCATTACACCAATATTTGCGCCCATGCTCCAATGGTCAATATAGACAAACAATGTAAAATAATCAGTAATGTATTATTTTATATCTTGTGCATCACATCACAGTTCTTTTATATATATTCATAAGAATTTCGTGATGCGAATTTGAATTTGCTGGTAGCTGCATATTTATTTGGTCAGTAAACTTAATTTGTGCCATCAAAATGTCAGTGTAATGATACTAGTTTGTTCACCAGTACTACAACTGGTAACTTTATCTCGAGTTTCAAAAGACTAACGGGCTCCAAGTAATGTTGTTTTAGAGTTCAACTTTCTACATTTTTATTCACAGAGGGTTCTATCTCAAGGAAATCGTTCAAATGACCGTGTAATACTTCACTATTATGCCCACCTTTTCCTTGGTTCCACAAGGACAGACGGGCCATCAACACTGGGATCAAGGATCCTATCGATATGAACCTGTGCCCTGCGGTAGACTCTGCGTCGTTCCTTGGTATCGATGGTACCAACTTCATCCATGATGGGGAAGTCGTAGTGTCCTTTCCTTTTGGCTCGGAGTCTGATCTTGTTGCGGTGGTGTTCAATTTCGGATTTCTGTCTCAAAGCTCTCTGAACCTGAAGGAGAAGGAGAGGGAAGACATTCAGTTGCTTACAGCCTGACATTGTTCTCTGGCACCTTCACGGGTAGGTGCCAAAAGTCTATAGAATCACATCCTGGGGCTGCAGCCGAGAACATACACAAAGAAGGAATCAGTTTAGTACTGGGAGCGGGATAGGGTGTAAGCAGGCAGGGTGCCAGATAACATTCGTCACTCCGCACCTTTGATTTATGCAGAAATATGAAGTACAATGGTCTCCTTTTAAGCTATGACCAGGCCCATCTGGATCTATAAAGAGAAATGACATTTAGTGTGCAACCATTCATCAGAACTGGTAGCTAAGGGAGCCCTTTAATGGAAGTGAGCAAAGAGGGGCGAGAGATAATGCGCAGGATACCCAGCAAGGTTTTTATTTGAAAAGCTGGAAAGAGGTGATAACAGGCAGAGAGCTCAGTGAAGCAAATGAAAGATATTAAATGAAAACAGTAATCTGTAAGAATAGGTACATTACGCACTGATAAACAAAAAATGATGGAAACACCCAGCAAGCTTGACTGTACCTGAAAAGAGAAGAGACAGACATCCCTTCACTCAGATTCCAGACTCCACGCCAGGCCAGAATTGTGCTCTGATAAAGAGTCCACACCTGTAATGCCAACCCACCTACCCCCACGCTCCCCAGATGTTGATGGGCTTCCTATGCATTCCCAGCAACCTCTGCCTCAGATATTGGGAGAGATAGCTAAGGTCTGAAGTTGGCTAAGGTTGAGTCGAGGGCTGTAGGGTGCCCACAAGATGAGATACTATTCCTGAAGCTGGTGTTGAGGTTGGTTGGAACAGTGTAGGAGGACAAAGCCGGAGAGGTCAGAGTGGGAATGGAAGGAAGAGTTGACTAAGCACATTGCAGACTCGCTTTAGCTCAACAAGGACGAGTAAAGGCACTTGCAGTTTATAATGAAATGGTCCTGGGGAAATGGTGCTTCAATGCATGCCCACAACTCTGCTGCACTCTCCCGCTACAGTATTTACCTTTCATTCCTTTCTACTGCTGCTCCAGGTCAAAGAAGGAGATGTACGATTCCAAGAATTCTAAGGGAGCCAATCTAGCTCAGTACGTTCAGCTTTAACTGTAGGCCTGGTGGCAGGCCACAAAATATGGGTTGTTAATATTGCTGGGCCAGTCCCATTAAACAGAGGGACTACTGTATGCCCTGCCATTGACTACACACCACCAATGTAAAACTGCCTCTAAAAGGAGTTAGGTAGACTTGTGTGTATGAGAGAGTGGGAGATGGCTAGTTCTTTTCTGTGATTTAGAAGAGAACTCCTGTATCAAAACAATTAGGTATGACTATTCAAAGCTTTTTCTCCCAATAGACATTTTAACACAGCAGGAGATCATTCTACGCATCATTTCTATGCTCAAGATATCCAGTAGATAAACTGGAGCTATCTACTCCACTCCAGTCCTCATTCCCTTCTCGTTCTCCACGTCCTTGAATATCTTTCTTCTTCAAGTATTATCTCATTACTGTGTTTGACTGGGCTTCAATAGCCACATTTTGTTTACTTTAGTCCACAGGTCAAGCACCTTGTTGTGAAAAATGGCAACCGTCACTGGACTTAAAAGAAATTAATTATGAAGAGCTTTCGATAAGTTATTGAGAGACGTGTTAAGGTGATCCATAAAGGAAGACCTCTTGTTCTTTTTAATCTTGAATGAGAAGGAGGTTCAAGTGTACAATATACTGTTAAACCCTGTGCTATCTCTCCAGGAAAACCACAGGATGTCTCACCTCTTTATTTATTTTGTTTGTTTCGGCCACTCGCTCGGGAAGCAATGGATTCTGTAAAGGAGGTGCTGGAATTGGTTGCATGGCGATCAGCTGAATCTTGCTCGGTAGCCGCTTGCCTGCCTCGGATGGGCGTGACATCCGGTCAACATGGTCGAAGATGGAAGCCGAGGAAGGCTGCTCATCAGTCCTGCGCATCTGAGGAGGTCCTAGAATAGAACATGGGCGTTAGTCTACAGAATGCCCCTGAATCAAGTTAAAATGGGACGGGACAAAATGACAAAAAGAACTAATCAGTGCAAGGTTTAATGAAATGACACATGGGTACAGTTGTGTAATGGTTCTGTTGCTGGACTAGTAATCTAGTGGCCTGGACTAATAATCCAGAGAACGCAAGTTTCAGCCATGAACTAATAGAATGGCCTTGAGGGGCTGAATGGCCTACTATGAAGAAGCATTGCACATTTTGAAACCGAGAGGGCGACATCAGACTTCAACACTGGAGAGTCTGGGGAGGACTTTTTGTTCAAAATCTTTGAAGCACCACATTTTGTACTGCATTTCAGGTTTCCTTCTCTTTAATCCATGCCAGTAATGGCATTGACTGGGCAAAGCCCATTATGTCCCAGAGAGGCTCTATTCATTCAATTGAGAGCTCTGTTTACAGAATGGCCTGGGAACGGAATGAGAGTAACCTCACTACAGTATTGACTGACTGAGCAGTCTCCATACCTTGCAAATAACGTACCTTCCTAGAATGGTAAGCTCTGCATTGGCTCCCAGGCTAACCTGCACTTGGGAGCCCTACTAAAATGAGTGGAGGTGCTCAGAGAGGTAGGCAGCTCCACTGCGTTAGTGACACCACCAGAGCTGCCCCTATAGGGAAGGAGACACAAACCGGCAGATCTACAGCAGGTGAAGGAAACTATAGATTAGGTTATAGATCCCACAGGATAAGTAGTTATTATTGAGGTCCCAGGTTCCTGATAGAATTTGCAATACTATACTTATCTTCAGGTGAAGGGGACCAGCGGGAGTCGGGATTTCGGGGCAGGGGACCAGAAGGACTCAGGGTTTCAGGTAAGGAGACTAGTGGGAGTCTCCTTACCTGATAAAGTTGTATAAAAAGATGAACCAGAAGTTACAAACTCACTCTTACAGATTGATCTCATCCGTTACGGTGGTTAACTGAGGTCCACTGCATTATAGTCATCATCTCAAATTTTACATGCTGAATGTGTAATCAAATTCCTTGTAAATAAACTTGACTGTCAGTTTAGGCCTGAAGGCTGTTTAGTGACACCTTTCAGATTGGACAGGAAAATGCAGTCTCTGGTTCAAATACCGAGGTAAAGGATAATATTTGGCTCAGTGGCAGGCTATCCCGTTCAGGTCATGAGTCTGCTTATAGAAACTGCCTTTTTGCTGGAAGCAGAGTATTGAGAGAGTGCCCGAATTGTAACTATGCAAATTAATGCCAACAGTTATTTAAACTAATCCATGATTTGCAGTGCTTCATAGTGCACACCCAAGTGATCCATGAAGACAAACTGCTTTGCATTAAGATTTCTTTGCATGGTTATGCTTGGACTGGGAATAATATGGGTTTGAGGACTGATGCAATGGCTCTTATTTAAACCTGCCAATTCCAATAACAACTTCAAACCAACAGAGGGGGCCAGCACGCTTTCTAAACATTTAGCACACTCCGAGAACAAGCAGCAGATTTTTCTATGACACACTTTTAAACACCGGCCTGAGTATCCATGGTAACCACCACCAAGCATTTGAACACGTACACCTTCAAAGGCCTTGAAATGAACTTGACTACTGTCAGCTTCCAAGGGAGATAGCTGCTCTCCAGTTTCGTAAAGTAAGAGACTGAGTTACCAGTTTCACGCAGTGTTGATTTTCAGTTGCTGTGGCTTCAGCTGTATTGGCACTTTGTAAGAATAGGCCAAACCTCAATCGAAGGCTTCTGAGGTACACTTATAGGCTCAGATAATATTTTGGGGTACCCGCACTGTTTATATACTACCTTGGGGTACACTTAGTTATTATAATATTGGAGTAGTTATTGCTTATATAATAATTTTGCTTGGGTACACTAATCCTTTAGATAAGAATAATATTGGGGTGCACTTATCGTTTCTAATATTATCATTGTTGGAATACACTTAGCGTTTTTGTAATATCACTGTGGTACACTTGTTTATATAATATCGTGGGGGGTAAAATGCAATGTTTATAAGAATAATGTTGGGGTACACTTATTGTTTCTATATCATTTGGATACACTTATTGTTTCTATAATATCAAGTGGTATACTTATTGTTTAGATAATACTGTTGGTGTACTCTTATGGCTTAAATAATAATGTTGGGTGTGCACTTATTGTTTATATATTGTTTGGGTATGCTTACGCTTTAGGTAAGAATGTTGGCTACAGTTATGTTTATATAATGCTGGAGTGCACTTATTGTGTGGATTATAACGGTTTGTGACAATAATGCTCAAACTAAGGAGTTCTAGCCATTGCTAATCATGGAATTACAATTTACCTGGACTATGTAGGACTGTCACCTTTCTCCCAGTCCAAAACCAAAGAGGACAAAGCCCTTTCAAAGAATGCATGTGTAAAACAAACTCAATTGTTCCTGGCAAACAGTGCGCCCACACGTTCAGCTGGGAACCGGGCGCGCCCACACGTTCAGCTGGGAACCGGGCGCGCCCACAGAGTCAACTGGGAAACGGGCGCGCCCACAGGGTCAACTGGGAAATAGGTGTGCCCATGTGCTCAATTAGAAACGGGTACGCCCACATGTTCAACGGAGATACAGATGGGATCGCACTTATACGGATAGGAAGTAGGTGTACGGTTACAGAGGAAATGGGCCCACTGCACACTGGAACATGAAAGGGGCTTGCTTGAACGTGGAAGGTGAAGCAGCTCCACTCGCACACAAAACTTTTGCTGCTGAGAATGGGCAGCCACTGCTGAAATCAGTCAATTTGAAACCAGACAAGCAGTCTCTGTGCCAAAACAGACATCTCCCCCTTTATTTATCATTTTTTCCCCAAAACATATGACGTGCAGATTCACATTGCATCTGCTAACAAGTGAGAGGATACAAACCGTTTCTGATCACAGTGTGTCTATTGGCACCACTAGGAGTTACAGGGTGTCTTGGAATATCTTCGATGGACTCTCTCCCGCTGGACTGTTCACTGGCTGTGGACTCTGCTTCTGAAGGCGAAACTCTACACAACAGACATTGGACTTTTAGGCAGCTCACCAATTTTTGATTTGTATGTCCAGTGGAACCTTAATTATCCGTACTCTCGATTATCTACAAGAATTTTCGTGGCATCTGGACTAGTTTCACATCAACCCACGAAAACTCAATTGGATGTTTTGAATTAATTTTTTTTTCTTTTACAGACTCCAGGATAGGCAGTCAGGTAATCTAAATAGACCAATCAGAAGCTACAAGTTTACGTCAGACAATGCATAGGAGGATTCTTGATTATCTGCTAATTGTCTTCGACTATCAAGTGGGGTGTCTCCCTTCACGATGATGGATAACTAAGGTTCTGCTGTATATTCAACAGCTATAGTACAATAAATGTCATCAGCAATACAGCTGCAACTTCAGGACTGAGGAAATGAAGAGCTCTAATTTACAGAAGGCTCTCACTTCTGGCCTCGAGAGGTTTGGAGGTTATCTTAAAAAGGCCTTGATAGTGGGCTTAATTGTGGCCAAGGGTCTGTCCCTACGCAAATATATGTTCATCACAATGAGTACCCAGCGGTTTGGGCTATGGCGCAAAGAGACACTTACCTCGCAGGGGGATGACCTACCTGCCCAAAGTCGTCAATCCGCTTCTTTGAAAAATGGGGGAGGGGAAGAGACAGGGATTGCATTGAGGACAGTGAGGATTAGGCGCAGCAAGTTGCTCATGGGAACCCTGTCATACAGAAAGGGTACTAGGCTAAATGGGATCCTCCCTCTGTAGCACAATTATACCACACACAGTGGAGAGAGATAATTTTGGACACCTCTTAGGTCTGGAGAGCAGAAGCCCACTAATCAATTCAGACAATAGTATCTCTGTTTCAACATGCCAGCCGTACATTCCACCAGAATCCAAATGGAAGCAACAGCTTCATTATACTTTGTGGGCCTGGGTTCACGGGTTCCTGACTGATGTTAAAAACCAAGGCTTCAGAAGGTAGCACTGACCCCTCAGTAGTTATACTCCCAATCTGTGCTTCTTCAAATAGTGCTGGCATCACAGACTGGTGCAAGACAATATCATCATGGTTGCTGCTGGGGTAGTGTGAAAAATGTCTCCCCCCTGTCAAGGAAGCTTGAACACAAGCCTGAGGAACAGCACCTTATCAATGTACTAGGTATCTTGCAGCCACAGCTAGGCTTAATATTGACTAACAACTTCACACCTTAATTATAGCTCTAATTTTCTCTCCGACAGGAGGTGTTGGCAACATATGATGGGTGTGCTGTCTTTTCCAGGGATGGAGGGGAGGGGGAAGAAGTGGGTTGGTGCTTGGGGTTGCGCACGAAGTGTGAGGGGCTGCACCATGGGGATGGGGGGGGGGGAAATTAGCCAAACGGCGCTTTTAAAAAAAATCATGCCGCTCAAACTCTTGCTTGCTGACAGAAATCCAACTCCAAAGCACTTTCCAAGTAAAAAGGAGCCAAAATTGAAGACTCTTAACACCCAAGTTGTATATTCTTGATTTCCTCTGTAATGTCCTCTGAACCCTCTTTTGAGAATGAATTGCCCATGTTTCTTCTTCACTCAGTCTCTGATGTGAGGGATCAAGTTTTGCATTAAATGCTACACCACTGAACAAAGGCCAATCTGCTTGAAACAATTTGCCATTTTTAAAATTTCTATCTATGTAATATCAAGAGCGGTATAAACTCTAACAAAACTTCACAGCAGTTAACTTGATTTTAATTTAAAAGAAAAAAATCTTTCTGCTGTCTTGTCTTCAATGCACTGAGTAATAGCGTCCACTCACCTGCTTCTCTGCCGAAGCCCCTTGGAGAGTTTGGCTGCCTTCGGCTGAGGACTCGGCACGTCGCCGTTCTCAGATGGTGTGCTGTCTTTTGCTGGGGCAGGTGGAAGCCCTTCGTGGATGACCAGTATGTCATCTTTACCGTGCTGTCCAATATGCTGCTTGGCAAAGTCAAAGCCTTTAACACTTGGCACTTGCAGCTGAGGAGGCAAATGTGTTGATCTATTAGGGCAGATGTTACAGCTGTTATCACAGCATTAAAAGAAGCCTCAGTAATGAACTGTATACATTGCCTGGGGTAGTACCACAAAGTATTTTTAATATTCTGATTTTTTCTTACTCTCTTCCACCGTCCGCAGTCTTTCTTATTCTCATTACTACTCCCCAATTTACCTTGTCTTCTCTCCTGCACTTTTCAACCATGGTGGGGTCCTGCATCTAGGTTTCTCAGTTAAATAAAAATGGCTTTCCAAGTGTACATTGGTAAGGACAATTCCATGTTCTTATGCTTCACAGGTGCTCACATCTTACGAAGCTCAACCGTAGGCACGTGATCTTAGCTACGATGTTCCTTTTGCCTCTCAGCATTACACACAGTTGCTTTAGCTGGAAAGGTAATTTGTACCCAGGCCTGTTTGATTCTACAGCCAGGTGCTGAAGGTAACCAAAGGGGCCCTTATAATGCAGTAGCTCACCAAAAGGCATAGTCCTCCGCCACCGACTGCAATCTACAATATAAAGGACATGACCTATCTGGAACAGAGGGAAGGACATGACCCACAGAAACCTGGGTCTATGAATCTGGCTTTGGATAAAGGCCACCCGGTCCTGTAAACAAACAAAGGTCCCAAGATCCTGGCATTTGCTCTCAATTAAAGCGATTGGATCTCCACATTACACAGCAGTATTACAGAAGCCAGTATTACAGAGACCAGCACCCAATGTCAAATGTAAAAGGGGAGAAAAGCAAGACGCTCTCCTGGGATAGATGCAATTTTTTTTAGGCAAGTGCAAAAGTGCCTCCTTTGGGGAAGCAATTTGCTGTTCATTATCGCCTTCCTAGTCCGTTCTTCTCCAGGCTCCAGGGATGGAGGTAGCCGTTTACCTTTTTCTGTTGGATTCTAAGATGGCCATGTAACTGATGGCATCACATCCGATGCTCTGGTAGCTGTTTGACCTACGTGGATTAGCATGGGTCACTTTAGCGCATCAGTGGTGTAGCACCCTGAGAGACAGCTTCCTCATCCGTACCTCTTCCTACCATGGCCCTGCTAACGGGCATTACCTCCGTATGTCCTGTGATTAGCATGGGAACAGACTGCAGTCAGGTCATGGAAACAAATATGTCAGGGTACTGTCCAGTCAGTCTCCTAGTATGGTGAATCCAGACAGGATAGACTCTCAGACACTGGAGCCCGAGATCTTCATAGCATCAGTTAAATAGTTCCCAGTGAACCCACAGCTCAGGTTAGGGCATCTGTCAAGACAGGCTGTGCTAAAGATGACCCTGATTTTGCAAGGCACTTCAGAGTGAATTGCAGTTCTGGGAAGTGATCATACACCATTGCACAGATATGGCTTGTATACTCCTTACTAGCCATAACACCGTGTAGGGTGCTTTGCACACTTTCAAATGATTCAATGAACTAATGGCACTGTGCGCTTCATCAGGTGTTCCCTCCATGCAATCTAAATCTGAATTCCCTGGAGTGGACATCCCTGTGCTGGTGCTTACGATAAGTGGGGTGAATGCTGTGAGATGGTAGGATCAGCACCCTCTGGGCCTACAGCTGGAAGGTGTGACGTGCATCAATTTGGGCTGTCTTGTGATTTTGAGAGAAAGGTTCCCAAATGATTGTGAAGTGTCCAAGCCATGAAGCAGCTGATTGAGGTGCAAGCGTCTGTTGCACCCATTGCACATCATTCCACTTGAAGCACCTGCATTCAGGGCACACTTAACCTGGCAAATCTCCTGAACACATCAAATATTTTTCTTCTGTGTCGATGACCTCCTCACATGTGAAGCAGCGTTCACCTGCTCTGTCCCCTCTTCCTAGACAGCCAACTTCTGACGATGGCAAGCCTCCTTTAATGCACCTCCCTCGGAATCTCTGTAAAGGAGTCAGTTCTCCCTCCTCCATGGGCCCTCGCACTACCCTCAGCCATCTGCTTTAATGATACATACGTCCAGTGCTGAAATCATGTCTGCCCCTTTAAGGCGCAGTTGCACTGGATATCCTGCCCCCCACATTGCCAGTTCACGGCCCAATCAGTGCCCACACTGCGTTATAATTAATTTAAATGAATGGACCTCACAAACTCACAAGGGGTCTAGGTTTAGGGAACAAATTCTGGAGAGTGTTAGCTGAAGGCTCTGTCACTGATGGAGCAGAAGAAGGGGGATGCATAGTAGAGCAGACGGAGCTAGAGCGGGAGGGAGTAGATATCCTGAAGGGATCTGTGAACAAACAAATCTGGTGAAGGGTCTCCACCCAAAATGTTAACGCATCTTTCCTTTTTCAGATGCTGAGGGACCTGGCTGTGTATTTGAAACAGTTCTTGTTTCAGTTTCAGAATTCCAACATACTTTTTTCTTTTTGATCCCAGATTGGTTTATTTTTCTATTCTGGAACATTCTACATTCTACAGACTGCTTGTCCAATCTCTCCTGAAGATGGTGCCACCTTATGTTCCAGTCCAGTGCACAAAGATAACATGCATTCAGAGCACATCCTGCCTGTCACAATCCCATCAGCTAAAGTTATTAAAGACACAATAGGGATCTGAACTCAGACAATATCCAGATTATATCAAACTGCTGAGGCAGTCTCCAGCAAAAAAACCTTTTTCACACTGACCCATTTCAGCTCTGCGCGAGCAACTCTTTCTCATTTTAAATTCTGCACTGATGATCTACCTCCAGGTTACGTTGTCAGCTTGCTATTAAAATAAGCTAGCCCAGTTCTTGTTTCTGATCCACTTTTCAAATGCATGTTTGTGTGGCGTACATACTGAGTGAGTGGGTGAAAAAAAAAACTTTCCTTCAAGGCTGGGTAATTTGGGTCACTGGGTTTTTCGATGGATACAAAGCATTTTGTTCCCCTCCAAAATGTTCCCTTTATCACTCGAAACCATCCACTCGTTGCTGGGACATAGGCTCCACAAGCCCTCCAGTACCTCGTCCAAATAGTCGATCTTGTAGCATAGGCCTAGGCAGTCGGTTTCACCAGACTATTTGACTGTGGAGGCCACTGCGGTCATGTCTGATTCTGTTCTTAGCTAATGTCCACACTGAAGCTAAACGTAGCATCCCAGCGCCTGTGCCGCAGCCGAGATCAGGTAACTTAGCACAGGTTGGGGATCAAACCTGAAGTATTCTGGTCTTTTTGGCTCAGTACAACACCAAGTTGGGCCTTTACCCAGTGGGCTAACAGGAGAGCTACACCGCCTTTCTAAATGCTAATGGAGTTATGCACATCAACAGCAATATTAACTATAAAACACAGTATGAAGTATTTTCAGCACAACCTTTCGAATATTAAAAAATTCTTCTACTAAATCAACAAGCATGTATTTTACAAACTATTATGAACCACCACCTTCTTTCTGAAACTGGGCTGAACAGTACACGGGCGGGGGGGGGGGCGGTACTCGTACTGAATTTTAGGTGCTGCAATGCTCATATGACGAGTTTGGTGTGTCCAAGTGCAGAGGCATCTGTTGTGTCAGCAGATGTTCCATATAAATGAAGCAGTACATTATATCTCTATCCACATTGAAAGAAAACAGACCGTGGCCACAATTCTTCCCCTCTCTCCACCGTACATCTCATGCTACAGATATTGCCAAGAGCCACTGATTTCTTATAAAAAGTGAAAGATCCCCACCTTAATTGTATCAGTTCAATTATTTGCTCGTCATTTATCATTTGTTTCATTTTTTTTAAAATAGGAAATCTGCTGTTCACTGAAGCAAAGTGTAATCTAGTAGATAAAGTCAGTACTGTTGTGGCTTTGACAGTCAAGGATCAGCAATTTTCTTTCCACTATGTCCTATAAATGTCAAGTTTACTGCTCGGGATGTTTTCGTGTCTCTCGCATTCGGATAATCAGCCAAAATTGCTGGTGAATATCAGAAATGTCACTTCACTGTAAGCTTTCAGTCCTAGATATTATTAATTTTAGTTTTCGTTGCTGGATCTCAAGTTTAGTTTCACAGTCATTGAACAAATTTAGTTTTAGTCTAGTCTTTTATGCCCAAACTTCAGTTACAGATTAATCTTGGAACAAACTTTAGTCAGAATTTTAGTTTTTGCTTACCATATATTCTTTTGTGTATTCTGGATCCCCCGGTAACAAATTTTACATTTCAAAAAATGTCCTAATTGATGCCTTTTCACAAAACTCATAGGGCCATGAGAAATTGTAAACTGCAGCTCCCGTGCAGTACTGAGGGAGTGCTGCACTGTCGGAGGTGCCGTTTTTTGGATGAGATGTTAAACTGAGGCCCAGTCTCCCCTCCACGGCATTATTAGAAGAGGAGCAGGGGAGTTTCTCCCCAGTGCCCAGGCCAACATTTACCCCTCAACCATTACTAAAACTGCTAAGGATCCAATGCAATTATTGACACATTCCTGGGGCCCCCCTGCAATTATTGACATACTCCTGGGGACCCCCTGCAATTACTGACATACTCCGGGGGACCCCCTGCAATTACTGACATACTCCGGGGGACCCCCTGCAATTACTGACATACTCCGGGGGACCCCCTGCAATTACTGACATACTCCGGGGGACCCCCTGCAATTACTGACATACTCCGGGGGACCCCCTGCAATTACTGACATACTCCTGGGGACCTCCTGCAATTATTGACACACTCCTGAGGACGACCTGCAATTACTGATGCACTCCCGGGGCATCTGTAAATACAGATAAACTCCCAGGGACAGCCTGCCCTAACTTCCAAAAAACAGCGCCAGCTACCCAAAGGAAAATGGTGCTATTACTGTAGGAAACGTATATTATTACACAGTAACAGAAATAACATGCTAGTAAGTCAACAAATACAGAAACCCAATGACAGATGTACAGAACTCTGATGACCTTGCGGACTTCAGTTTGAAAGCAGTGCACTTTGCGGTGGAATCAAATGTAGGAGTACACCCGAGGAAGGATGTCAAGGCCTTGGAGAGGGTGCAGAGGAGATTTACCAGAATGGTACCAGGGATGAGGGACCTCAGTTACGTGGAGAGATTAGAGAAGCTGGGGTTGTTCTCCTAACAAGAGAGACGGTTAAGGGGAGATTTGGTAGAGGTGTTCAAAATTATGAAGGGTTCCCATATAGTAAATAAGGAGAAACTGTTTCTACTGGCAAGATAGTCAGTAACCAGGGGACACAAACTTAAGAAAATTGGCAAAAGACCCAGAGAGGAGATGAGGAGATTTTTTTTTACGGTGGTGGAAGCAGATTCAAAAGAAACTTTCAAAAGGGAATTGGATATATACTTGAAAAGAAAAGGAAAAATTTTAAGGGCTATGGGGAAGTGCAGCGCGGTGGGACTGAAGCTCTTTCAAAGAGCCAAATGGCCTCATTCTGTATTGTAAGATTCTATGGAAGTGCTTGTATCAAGCATGCAGAAGTCTCGACGGGCATTCTCCAAGTTGAAAATCTGCCTTACAGGGGCACGTAGAGAAGAATAAATCACACTGCACAATGAAATGACTATGAAAAACACCGAGTAGGAACTGTCGACATTGAATCAAAAGAGATTACATTACCATGTACAATGGGCTTCTTATCCTGGTGGCTGTACATTTTAGTTTCATCCCCTGTTGAAAATTCAATCCTCCATATTAACAGAAGGGAGTTCATATAACTTTGTGTGTTTGAAAACCTTTCAGCAGATCTTTTGCATTTAGCTCTTGCTGGACAGACACCAGCGTTACATACCGTTAAAGGCAATTAAAGATATGAACCAAATGGTTAAATGCTTTAAAGGTTCTGTTGTAATTCTGGAGAAAATCCTATTAGAATGACATCAATGTGATCTACAACTATTGGTTCATTACTGACAGTGCGCCTACACTAGCATTGGGAAGGTGAATGAGACTCATGCACCATTTAAGCAATTTTCATGGGTCAAGAGACCAAAATATTATCAGTATGATCAGCAGGCTGTCACTCATCCTGTGTTTGCACAACTACAGGGGATTAGAAGAGGAGTCATGAGATGAGACAGCATGGATCTTGACTCCCTGATATTCTGTTCGGTTTTCAGCACTGTAACATGGTAGGTTGGGGATGGGGGTAGCCCTGTCTTGGAGTGACTACAAAGAAGTACAACAGATTTAGTAAATGGGATTGAACATCTGAACTATGAAGATAGAGTAAGGACACTAGGAATGCTTACATTATTGGAAAAAGACAACTTAAGAGGTGATCTTACAAAAGCATTTAAGATACTCAACGGAATAGATAAACTGAATCTAAGAATTATGTTCAATATTAACAGGAGCTCCTGGTGAAGAGGACAGAGATTTAAACTTCAGTAAGATTGGATTCATGCAAATTTAAGATACAAATTCTTCATGAAGAGCATGGTAAACATGTGGACAAACTGACCTAGGGAGGTTGTGGAAGTGAAGTATGTTATAAGTGTTAAGAGGGATATGGATGAATGTTTTGTCAGACATGGCTATTAAAAAGTATCAGAGGTAAAGTGGAGTAAGAAGTGTGTGACCCTTTGGGCCAAAGTCTTCGCCTAATGGAGATGTAGTCTTAGGTCCTTAAAGAAATTGGGATAAATGAGAGGGGGAATGTGAGCTTAATGATGCCTAGTGATGCATCACGGGTAACCGCCTCCTGAAGCTTACAAAAGCAAAATACTGCGGATGCTGGAAATCAGAAATAAAAACAGAAAATGTTTGAAATACTCAGCAGGTCAGGCAGCATCTGTGGAGAAAGAGTTAACGTTTCAGGTCGATGACCTTCCTCCTGAAGCTTGTTTCATTTCCTCAGGAGTCGGGGTGGAATTTCCCTGGAATTGAAATTGGCCTAAATATTGTTTTTTCTGCCTCCCCAGGAGTTAGAATTACGAGCGGCATGGGAGGGCTGTGTATGAGGCTGCAACATCTAATGAATAGGATGGGCCGGATGGATTTTCCTCACAATCCTTTCTGTATAACGCTGGATAAATTAGTCAGCGTTAATGACCAGTTTAACCTGGTTACCCTGATGTGTGATTTTGAGGTCCACAGTGACGGTACAAAAATCTGAAAGCCTTTTAATTAATATAAATGAGTGTGGTGAAGCCTCTGCTCCTGCACTGCTTTTGACAGGCTTAGATTAGTTCAAATAAAAGAAGCCACTGATTGTAGGATAATATATTCCTGTTTATTCATTTTACATTTTGAAGTATTTTTAGAGCAATTCATTATAAATGTGTCTCTCACTAATAGCACTGTGACCTCATTCATTTTACTTGATTACTTACTTTACCATTCTTGGTGTTGCCAGACAGGATTGTGAAAGGATAATATTTATCTATCCTGACAAGGCAGAACGGATTGCTGGTCCAATGTCAGTGCTAGGGCAGCACTAGAGCACACTGGCGCTGTCGTCTCAGTACTGAAGAACCATGGGACCAGACACAATTCATCTTTCTCTTTTATTTCAGGAAGCTTTTCACAAAGGGAAGGCTCATTCAGCACAGATCTGTCAATAATATTATTCACCACCTTCTGAGGTTCAACCAGAATCTTTTAAAACGTGAAGGGCCACCAATCTGTCCTCAGCCAACACACGTCCTCCTGCAGTAGATATAGTATACCCAACAACAAAGCTTAAGGCATGAGCCAGCTGCCAAAAATTCAGGTTCATCCTCTACAGGTACAAGTGATTCAATGGCATGCGGCTATTCTTCAGTTTTTTTAGCAGATGTCTCTCCAAATGGCAAGGTTACACAGTATGCATCAATCTCTCTCCCCCCACTCGACCTCCTGCAAACAATGTCCATGCTTAAAGTGGCTCAAAGCTTTCCCAAAGTGATCAAAGCACCAAAGCTAGTGTTTCAGAGTACCAAACATTGCCTACAAAAGGCACTGCTTCTCTTCTTGTAACTTTGCTCTACTGAGACTGTGGGGTGTGTGTTTGGGGCATGAGGCCATAGGCATGATTCCCCCCTGAAATCCAATCTCATGTTTAGTTGTTCAATGCAAACTTTAAACTGTGTCTCTCAAATCCTGTGTTGTAATAGGGATTTGTTAGATCTTGTGAAGGAAGCAGAACTGAAAGTATTGCAACATAATTAAAACATTTATATTGAACATAACTGTTATACTAGGGAATTCACAGTTGAAAGAGTGCAGAAACAAAAAGGAGTAGCCCTTATAGCTTCATTGCTGGAGGTGTTCTCCATTGAGTCATATGAGAAGGCCCCAGGTTCAATTCTTGGTCTGCCATGGGTCAGTAGATCACAGTTTAACAATTGATTTCAGCGCTCGAGCTGAGGGTGAGGTGGGGTGCAGGGAAATAACTTTTAAAACATCAGTGAAGTGCTCCTGATCTCTATCCAGTGCTTCCTGTTGGAAGGTATACATGCGGACATCAGTTGAGGACAGGATCAGGAATGGGTTGATACCAATGTTCCCTTTAAGCTGCACAGCCCTCAGGTCCTTCCGTGCAGCCGGCTTTTCAATGCGAAAAACCGCGTATGCGCGGTATATTGAATGGGCCGCACAGACCTTTAAAGGGACATTGGTTGATGCACCTCCCCCCCCACAACAACTTGTATTTACATAGTGCCTTTAACGTAGTAAAATGTCCCAAAGCACTTCACAGGAGCGTTACAAAACAATATTTGACACTGAGCCACATAAGGAGATATTAGGGCAGATGACCAAAAGCTTGGTCAAAGAGGTAGGTTTTAAGGAGCGTCTTAAAGGAGGAGAGAGAAGTAGAGATGCAGAGAGGTTTAGGGAGGGAATTCCAGAGCTCAGGGCCTGGGCAGCTGAAGGCACGGCCGCCAATGGTGGAGCGATTAAAATTGGGATGCTCAAGAGGCCAGAATTAGAGGAATGCAGATATCTCAGAAGGTTGTGGGGCTGGAGAAGATTAGAGAGATAGGGAGGGGTGAGGCCATGAAGGGATTTGAAAACAAGGATGAGAATTTTAAAATCGAGATGTTGCTTAACCAGGACTTAATCAATGAATGATCTAAGCTCACACATGAAAAGTGGCCACTTGGGCAATAAATCTCAGAAAAATGAAACCTTCATAACTGACAGTTTGCCATTTTATCAGCCTAACATTCCTGGGACATCAAACATAGCAAAAGTAACCTTACCAATCAACAGGACATGATGAGTACATCACCATCCAGATGCAGAAGATAACTATACAGGAGGGAAGGATATTCCGTGTTCAGAATGTACTTCCTAGAGTCCTTGCCGTAGAATAAGAACATTGGATGTCAGCTAAGCAGTTACATTGAATGAGTGAGCATGCGTGTGTGTGTCCACTACAGAGAAAGATGCAGCAAATTCCCTTCAATAAACGCTATGATTTGAGATATGTCAATACTATAATTTCAAACTGAGAAAATGAATCTCAGCACAAGTTCAGTTTTATCCTCACATTAAGGTCCTGGACACCTGCCCATCATTACCTCTACCATCTTAGGGGATTAAAAAAGAGGTAAGCAGGATCTCTTTGGGGGTCAAGTTGGCTTCAAGATGACATGGCTGATGACAGGTGGAAACAAAGTCAATTCTCAGTAATCCAATACCCAAGTAGGTTTATTGACACTGTTTATTGATCAAACCCTTTCATGGGTAGGTCGACTCATTACTGGGAGGTTGGGTTCTTCTGACTCGACTCAAGATAACTTGCAACCTAATGCCCAAATGGGTGGAGTGGTTGAATAAGCAGCAGAAAGCTTACCAGTGTGTGGTTTCAGCTGGTTAAATTCCAGTAATACCTCTATGCACCCTTAAGATCCCCAAGTCTGCTCTCTTGACAACCTGTATTTAAGCTCTCTGGGATTGGGATAGGGTGCAGTCCCCTATGGGGAGAATGTGTGCACTCAATACAAGACAAACGGAAACTAATTATGGAAATTGCTCTGTGGTTTGATTCGGAGTCTAGTATACGTTGTAATGGATTCTGTGCCTGTCAGACACCCAACCGACCAAACAAAACAATCCAAAACCACAACTCTGGTATCTACAATTCCCGCTCTCACAGCTCAAATCAACAAAATTAATTCTCAGCTCAATGCCTCCTCCCAAACAGGTAGAACGCCTCACTTTTAAAACCCTGACTGGCCCACTGCTCAATTAAATTGGAAACGTGAGTTCTCGAGCTCTTTCACAGAAGATCCTTTTTATTGTTGATCACTGGCACAGTCCAAGAGTTGCCGGGTAACAAGATACACTGCCACTGTAACAGAGGGCTGCTTCTCCTTTTGAGCATTTAAGTTCCGCACTTGATATTTGAGGCAAATGGTGTTCGCCAATGATAAGGAAACAAACCATCTGGAAACACAGTCAGTCAATTGACTATATGAAAAACAGCTGCACTTTCCCTCAGCGTTAACCTTTACTTCCTACCAGTTTCATTCTTTATTGTCCCCCTCCTCCATTGCGCAAGTCACATCACCAAAGTTCAACATTCCTCAAAAGTATAGCATGGGGTGTCTATGTTTGAAATGATTCATTTCAGCTTAACATTCCAAGGCCCCAGGAGGTCACTGCATCACTTGATAAGGCAAGTATTTCTGGGTAGGTTCTTCCACCACCTCTTGATAGCCCCCTCACCTCTAAACTCCGGCCTCCCTTTCTCCCCATTACGACCATGCTCATCTTAATTTTATTGGAATGCAGTTCTATTGCTTGGATGGATGAGCCAAGATGGGCCGAATAGCCTCTCTCTGAACTTCCTTCTCTTGTTCCAGTCTAGGTCCAAATTCACTGCCCTCCTTACGTCCCCACTGTGATTAAATTACCACACCATCTCTTACTCAAATTCACAGGGGTCGGTGCTGGGTCCTCTGCTGTTTGTGATTTTTATCAATGACTTGGAGGAGGGGACTGAAGGGTGGATCAGTAAATTTGCTGATGACACCAAGATTGGTGGAGCAGTGGATGAGGTGGAGGGCTGTTGTAGGCTGCAAAGAGACATTGATAGGATGCAGAGCTGGGCCGAAAAATGGCAGATGGAATTTAACCCTGATAAGTGCGAGGTGATTCATTTTGGTAGGGCAAATTTGAATAAGGATTACAGGGTCAACGGCAGGGTTCTGAGGAACGTGGAGGAGCAGAGGGATCTGGGGGTTCATATCCACAGATCTCTGAAGGTTGCCACTCAAGTGGATAGAGCAGTAAAGAAGGCCTATGGTGTGTTGGCGTTTATTAACAGAGGGTTTGAGTTTAAGAACCGTGAGGTTATGCTGCAACTGTACAGGACCTTGGTGAGACCACATTTGGAATATTGTGTGCAGTTCTGGTCACCTCACTATAGGAAGGACGTGGAAGCATTGGAAAGAGTGCAAAGGAGATTTACCAGGATGCTGCCTGGTTTGGGGGGGAGGTCTTATGAGGAAAGATTGAGGGAGTTGGGGCTTTTCTCTTTAGAGCGGAGGAGGATGAGAGGCGACTTAATAGAGGTTTATAAGATGATGAGGGGGATAGATAGAGTGGATGTTCAGAGACTATTTCCTCGGGTAGAGGCAGCTGTTACAAGGGGGCATAACTATAAGGTGCATGGGGGGAGATATAGAAGGGATGTCCGAGGTAGATTCTTTACTCAGAGAGTGGTTGGGGTGTGGAATGGACTGCCTGCTGTGATAGTGGAGTCGGACACTTTAGGAACTTTCAAGCGGTTATTGGATAAGCACATGGAGCACACCAGAGTGATAGGGAGTGTGATAGCTTGATCTTGGTCTCGGACAATGCTCGGCACAACATCGAGGGCCGAAGGGCCTGTACTGTGCTGTACTGTTCTATATCTATAATTACTCATCAGAAGTGCAGAATTCCTTATTTCCTCAGTCTTTCCTTATCCTTACAATCCTAAAGTAGGAGTTACCTGATCATTACGTCCTTATTTACCGCACCTTCTCAAACTCTCTTCAACCTTGCTGGTGTCCTGCACTATGGGCCTTCGCCCTTCACGTGGGATTCTCAATTTAAAAAAACTGTTATCAACTTCGATCCAGAGTTCCTTACTTTTTGCCGCTGCTGAATATTGCTCATAGTGTCTGGCTGAAACTCCAGCTTGTCTGTTCGGCAGAATTTCCAGTACAGGATCACGATGATGACGACGACCACAATCACTGGCACCAGCACTGCCACGATAATCCACAGGTTCTTATTCTCGTCTGTTGGGGACGAGGTGGCAACACTCTCCACCGCTACAAAAGAAAAGCCACACAAATCATGGTATCTGAGTGAGACTGAGCTTCAAGGCATCGCCTCTATTTCACAAGTATCTATCTCAGAAAGTATATGAATTCTCTGATAAAGCTCACACGGATAAGAATTGTGACATTTTCAGTCTCACCTCCAGTGCAAGTACAATTGATTGGTACCAACTGGTAAAACTACTATTCATACCAGCACCACTACACAGGAACAGCTGGTTGCTGTAGGGTTTGCCGAATTAGAGTGGCCTTCTTTTTCCTTATCCATCTTGTGACATACACAGGACTTAACTGGTAGGAAAGGTGAAGAGGTTGATGTCTCCAACACATCCACGTGGCTTAAACTAGGATCTGTGCTGCCAGGAGCTCACGGCAACATACTTTGAAAAGCACCACAGGAGGCTGTGTCCTTACTTGCAAGACTGCCTCAATTTGCCAATCGAACTCAGCAAGGCTGGAAGGTGGCAGCTGTGGGAAATAGATAAATGTCGCACCCTGCAGCAGTGGGCACTATTTCCAATGTTGAGGCTGAGGCAAGTTGTTGGGGCAGCAGAGTGGGAGGTTTACTCTGCATCTAACTGTGCTATACCTGACCTAAGAGTGACACCGTGTGTTGTGTTCCAATTCTCTGGCATTAACATCTTTCAGAAAATTATGCATCCAAAAAATTCACAGAAAGAAAAACAAAATTATTAATTAGCTTGTTGTGGGGTGGGGGGCGGGGGGGGGAGAGAGAAATGACTCATTGCTGGAAAACATTTGGTGTAAGCATTCCAACAATACCCTCAGCTTAAAGAGATTTCGACCAGAATTACAGCATACTTCAGTGTCAGCATGGTTCGATGGTAGGTCTCACACCTCTCAGACAGAAAGTCTAAGCCCCACTCCAGGACATAATCTAAGTTGACACTTCAGTACACTACTGAGGAAATGCTGCACTGCTAGAGGCTGCTGTCTTTCCGATTTTTTTCAGATAAACCGAGGCACTTGTGCAGGTGATGTAAAATATCCTGTGGCACGATTTGAAGAGGAGCAGTGAGTTTTCCTGGTGTTCTGGCCAACATTTCTCCCTCACCCAATACCACCAAAAAAAACAATTCATCTCGTCAGCTGGTGTGGGACCTTGCTGTGTGCAAATTGGCTGCTGCATTTGTCTACACAACAACAGTGAATGCAGTTCAAAAGTAATCCACTGGTTGTAAAGTGTATTGGGATGTCCTGAGGATGTGATAAGGTGCAATATAAATGCAAAGCCTTCCTTTTCGCATTGACTGATGGTTCACAGGTTCAGAAAGGAAAGAACCATATGATCAAATACACTTACAACATGGGATTTCAAACTTCTGTTGATGGACCTGGGGGTCCATCCCGAGGAAATCCTGGCGGGGGTCCTCTTGACTGCAGATTTATGTCCATCTGCAATCAGTTACACGAAGGGAAGCTATCATTGCAGAATGGCATCCTATTGTGCTGTGCTATTCTATGATTCTAAAACTTGTGTCCCGTTCCTTCCCCCACCCCCCAACCAAAGTTACAGCCTGGTTCAATTGCAAGCACTCTCACCTCCAAGACAAAAGTTTGTGGGTTCAACCGCCCCCCATCATGGGATATGAGCACATAACCTAGTTATACAGTGCTGTACTAAGGGAGTACAGCATTGTTGGAAGTGCTGTCTTTTCAAAAAGACAGTAAACTGAGGCCCCATCTCCTTATTTGAAGAGCAGGGAGTTCTCCATGCCCTGGACAATATTCCTCCTTCAACCAAGATTATTAAAACTGGTCATTTGCAGTCTGTGGGATCTTGCTGTGCGTTAGGTAGCTGCTTTATTTGCCTATATAACGACATGAATGCACTTCAAAAAGTAACTGATTGGATGTGAAATGCTTTGGAATGTCCTGAAACATGATAAGCTGCATGGTAAACAAATTCCATCATTATTCCTTGGCTTACTAGGGCTTACTTGGGGGCGCTAACGAGAGGCGCAAATGCACTGAATTTCTAGCCCAACGGGTCAAACCTGGTCTGCATGGCTCAGCTGATTAATCAAGGAACGTGAAGTTTCTGATTTTTAACTGTCGTGATATCTGAACCCTGCATTGGAATAATTTGCCTGGATCAGTGCTGTCAAGTCGCTTCCTTACCTTCTACACTAGCCAGCTCTCTATCCTTCAGGCATTCATAAATGAAGTAAAGGCAGACTTACGTTGTGCCAGTGCACCTTGTATACGATAGCCGAGAACAATTGCCGCTCTCTGTATATCCACCTTGTTGATGAGGTTGGCAGCTTCATTAGCACCAAGGCGTTCCCCATTCTGCTTCTCCACAAAGTAAATCAGCTCAGCTGGGTTCCCATCACCAGTGATCTTCGTGATATTCACAACCTGCAAATGAGCAGAAATTATGTGCAGATTGTATAAAAGTCTTGATTTCAAACCTGTGTGTTGCCAAAACTTAGCGGAACAGTATTCACTGGGAGTTTCAACAGCTACGCAGCAACCTGGTTTGGGCTGACAGCAACGAATGAAATGCACGGATGAATAGGATCAAAGCAATGCACTGGTGGAGGAACGAGAGGCACAGTAGTACACTGGGAGGAGAAAGGAGAGGCCCAACAGTACACGGGGAGGAGAAAGGAGAGGCCCAACAGTACACGGGGGAGAGGAACGAGAGGCCCAACAGTACACGGGGGAGAGGAACCAGAGGCCCAACAGTACACAGGGGGAGAGGAACCAGAGGCCCAGCAGTACACGGGAGGGGAGAGGAACCAGAGGCCCAGCAGTACACGGGAGGGGAGAGGAACCAGAGGCCCAGCAGTACACGGGAGGGGCGAGGAACCAGAGGCCCAACAGTACACGGGAGGGGAGAGGAACCAGAGGCCCAACAGTACACGGGAGGGGAGAGGAACCAGAGGCCCAACAGTACACCAGGGGAGAGGAACCAGAGGCCCAGCAGTACACGGGAGGGGAGAGGAACCAGAGGCCCAGCAGTACACGGGAGGGGAGAGGAACCAGAGGCCCAACAGTACACGGGAGGGGAGAGGAACCAGAGGCCCAACAGTACACCAGGGGAGAGGAACCAGAGGCCCAGCAGTACACGGGAGGGGAGAGGAACCAGAGGCCCAGCAGTACACGGGAGGGGAGAGGAACCAGAGGCCCAGCAGTACACCAGGGGAGAGCAACCAGAGGCCCAGCAGTACACGGGAGGGGAGTGGAACCAGAGGCCCAGCAGTACACGGGAGGGGAGAGGAACCAGAGGCCCAGCAGTACACGGGAGGGGAGAGGAACCAGAGGCCCAGCAGTACACGGGAGGGGAGTGGAACCAGAGGCCCAGCAGTACACGGGAGGGGAGAGGAACCAGAGGCCCAGCAGTACACCAGGGGAGAGGAACCAGAGGCCCAGCAGTACACCAGGGGAGAGCAACCAGAGGCCCAGCAGTACACCAGGGGAGAGGAACCAGAGGCCCAGCAGTACACCAGGGGAGAGCAACCAGAGGCCCAGCAGTACACGGGAGGGGAGTGGAACCAGAGGCCCAGCAGTACACGGGAGGGGAGAGGAACCAGAGGCCCAGCAGTACACGGGAGGGGAGAGGAACCAGAGGCCCAGCAGTACACGGGAGGGGAGTGGAACCAGAGGCCCAGCAGTACACGGGAGGGGAGTGGAACCAGAGGCCCAGCAGTACACGGGAGGGGAGTGGAACCAGAGGCCCAGCAGTACACCAGGGGAGAGGAACCAGAGGCCCAGCAGTACACAGGAGCGGAGGAGAGGTCCTGCAGTACACTGGGGGAGGAACAAGAGGCCCAGCAGGGAGGGAGAAAAGGTGGAAGAATGCTGTTGGGAGAAGAGACTCAGTAGTACATGGGTATTTTGGCACAGTTTACTGGTTCAATAAACGCTGCTCACTGGCACTCAAACTATTCAGACAATGGAAAACAACAGGGATTAATGCACAGAACTGATCAGTACAGATGATAGAAAATGCACAGTTAATAGGCATCATACTATTCAGGCAAGCTGCATTCTACCTCTAATTCTGTTCTACTTTATCCTGTCATAACATCTGGATGTTTCGATATATATCTATACACACAGGTGTTGGTCAGTCAATCACCTAGTATATCACTGGCTTTCTTCCATGTTATTCTACCATTAAAATTAATACAAAACGCAATCACCATTCTACTGTAGAACTTATACCAGGTGCTCCTAGTGGCTCAGTCAATAAACTGACCCTCACACACAGTGGAATATTCTGACAATACTGATTGTGTAGACTTAAGACATGAAGAATGGCCACTCAGAAGAGGTAACTTAGGCAACTAACTGGACTACATCCCAGCAAGAACAGCACTTTCAGGAGAGGAGGGAAGAAATAAAAAGGGGAGAATATTGGAAAAAGAAACTAAATTAAATTTGACACCGAGAAAGGAAGGAGACAGAAACCAGGCAACTATTGACCAGTTAGCCCAACATCTGTCATTGGGAAAATGCTGGAGTCCATCATTAAGGAAGTGATAGCAGGACATTTAGAAAAATCATAATATAGTCAAGCAGAGTCAGCATGGCTTTATGAAAGGGAAATCATGTTTGACAAATTTGCTGGAGTTCTTTGAGGATGTAATGAGCAGGGTGGATAAAGGGGAACCAGTAGATGTCGTGGATTTGGATTTGCAGAAGGCATTCGATAAGGTGCCACATAAAAGGTTACTGTACAAGATAAGAGCTCACGGGGTTGGGGGCAACATATTAGCATGGATAGAGGATTGGCTAACTAACAGAAAGTCGGGATAAATGGGTCATTTTCAGGTTGGCAAACTGTAACTAGTGGGGTGCCGCAGGGATCAGTGCTGAGGCCTCAACTATTTACAATCTATATTAATGACTTGGATGAAGGGACAGAGTGTAATGTAGCCAAATTTGCTGATGATACAAAGATAGGTGGGAAAGCAAATTGTGTGGAGGACTCAAAGAATCTCCAAAGGGACATAGATAGACTAAGTGAGTGGGCAAGAATCTGGCAGATGGAATATAATGTGGGAAAATGCGAGGTTATCAACTTTGGTAGGAAAAATAAAAAAGCAAATTATTATTTAAATGGGGAGAGATTACAAAATGCTGAGGGGTACAGAGGGATCTGGGGGTCCTTGTACATGAATCACAAAAAGTTAGCATGCAGGTACAGCAAGTAATTAGGAAGGCAAATGGAATGTTGGCCTTTATTGCAAAGGGAATTGAGTATAAAAGTAGGGAAGTCTTGCTACAACTGTACAGGACGTTGGTGAGACCACACCTGGAGTACTGCGCACAGTTTTGGTCTCCTTATTTAAGGAAGGATATACTTGCATTGGAGGCAGTTCAGAGAAGGTTCACGAGGTTGATTCTGGAGATGAAAGGGTTGTCTTATGAAGAAAGGTTGAGCAGGTTGGGCCTATACTCATTGGAGTTTAGAAGAATGAGAGGGGATCTTATTGAAACATATAAGATTCTGAGGGGGGCTTGACAGGGTAGATGCAGAGAGGATGTTTCCCCTCGTGGGGGAATCTAGAACTAGGTGGCATAATTTCAGAATAAGGGGGCACCCATTTAAAATGGAAATGAGGAGGAATTTCTTCTCTCAGAGGGTCGTGAATCTTTGGAATTCTCTTCCCCAGAGAGCTGTGGAGGCTGGGTCATTGAATATATTTAAGGTGGAGATACAGATTTTTGAATGGTAAGGGAATCAAGGGTTATGGGGAGCGGGCAGGGAAGTGGGGTTGAGGCCAAGATCAGATCAGCCTTAATCTTATTGAATGGCGGAGCAGGCTCGAGGGGCCAAATTACCTACTTCTGCTCCTGTTCCTACGTCTTATGTTCTTGTTTGGACCCTCACCCACCCAACCAGTTTGTGGTCCCCTCCTATTGTGTTTCCTTCTCCCCACCCCTGATGATGATATTTTGGTAGCCAGAAACATCGTAGAACTCAGGAAGCCATTGTTAATTATATTGCCCAATGTTTCAGCATTTGAATTCTCTCATCCAGAGCAGAAGGTATTGATTGTCAAGCGAGATACCAGTTAATACTGACTACATGAATACACATCTTAATAAATATCACTAGAGGCCCTACAGATATACAACAGTAATCATTCGTTTTGAATTTCCCCCCCTCACTTGGAGAACTTCCAGTTCCTATTAACTTCAATCTGGTCAATAATCTTGCAAATAAAATATGAACTCTTGTCGCACTGAGGCAATTTTGTCTCAAGCACTTAAAGATGTAAATTCAATAAAATGTAGGAAACATTTTCTACTAAAATGGGATGATATTTCCTGACTTGTAATCTGATCAATGGACACAAGTCTGTCCATGACAAACGGCACGACAAAAGGATCGAGCAAACTAGTGTGGGGGGGCAGGGGCAAGGATTCAGCTACATAAAAACAGCACATCAGAGAGAGGTTCACATCAGTTCAGCATCTGCTTGTCCCAGCCTCGTCTTATGGCTACATAAAGTGAATTTAAAAGGCAGCTTTCGTCCTGTAAAGCTCAGTTGTAAAATCTGAGTGAATTTAGGCATTCCAACTCCTCGAGGTAAAGGACAAAAAAAAACTAACCAGAGGGTTGAGTGAATTCCCATCACTTCCTTTCATAAGCTCTCTCTCCACTATCAAGCAACAGAGGGATAGCAGTAGGAAAGGGGTTCCAGAGGGAGCATACACTGGGCTGGTCTCTACTTCAGACTGATTTGATGATCAGAGTGCCAAGATGTGGTCCAAAATGAGGTTGACGAATTCCCCCAATGACCTTTAAAGTCATGCTCATGACTTCTGAGCAGCTGTACTTGGGTGAATTTTGTGCCCATTGCCTCACAATGTAAACAGGGCAGAATCGACTGCAAGGGAACCATCCCATAACATAAAGGATGTAAGGAAACTTTGAAATAACAACAGAAAACGCTGGAAAAACTCAGCAGGCCAGGCAGCATCCGTGGAGAGAGAAAGAGAGTTGACGTTTCAGGTCGATGACCTTTCATCAGAACTGGGAAGAGCTGGAAATCAAATAGATTTAAGGCCAGGGTAAAGCTGGGAAAAGGGGGAGGGGATAAAGGAACAAAGGAGGAGATGAAGAGACATTAAGAGATATGCAAGGCTAGAGGTGGTGTTAAGGTGACAGATTAAGGCTGAATGAAGTGTGAAATCTACTGGCAGAATGAAGGACAGCTGCCAGCTTCTAGGAGGAAAAAAAAGGTGGGGGGGACAAATAAAAGGGTAGATAAAATAAAATATAAATGTGATTGGAGCTGAGGTTATGATCTAAAATTGTTGAACTCGATATTGAGTCCAGAGGGCTGTAGCGTGCCTAAACGAAAGATGAGGTGCTGTTCCTCGAGCTTACGCTGAGCTTCCGTGGAACAGTGTATTAGGCCGAGGATGGTGAGGTCAGAGTGGGAGTGAAGCGGTGAATTAAAGTGACAGGCCACCGGGAGCTCGGGGTCCCCCTTACGGACTGAACGGAGGTGTTCCGCAAAGCGGTCACCCAATCTGCGTTTGGTCTCCCCAATGTAGAGGAGTCCACATCGTGAGCAGCGAATACAGTATACTAAATTGCAGGAAGTACAAGTAAATCGCTGTTTCACCTGGAAGGGGTGTTTGGGGCCCTGGACAGTGGGAAGAGGGGAGGTATAAGGGCATGTGTTGCATCTCCTGCGCGTGCACGGGAAGGTGCCAGGCGAAGGGGAAGGGGTGCTGGGGGTGGTAGAGGAGTGGACTAGGGTGTCGCGGAGGGAGCGGTCCCTGCGGAATGCTGAAAGGGGAGGTGAGGGGAAGATGTGTTTGGTGGTGGGATCACGCTGGAGGTGGCGGAAATGGCGGAGGATGATCCGTTGAATGTGGAGGCTGGTGGGGTGAAAGGTGAGGACAAGGGGAACCCTATCGTGGTTCCGGGAGGGAGGGGCAGGGGTGAGGGCGGATGTGCGGGAGATAGAACGGACACGGTCGAGGGCCGTGTCGACCACGGTAGAGGGGAATCCTCGGTTGAGGAAAAAGGAAGACATGTCGGAAGCACTGGTATGGAAGGTGGCATCATCAGAGCAGATGCGGCGGAGACGGAGAAACTGGGAGAATGGAATAGAGTCCTTACAGGAGGCGGGGTGGGAGGAAGTGTAGTCCAGGTAGCTGTGGGAGTCGGTGGGCTTTGATGTGGACAAATCTCTAGGCTAAGATGTCCCTGAGCATATTAACACAACACTGCTGGAAAAACGCACCCAAAAATAACTACTGACTTTACTGAATTTCGTTTAACTGAACATGTTAATGTAGAAATCCAGCCCTCAGACTATCAAAAACAGATGGTATTTTTATGGGCTGTTTCCTGTTCTGCTGGACATGTCTGTAGATTTTCAGACTGTGAACTGGAGGGGGGCCGAGTGATATTCACATTTACTGAGACATCGTGAGTCATCGCGTGTGTGCGGTGACGTTGAATATTCAGTAAGCTACTCTTGGTCCGTGTCTACTGAGAACTGGCTAGTGACTGTCAAAACTCATGTCATGTAGAGTTTTACAGTCAGCAGGTCCCTGAGGTGAGGGCCAGTGTCTAATTCACTACACTACCCAGCCCCCAAAAGGTTTACTATTTTAAGTAGATATTAGACTATAACTAATACCTACCAATCATTCTTCGGCAGAGGTTTAAAGTCACAGTTGAAGATATCAACAGAACAGCTTCAGAATTACTACTTTTTATATAAAGCGCCGACCATCTGTTACACTGTTCCTGAGATGTCAAGTCCCCATGATGGATAGGAACTAAGCTATCCAGTGATTCTTGCTGGAAGGGGCACGAGTTACTGTTAGATGATTTCCTCATGGTTAATGCTATAGACCAACTACAGTTTTATATAGAACGTTGCTTAGGGAAGATTCATCAAAGATTTATGTGGGAGAATCTCTGTAACAACAAGTCATTCTGTCAGCTTGACACAGTTGGTTGCACTCTTGCCTCGGAGTCAGAAGTTCATGGGTTCAAGTTCCTCTAACTTGAGCATATATGCTAAGGTTGACCCTTCAGTGCAGTACTGAGGGAGTTTTGCACTGTCAGAAATGTCGACCATGTTAACCTGAGGCCCCATATGCTTGCTCAGGTAGACATAAAAACTATTCATAGAGCAGGTAGTGTTGTGGTGAACATTCCTCCCTCAACCAACCCCTTCAAAACAGATTAACCGGTTGTTCATTGATTTGCTGTTTGTGGATCCTTGCTGTGGGCAAATTGGCTGCCGCATTTGCCCACATTACAGCAGTGACTACACTTCAAGAGTACTTAATTCGTTGTAAAGCTGTTTGAGGCAACATATAAAAGCAAATTATTTACTTCTTTCTGTCCACTTTATAGAATCTGTCTGAAGGTGTATTCTTTCCTGCGTCTAACAAAATTGATTAAAACCATGACATTTGAAAGGTTATTTCGCACTTTTAGTTCATGATCCCACTGTTCTGTGGCTCTCTACTCAACCCTGCCAGAATTAAGTATTAATGGCCTCCAAAGGTAGCACCCCACAATAAGAGCTGCTCACTGATGGACCAGTCATATCTGCCAGTGGAGGAATTTCCCTTTGAATGAAAGACAAGTCATGTTTGGTCTCAAATTGACACGTTTTCATTTCTACAGAAGGATTTGAGGAATATAAACAAAGATCATGTGGGAGTGAATTATTTCAAATCAGAAATACACCCTCCCCCTCAGCAGTCCCATCCCAAAAGGGTATTGCTTCCAAATTCCAACAATATTCATGTCTGGGTGCCCACTTACATGTTTCACACGAGGCCGGAACATATGTTTGGAGAAAGCAGCAATATATTGTTCAAACAAAGCCACTCTCGCCCCCACTCCCATTTATACTTCCACACAATGTCATTCCCCAAGAGATTCTAGGTAACATGGAGCAGGCAAATCCAGCGACAGCTTGCAATGTCCATGAAATAGCAGATCTCTGCTACCACTGGAACAAGGCGAGTCAGGCAGTTTATATTTCTAACTGTAGGGGGAGAAACACAAATTTACCATCGGCTGCAGTTTTTCTTTAAATATATAGGGGGAAAAATTCAGTTGGTTGCGCCTCCCGTTAGCGCCTTAAGAGGGCGCTAATGGGGCGCAAAGCATCTAGCGCCCAGGCGCGGCGAAGTTTGCGCCGCTAGCGAAATTAACTAGACATTTTGCAGCGGCGCTAAACACTACCGCCACGATCTCCTGCGCCGGCAGATCGTGACGTCAGTCGAGTGCGCAACGCCCCGGTATCGCCCCGGAGCGGATATTGAGTGGCGCCCCCTGCCTTACCGCCTGACGCTAGCAACGACAGTTTGAGTGGAGCGTTCTGCAGCCATGAAGGGAAAGGGGGAGCGCTATTTAAAGGTGACCGCTTCCTGCCTTTTATTGTTGGTGCCATTTTTGAACTACACATTCTGAGAGAGAGAGAGAGAGAGAGAGAGAGACTTCTGGAGAGTTTCAACATTGTGTGAAGGAGTTTTGGGTACTGAGCAGCACTTTGCAGGTTCATTTTGATTTGCCATTCCTTGTATCGATTTAAAAGAGACTGTGGGGGCTGCACTCTGAGCTCTTTCCCTGGGCCTCTCCATTGTTCTTTACAGTAGATTTGATGTGCAGGTCTCTCCAGGCCGAGATTCAAGGCTGCAATTAGCAGGATGTGGATGGAAAGTGAGATTAACCATCCCCTTTAAGAACTGGCCCGTGCCATTGTGTGTGTGTTCCATTGCTGACTGACATTACATGAGCTGCGCCAGCGCTCTGAGGTAGCGCCTCGCTCCTCGGCCTTTGCGCCTTAAGACAGGTGTGAAGCGCCTGATTTAGCGCTCCAATCACCTCCAGGGGCGATAAAAGTAAAGTTTGCAGTCGGTGGCGATAATTAGTGCCAGGCGCTAATCTTTGCGCCCGGCCGATAATTGCGCCCCAAATGGGGCGATACTGAATTTCTCCCCCATAAAGTTTAAAACAAAGTATTCCAAATAAAACATCTCATTCTAACTGCAAATAATCCAAATGGGTTACGTAAACAAGCCATTGGGTTTAACCCTTTACAAATGGAGTGGTACCATGAAAACTCCTATAACAATTACATTAGCAAAAAGAACGAAGATTTGATGAATACCCCTTGTCTACCCTTTATTACCCTAAGTATTGTTTCTCAGCTGGGGTTAAGCCTCAATGTCTTCTGGTTAGGGAAGTGAAAAAAAATCAGTTAGTGCTCCCATACCTATCTAGTGACTCCTGCCGGGAAGTGTGCATGTGTTGGTCTTGGGTGATGACCGGACCAGGCTCAACTGTGATGCCAGTCAGTGTCTCAAGCCACCCATTGAGAATGGCCACTTGGGCAAGATACTAGGGGACAGCTGGTGCCCGTGGAACCATGCAACAAGTTAATGAAAAGGGGGAAGGGAAAAACTGCCCCCTCCCCCCACAGCAAATGTTAATGACCCGATTTAAGATCTGACTGCGAAGGAGTAACAGAGAGTGACAGTGAGAGAGAGAGCGCTAATAACAGACATTAAAGCACCCAGAGTATATAACTACCTTTAGAGAATTCAATTCCCCTTCCATGCCAGCCTCAGTTACACCTCTACACCCACTTCCCTCAAAGATATCAGTCCGAACATTTCATAAGCATTCCCACCAATTTGGTCAAAACACATTAACTGTTAAAAAAAAATCAAATGGATTTTCTGTTAATGGGTCCCACCAAACTGATAGCTGGGTTTCAGCACCTAAGCTATGAGCTGAGGCTGTAAACACTTGAAGGAAAGGCAGATCAGGGGAGATATTACAGAAGCATTCATAACCCTAAGGGTAATAGAAAAAGTTGAACCCTAATTATCCATGTAACATGATTAAACTCGATGATTAGGGGGCACAGACACAAGCTCGAAAGACGAATTCAGATGTGACTCATTTACACAGAAGCTGGTGAACCCATGGAACAGACTGAATGAGGGGTGGAAAGCATTGGCAGAATCATGAGGGAACTACATCGATATCTGGCGGAGAAAACGACCGAGGGGTGCAAGAGGTAGTCTAGTGTAGAGTATTTTTTGAACTGGCCTTACAGATCACAATAGTCCCTTCCAGTCCTTAAGATTCCTGTGTTCCATTTTTAAAAAATAACAAGGTCTACTGGGGTTTTGCAAATAACTGTTATAAACTAGATCAGTCAGCTGCTTCTGTTTGGCACACAGATGGTATGGAGGGGGAAGGAAATAATCAGGCCATGGGGTTGTCAGACTGTCAGGCACTCAGTGTCACAAAGGAGAGGTTTGCGTGGGATGTCACTGACACAGTGGTCAGCTGCAGGATGGTTCCCTGATGTTGCTGCATCAGAGGCAAAACGTCTCTGGCTGCTTGGAGTGCATTTTTGCATTTCTATAGCGGCTTTCATGACCGCCGGACGTCCCAAAGGACATTACAGCCAATGAAATACTTTTGAAGTACAGTCACTGTTGTAAAGTAGGAAATGTGGCAGCCAATTTGTGCATAGCAAGCGCCCATAAACAGCAATATGATAATGACCAGATAATTTGTTTATTTAGTGATGATGATTGAGGGATAAATATTGGCCAGGACACCGGGGATAACTCCCCTGCTCTTCTGCGAAATAGTGCCGTGGGATCTTTTATGTCCACCTGAGGGAGCAGACGGGGTCTCGATTTAACGCCTCATCCAAAAGACGGCACCTCCGACAGTGCACTCCCTCAGTACTGCACTGGAGTGTCAGCCTAGATTTTTGCGCTCAGGTCTCTGGAGTGAGACTTGAACCGATAACCTTCTGACTCAGAGACGAGAGTGCTACCAACTAAGCCACAGCTGACACTGACAGTCATTCTCACACCCAGCCTTGCAAGGGAAGCCTGTTAAACAACAACAATTTGTATTTATATAGCGCCTTTAACGTAGTAAAAGGTCCCAAGGCACTTCACAGGAGCGCTATCAACAAAATTTGACATTGAGCCACATAAGGAGATATTAGGGCAGACTTGGTCAAAGAGGTAGGTTTTAAGGAGCGTCTTAAAGGAGAAGAGAGAGGTAGAGAAGCGGAGAGGTTTAGGGAGGGAATTCCAGAGCTTAGGGCCTTGGCAACTGAAGGCACGGCCACCAATGGCGGAGCGATTAAAATCGGGGATGCACAAGAGGTCAGAATTAGAGGAGCGCAGAGGTCTCGGAGGGATATCTTCAAAGCAGAGGAGAGGGACTCAGCAACCCTGTATTGCACTGAAAAAATGAAACGCATTCTTCCATTTGCAGATGCTCTCGCCCCTGCTTCTGATATTTCAGTGTTGTTGTATACATGTGAGAAAAAGGGAATCAAGTACTCATGCTTACAAGGCACAAAGCAAACTCATAAATCTCAAGGTTAAAGTTCAAAATCACTTCCACAGAAGAAAAAGGGGAGACGGATTTTCAGAGTTAACTGTTTCCGTGGCAACTACTTCTACTCTATCAAATACACTGAGGTACACAGGATACCTAACAGAGAGATGGAGAAAGCACTGATTTATGAGACAATTAAAAACCTGCACAAGGGAAACAAGTATGAGTGAGGAAAATTCAGTGTGTGCAGTTTTTAAACAAGTAAGGCCTTTAGCACAACTTTCGAAGGGCTCATAGGTCCACAGCAATGGGAATTCCTGTGCATAATTTAATAACCCATTGTATGAAAGAAAATAACAGCAGGAAGTAGTGGATTATCATAAAACAAATGCCAGAGTGAAATGCAAGCCAAGAATTTTGACGTCATTTGATCTGAGGGATATTAAGATATGGTCCTTCAGCCTCAAAAAGAAACGCTCAGAAATCAACAAGTCATAAGGGGGGCATCCAGAACCAAGAGGTGACGCAAAGATGGACTGGTCTCAGTGTTAGGTGGGTGAGCTATCAGCAATGAGTAGCTAAATTAGGACTTTCTAGCCTCAAAACAAGAGGACCTTCTTGAAATAAATGAAATACTTAATAGGATAGGGAAGGTAAACCAGTCGATACTTTCAGACGCACCAGGACCAAATGGCATACGGTTAGTGTTGTAAATGGCAAGTTGAGGACAAATGCCAGGAGTATTTCTTTACACAGTAGGTGATCAATAGCTGTAATTGGTTGGTAGAAAGGCTGGACTCACTTAAGAAACCGTGCTGTACTGGGAATATGGTAGGGTTGGCAATCTGGTAGGGTTGGCAATCTGGGAGATTGAGATCAAATGGGCCAAAAGATCTTCTCCATTTGAACCCATCTTGTGACTCCCTGATGCTTTAGCACACTACTGCTTACCACATTTTTCTTTAATGTAGTAGGGTTTGGAAATAAAAACATAGCATAAAAATGAATGGACTCGCAACAGTGGTGTGAAACACTGCAGGGCATTTCTCCATGTTAAAGGCACTATACAAGTGTAAGTAGTTGCTGTTGTTGTTGATGGTGGTGATGTGACCTGCCAATTATCATGGATACCACTTCTGGATGAAGATAAATCACAATTAAACCACTGGGTTCACTCATCAAATGTACAGTGAAACAATAATTTCAATAAAGGTCCCCGATGCACTGTTTGGTGTTGCACGAAGCCATACAGGCGAGAAAGTCTCACGTTGTATGTTGCGGTCCGTGCCGAGTTAACCAATCTCATATCAATAGTTAATGCATAACAATTGGCCTCAATGCCATTGGGCTAGTGCAAGGCGGGGAGTGGGGGTGGGAATAGTCAGTCAGGGTTCTCACTCCTGATCCCTGCTGCTGCTGCTCGCGGTTTTACAGCTTGCTGACACTCGCTGTCTGGGCTTGTTCATGGAAAATGGCCACTTGGGTGCAGTATGGGGTGCCCAGGGGACTAGCCCCAACTTTGGAAGGAGGAGAGAAAATTGCAGAAAAAAAGTGGCTCAACTGAAGATTTAAAAAAAACTAATGATAAACAAACAGGATGACTCTTTTGGGGGGGAAAGTGGAGGGTTACTATGCCCATGATCCTTTTGACGTTGGGTGAAGCAGGATTCCCAAACTGTCGCTAGTATAGTTGGAATGCTGGTAGGGTTTTTTTCCTCAATTATTACTGCCATTAAATCTCAATTGGAACAGAAACCTGATATTTTTAAAAATAAGGAATGCTGGATCTAGAAAAGACCATGGTGCTCACTCAAGGCTGCTCCTTCCACACTGCCCAACTGAATGAAACAGATCTGTGAATATCTCAACCCTCTTACTTGACAGGTATTGAGCTAGTAAAGATATTAACAGCCAGAATTTAGCGACTCAGTCTGGTATGAGCAAACAGGAGTGAGATCAGACTAGGTGGCTCACATGGAGAAAAACCCGATAGGCCAAATGCCTGTTTCTGTGCAGTAATCATCCATGATTGAATGGTAATCTGTTCCACTTGGTCACTATCCTATAGAAATCAAATATAGTTAAATAAAACGTTATTTAAAAACTGATTAAACAGACACCAGAGTTTCAAATTACAATGGGCTGAATTTTTAACCAAAAGGTGCACAAAAGGCCATTAAAATGTACAAAATGAGTTAGTACAGCAGAGTTTTTGAAGCAGTGATATACAGTTTGCCATGTCAAGTCAATATTACATGGATTGGGATAGAACTCCACCAACATAGGAACAGAGGCCACTCAGCCCCTCGAGCCTGTTCCGCCATTCAATTAGATCATGGCTGATCGATCATTTCTCAACATTCAACATCCTGTGCACAGACACACCCATTCCTACTGTATCCAATCCTTGCGTTACTTTCTGTAGATCAGAACAGAAGATACCAGCTGGTACAGACCAACTTTCCCTTCTGCTCAGCTGTGGAGGCCTGCAGGATGAGGAAATCAAACAGCTGCAGAATATCATTGTCATTTGGAAGACACTGCCTACCTGGACAGTGTTATTCCCCAAGGTGCTGGCCCGCTTCCAACGCTTTGCTGACCCAGTTGCTTCACCGATAAGCTGAGCTAGTTTTCGCTCGAGTTCAGCTTGAAAGGTTTTGTCCTGTATGTGGTTGTCGTGCACACCTAAAAGTACTGAGCAGAGAAACCACAGCTACTTTTACATATTTGAATTAAAAAGCTATTATTCATAGAATGAAATGAAATTTGACCAGATGGTTACAACATATCAGTAGCATTATGCAGATTTATTTGAAAGTTACAAGATAAATTCAGATGAGGAAGCTCATCATCCAGAAAGAAAAGCACCTCCTCCCAATTGCAATGTCCAGCCATCTTGAATGATTAAGGTTTTATACAATCATACCTGTGAGATCATTCCAAGTGCTGATTGCTCTGTGTGATGAAATTCTTCCTGAAATCAGTTCTGTCCCCCATCACCAGTTTGAACCTGCACACCCTTCCTCTACTGATAGCAGATTATTACACTGAAGTAGTGTAGTAGTTGATATATATTTTTTATTCGTTCATGGGATGTGGGCATCGCTGGCAAGGCCAGCATTTATTGCCCATCCCTAATTGCCTTTGAGTGACTAAGAGTCAACCACATTGCTGTGTCACATATAGGCCAGACCAGTAAGGACAGCAGATTTCCTTCCCTAAAGGACATTAGTGAACCAGATGGATTTTTACGACAATCCGGTAGTTTCATGGTCACCACTATTGATACTAGCCTTTATTCCAGATTTATTTAATTAACTGAATTTAAATTCCCCAGCTGCCGTGGTGGGATTTGAACTCTTGCCTCCGGATTATTAGTCCAGCCTCTGGATTACTGTGGTTTGGGAGATGGTTTCTGCCACAGACTTATCCATATCTGCGACAGTGGTCACTTTTCGTGACAGTAAGGTTGCTCAAAACTTTATTTTAAAAAAGTGTTAATTTTTTTTCCTTTAAGAAAAATACAGAATTACCAAAATACAGTGCTGATGATGTCGCTAACAAGAGTATAATAAAAACAGAGTGCTGAAAATACACGAGGTCTGTAAACATCTCAAGAGAAAAGACAAGTTTGTTGTTCGAACTGTGGGCGACGTTCTGACAAAGATCAACCTGAGACATTAACCTGTCCTTTCTCTTCACAGATGCTGATAGACTGCTGTGCATTTTCAATTTTTACTGATAATAACTCAGTTATTATTTGTTACTCAGCTTCAGGATTTTATGTGAAGTTACATTTTTTTTTAAATCCAACAAATAGGAGTGCATTGCTTTCCCCATAGCTCAGAAGGTTTATCTAATGAACAGCTGAGCTGCACAGACCAGTTGGGGTCCAAGGTTTGATTCCGGTCTGTGCTGAGTGAGCTGATCTCATTTGGGACATTACAATTGGCTCTTAGCGCCCTGAGTTAAGGAGGACAATATGGACCACAGTTCCCACTCTTGATGACTATATGGCAACCCCTGCTGTAAGTGCCAGTGTGTGGATGCTGTTTTCCTACATTACAAAAGTGACTACACTTCAAAAGTACTTCATTGGTTGTAAAGCGCTTTGGGATGTCCAAGGTTGCAAAAGGCGCTATATAAATTCAAGTAATGTTCCCTTTAAGCTGCGTGGCCGCACAGCGCTCTGCAGGTCCGCGCAGCCGACTTGCCGGCTTTTAAATAGACAAACCACGCATGTGCGGTATTTTGAATGGGCCACGCAGCCCGTTCCCCCAAAACATTACAGGGAACATTGAATGCAAGTCTTTCTTTCTTTTCTTTCAAGCACAGGATCAGGATCAGTCTCAGCTGAAATGAACTACCTCCCCATTCTCAGAGTCAAGGATGACACATGAGCAATGGCCACTTGTGCAAGATAGCTGGTCCCGTGGAAGGAAACTCCCTCAAGGAATTAACTCCTTCAGAAGAAAAGGAAGGCAGAAAAACAAAGGTATGCATTCAGATACACACACATAGCTGTTCTGGTTAGGAACCATTACATGTTGGAGCTTTGAGTGGCCACAACACTTGGAATGTTACACCAACAATGAAGTGGATAAGGCAGATTCTTATGTTCATCGTGCCTGGTCAAGCAAATCTTCAAAGTCCACAGTACTAAATCTTTTGGGATGATTGCTGGTGTGCAGACAGCATGGGCCCGAGAAACGTACCTGTCTTTATCCAGGAAGCCTTCAGCAGGTGTGACCGGTTAAGTTCAGGGTAATAGATGGCTGTAAAAATTTAAAAGCATAGATGTTGAACATGCAACTGAATTATCTTGAGTCAAACACAGCTTTGGTAAGTTACATCTGTATACACCCCTCCACACATGGACTAAACCAACAGAAGGTCACGCTGTTTTTATCATGAATTTTTCTGCTAATTTTTCTCCCCTCCTTTCCCAAAGGTGAGAAGGTGAAGACCCCATGCTGTGATAGAGTTCTACAGGCACCAAGGGCTTGTTGGCACCTCGACTATTCGTAATGTGAGCGCTCAATGGAGTCCTGCTAGTGTGTCAACCAGAGGAGCACAACAGCCGAAGCTGAAATCCCGTGTTCAGTCTATGGCCACACACATCCGTATACCAGCAGGAGTCTGCAGACCACTATCAGAGCCAGGAAGCTTAACCAATTTTTATTCTCTTCCCACATCCAGAACCACCGAGGCCAGATGTTGAACCTGGAATCATCCTGGTCCATATGACTCAGCTGCTGACTAGATTCACTCAGCTATCAGTGGAACCCCCACATTACATATTTTACCAAAATACTTATGTAACAAATGGTCAAAAGCAGACACTATGTAAGAGAGCACATTAAGATGGTGTGCCACACTCCTGCACCAACCAGCTCTGCCAAGGAGTAGTTTGGTCACGGGTTTGCAAGTCATAATTTGCCAACTAGCAAAAGGGAAGGAGTGATCAACATGGTGAAGCCTGAAGCAGAGAGCAGCAGGAGCCACCATGAACTGCTCTCACACCTTCCAATAGGCAACTACAGAGACCTGAACACTGCTCACCTGCACATTCTTTCAAGCTCTTGCCTGTCCTTGCTTTTTGTGCTGCACCCTGTCATTAGAACTGTATGAAGTCACCAAAGTGAATCCACCCCCATCAGTACCAGATTCGCAAAGACCAACTCGAAATTGTGGTTTAGAGATGGCGCTATTAGCCAAATCATCAATAGATTCAGCAGTGTAAAACACATTTTTAATGTGCAATCTAAGAAATTCCCCAAGTAAATGGGACAAAATGCTTCATTTTGTCCATGATGTATTTTTCTTCTGTATTCTTTACGGTCATTTCAAGGTTAAAATAGACTGTCTCTGAAAGAAACAGTTTGAGAGCCGTGTTTTCATTAAGCCAGTGCATTGCTCTTAACAGATAACCTGGCTACTGACTGCTGCAACGAGACAAGAGATGCTTAAGTATGTTGACATTTGCAATTGGAAAGTTGTTGGTTTTGACTCCTTACAAGAAGCATTTCCTGACAGCTACCTGCATAGTTACTATTATACTAAAACTGGTAGATTGTCAGCTTTTGGCTGGAGACCAGCCATATATCTCTGAACCCTGCTGTGAGTGACAGCTCTATTTGCTTGTGGGGAAACTCCCTTATTTGATTTTCTTTATCTGCAGGTAATTTTTAAAAGAACTGAAGGGGGTTGGAGAGGTTGAGACAGGTTTCTAAGGGGAGGGGGCCCTCGCACCCTTTGAAGTTCAATTGGCAGCAGCTACAATTGGCCTTAGCGCCCCCGAGTCAGGGAGGAAAATACAGACCACAGATCTGTGTGTAAGTGCAATAGCCTTCGCCTGGGTCATCACTTCTAATGGGTCCGTTAAGATGGAAACGAACACCCAAAGACTCTGGAGGGTAGACTAAACCTCTCATATAAGTTTGTGATACAGATACTGGTCCAGATTCAGTATCATGAAGAGGGTTAGCAAAGTGCTGTGTTGTGTACTATTTTTCTACTGGATGTGGTGTAAGTGAAACATTCTGCAAACAAATGAGATCTGCTGCACTGACTTTCTGTAACTGTTCAATTTTTACTTTAATAAACCTGATTAGTCGTTAATAGCCTGTGTCACATGGTCTGATAGAGTGTTTATTCTTCCAATGTTCGATGGCTAGAATAACATGATAGAGCTTGAGTCAATTCCAGTGAAGAAACTGCAGCAACAAGCGATTCTGTTAAACCACTAGGCAACGTGACATGACTAGATAATGTGCATATGAAATCACATTTTGGAGGTCTTGTTTACAGGAGTATGCCTTACGGTGGAACACAAGATAAATATATCACAATGGAAACATATATCCATAGCCCATTTGAAACTTTGCTCCTTCATTCTGCTCTCTTTGCCCTCCTGCCCAGTGATGCCCACACTTTAGTCCTGGGTGTGGCGTTTGCCTGGAACCCCGAGTTGTACCAATCAGACCATCCCCTGGAATTGAGAGTGCTCTCCTGGATCAGTACTGTCCTCCCAAACTCTGAACTTCTGGTAAAACCACATAACAGTTGTAGCACTGGTACATTTTTCCAATCAGATAAATATAGAAATTCATGAGTGCAATTATTTAGGGGCTGGTTACTCTATAGGCATCTCTGAAGCTTACTGCTGTGTGTAACAGGTTAGACCTTGTTCCTAAAGCTGGGAGTGATTGATTCTGACACTGAGGTCCCAAAATAGAAAGTGCAGCTTTCGCCAGCACTGATATTCCCCACCTTGATGAAAATAAAAAGTCATTTAAAAAAAAACTGCCCAGTATTCCCCTTAAACTGGATCACACATCAGGACTCCCCAAATCAATTCAACTCCCAACACGCGCCCCAAAGCATTAACGCGGCAGCTTCTGCTGTGCATCTGAAAAATATGGGTCTAAAGTTTCACTCCTGCCAGATTGGCTAAATAAACCAGATGCCTAATTCAGTTTAATCATCAAAGTCAGTTAAGAAGCCTGTGTGTATTGATGTCACAACCTTACACAAATTAAAGAACTTACGCTCGGCTGTCTTTAGGACAGGAAATCCCAGATAAAAACTAAACTCCACCAGGTTCAGTATCCTCAGCAAGTCGCTCACATCCGAGCCATTCAGGAAGCCTCTTGGACTGTTGATAGCGAAGGTTATATTGACAGGACCTTGCTGCAATCCTCCAAAATTCTCCGCTGCGTGGGTAACATTTATAACCTGAGTGACATGAAACCAAAAAAAAATAACGGGACGTCAGAGAGAGAGACCAGTGTGTTACAGAAGTGCCGGGAAATTAAGCATGGGACATTCTAAATCCTGCTTAGATGGATAACAGTGTTTTGTAGCTTCTTCACTCAGCCCATTTCTTACTGGGTATCTATGAAGACCTCTTGTCGTCAGACTGGCCTGTCAGTGCTGTTTTATGATTGAAATTATCTGGAGCATGAACTAACCAAATTAGGTTGCTAAAAATCGAGAGCTGCGCCTCATTCCTACTTCACCATCAATACCCCATGGCTACTTTTTTTTGTCTCATCCTGGGTTCCCATTCCACAGGCGCGCACACACACCACACACAGTTGGGATTGTATTTATGTTGCCCTGTAGCTCCAAGCACTTTACATGCAACTACAGTCCCCACCGCTTATAGGGGGAGTGTTGGTGTTAACACAATTTTCCGCTATACGCGGTGGACGGTGTAACTCAAAAGCTAAGTAACCAACATATTTATTTTAAAAAAAACAGGAAATCTTACTTCGTAACTGCCTCTCCTAATTGTTAGCAGTTGGATCACTAAGGTAATCGGACTTCAACGAGGTATGAACAGCTGATTGAACCTCCTTGAATACCTGACTTTGTCTGAAATCAGCAGAGCCTTTTAAATTAGTATGTGCAGAAGTAGTATTGAACTGCTCGAAACAGCCGTTGTGCATAATACATTATAAGCGGCGCCTTTGTAATTGACTCCTATGGTAATGGTTAGCGCCATTTGTCCCACAGACGTCTGTCGGATAAACATGGATGATGCAAGGGTTGAGGACTGTAATTACGTTGACGTGAAGTTACGTAGGTAAATGCAGCACCCATTCTGTAGCAGCAAGGCCCCACAAACATTACTCAGATCAACGAGCAGTTGATCAGTTTTTGGTGGTGTTGGTTGAAGGAGAAATGTTGGCGAGGATACCAGGAGAGTTCCCTTTGGCCCCTCAAACAGTGACATGAGATTTTTAACGCCACCTGAACACCAAGATGGAGCCTCAGTTTAATGTCTCATTCAGAGAAAAGCACCTCGAACAATGTAGCACTACCACACTGGAGTGTCAGCTTAGCTGATGTGCTCAAGGCCATATATTTTACCAGGATATCACACTCTTTACCAATGCGGATCATAATGAGTTCCTGATGGCAGCAAACAAAGGGAACTGTACCATATTTAAAAGACTTCCATCTTAAAATAAACAGAAGGGAATTGCAGCTGTGCACTATTGCTATCCAACAAACAGCACACAGGCACATTTACAGATGGTACCCTTGAGGTGCTGACAAAAGAGGGTTGCCTGATTAGCACACACTTATCACCCTCCCCTGGTGCAACACCTGGTAGGAGATAGCTGACTGTTCTCTGCAACACCCAGAGGATCTGGCTCAAAATATGTTAGAAGATGGCAGACCTGAGGAAAGGCACACAGTAAGACCACCCAACAGTTGTTGACAGCATGATCTACACCAAGTATGCACTACCACATACAACCGGTTACCCTTCTACCAGTTACCCTTCTCCTGATGACTCTCCCAAAGCTTTCATGCAACATTAAAGTATTTTATTGCTTCGCATGCAAAGCCATACAGCATACAGTACACATACAGGCTGCAACTTATATCTGAAATTGTTGCCATACTGAAAGGCTCTTCCTTCCAAATCCTTCTAACACATGCTAGCTCCACAAAGTATGTTCAGTTATTGATATAGGATGGACCTGTGCTCACACTGTATGTACTCCTTAAAATATCATCTTAAGAATTCTTCTCTACTTGCAGGAAAAGATGGTACATAATAAAAAAGGGAACAGGTCCCAACTGGAGGAGTGTTTTTCCCTTCCATTAAGGAGACTACCCTGGACATCCCTAGCTACAAGATTATTGCGGGAGTGTAGAAAGATGAAGCCAAAGGTTTTCCTCAAGCTCATGGTAAGTATCACCAGGCTTTTTCATGTCTTCTCCCCCTAATTACTCACAACTTAAAATATGCCACCGCTCCCTCTCTATGCTGCCACCAGTGGCTCCATGCATTGCAAAACAATGCGATTTCCTAATAAAATATCAGGCCTGGAGCACATCGACTAGGCTGACACTGAACACAGCCACAATGCTTAGCTGCAATGCTTCTCTGTTCAATGTTGTTTTTTTAGGGTCAGCACTTCTATTATTGTGACCTAGAACAACAGTTGACCACTGAACCCAAGAAAGTCAGCATCTTGCATAACACTTTGTAAGCACCAGCTCAGCTAACCCACATCGTGGAGGATGAAAGAGGTGAGGCTGAATAGATAGCGTGGTCCAAGTGTTAAGGTGATGAGGAGAAAGTGGTGATGCCAGAGGAGGAACAGCCCATTGTCTAGGTGGCCATATGGTGTCATTAATAACCCCCTGTACTTTGGGAAATCCAACAGTGCAGGAAATTGGCAGCTCTGTCATATTCTTGTTGATAATCAGTGAGAAAGGAGATGAAAGTGTTGGCCATGCTGAACAATGCATCAGTCACCTATTTGATACATATGTGGACAGTAAATTGGCTGATAGTGCAGATGTGCCCTATGCTGACCTTGAAGGACACATAGGCATTAAAGCTCAGGGTTGAGGTGACCTTGACTACCAGTGACAGTGCCGTCCTTATAGTGGAGGTTGGCTTCACGTCTTCTTGAGGCAGATGGTGCAGCTCTGCATTTGGCTCCTTGATCAACCTGAGTTTGCATAGTCATTGCCAGGTTACTGCATGGCCAGCAGATACAGTTGACGGCATAATGCTGAGCATGAGCAGTGTGGTGCCATCTCATCTCCCCAGCATACCTCCTTTGTTCTTCTTCATCCTCTTGTCTGAACCCCTGTGATAGGGAAGCTTTGAAAACAACCCCCATATCTTGCAGTGGAATGGCAGGGGTTGGGGTTCAGTTCCAGCTCTTCCAGTTCTACAATAGTGTGAATGGTCTAGAGAATTGCTTAGGTGTGTTCATGTCTTCTTCACCTAGTTAGTTACTCATTTGCAATTTTCCTGAACTGCTTCAATTGTGAAAATAAAAAGGCACTTCACTAATTTGACAGTATGGAGACCTGACCCCAAATGCCACAATGTAGCCCAGGCCACCGTGCACATCTGTTCGATGAAGAGGAGGCATTGTGAACTCGGCTGGCCGCTTCGGGAGCGATAATTAAAGGGAATGCTTTTTAGCTAGCGCAACCTTTATTATTTGCACCAGTCTGGTGCCTGCACAAAGTTTTAATGTTTCATTGGTGCAAGATGTCCAAGCTCTCCACTTTGAGAGAGTGCTTGGGGCTGTAATGGCAGCGATCGACATCTTAATCAGCTAAGCTAATTTTATCCTCTTTTTCAAACCATGATTAAAAACTTAAATTCCTTACCCAACATGTTGAGAATATCACATGAGCCCTGGTGTGCTGAAGCATTTTGTCAACAAGCACATCCGAACTGACCCAATACACTTGTCACTTTGTGTTGTGCTGCCCAGACCACATGTCTTTCAAATGAAACCTAAAACCAGGATCCAAATGATACCCTTCATCTTAACTACTGGTAACAATTTTCTTCCTGGAGTGACAATATATGCGAATTATCAATCTGCAGTTCACCCTATTTCAGAACTTTCTATCAAACTGCAGGAAAACCTTCCCTTACTGCGTTAACTGAGCCATAAAGATCAGGAGGTCCCCGGTTTGATCCCTGGCCTGTGCTGAGCTGGCTGGTCTCAGACAAGGCAGCAGCTGATGGGCTACAACTGGGGATTCAGGAGGGAATAATCAGGCAGAGCTCTTGCTTGCTATCTAGTACCTCATGCTGGAAAGTGAGCGTATGTGAACTCTGAATCAGGACAGGATCATCCTTGGTGCTAGCACCTCCCTCCACTCCCATGACTCAAGAGCCAGCCGCCACTCACTGTCTAAGCTCTCGCGCACAGAATGGCCAGTCGGGCAAGGTGCAAACAGGGAAACCATCCTCTGTGGAACTACAGTTCATGAAGGAGTCCACATCTGCCAGTGAGAGGAGGAAACCAACAACCAAATAAAAGCAGGCTGTAGTGTCGAAATCGATATTGCTCCCATGGCCAGATAAGAGAGTGTCTCTATGGTGCCAAGCAGTTGCTAGATTTGTCCACATGGTGATTATACCCTTCACCGGTCAGGTTTCTTCATGTCCTCTCTCCAGAAAGAAGAGGTCCAGCGGCCATTTTGAGAAGCCTATGTGTATTGATGTCACAACTTTGGTCGAGTCATCCAAAGTAAATCTTATTGACAAAGCTGATGCATGTTTGAAAAGTCTGTTTGTTGTATTAAATATAGTTTTGAGTCTATTAACTTGCTACAATTAAGAGAGTGCAGCCTTCCACAGGTGAATCTGTGTTATACTTCAGACAAATTACCCTGTTTGATGCTTGAACACAGTGGGCTAGAAAGTTGGTATGTTAGCGCCTCCAGTTAGCGCCTGGCGGGGGCTCTAACGGGGCGCTAAGGGGTTAGCGCCAGGGCGCGGTGAATACAGCGACACCCGCAAACTTTATTGCCGGTTTAGCCCTGGCACTAGCTCTTAGCGCCTGGGCCTCCAGCGCCTCGCAGATCGCGACGTCCTAAAGTGCGCAGCGCCCCGTTATCGCCCCGGATGGAAAATTCACTCGCACCCCGTTTTATCGCCTCGCGACTACAACGCCAGCAAGAGGAGGCATTGTGAACTTGGCTGGCCGCTTCGGGAGCGGTAATTAAAGGGAATGCTTTTCAGCTAACGCAACCTTTATTATTTGCACCAGTCTGGTGCCTGCGCAAAGTTTTTAATGTTTCATTGGTGCAAGATGTCCAAGCTCTCCACTTTGAGAGAGTGCTTGGGGCTGTAATGGCAGTCGCCCAGGTCGCCTTGCAAAACAGAACTGACGACAACTAGCTTGTGCAGCATCATTGGCCCTTCCCTTTAAACGAGGGAAGCAGCCTCTGTGATGAAAGAGTGCCTTTTACAATGCGCTCGAAATTGTTTAGGGCTCTGCCGCTACTGCCCCGCTCTCGGCCTTTAGCGCCCTAAGAGAAATGTTTTTAGCGCTTGATTTAGCGATCCACTTCCCTCTTGGAGCGCTAAAACTGAATTTTGTGGGAGGAGAGAATGATTAGCGTCTGGTGCTAATTTTTCAACTTTTAAAGTTTTAGCGCCCCAAATGGGGCTATACCAAATTTCTCCCCCAGTGATTGTACAGTTAGCAATATACTCTTAAAATAAATTATCTATCAGATGGCTGTGGCAAAGCATTTACTGATTATGTTTTGCACTGTATTGCAGGAGGTTATCAATCCTCTCCTCCTACTTTCTTTTCCTGTATTCCAATTTTATTTCCTACCAATTAAATTTTATTAACCAGAATATTTCAAGCCTAAATACTCAGGGGAATTTCTATTTTAGTCAAGGAGAAATCCTTTTTTTTTAAGTAAAGGTTAGTGTACAAAGCCACATTCCATTCCAAATACATTGGGCTCTTTTCCTAAACTATCAAAAGGGACTTTTATTTCAACTTTGTCTTCATTTTGAAAGGGAAAACAGAATGTGCAGTGTCACGTTACTCAATCGGAATGGTGTTCCTCAGTATCCCTGTTAGACCCACGTTAAAGGACCAGCTGATCCGAGAAGCGACAAACTGCAGCAGGACAAGAGCTCACTAGTTCAAATTAGGAAAAGGCAATTTAGGATGAATAAATCGGAAGATTTTCTTCACACGAGTGATCAACACATAAAATGGACTCCCAGATAAATTAGCGAAGGCAAAATCCTTTGAAATCATTGAATAACCAATTGAATGCTGCAATCGGGGGAACCTGATGTTCTTATCTCTCCAGAATGACCCGAAGAATTAGGAACAGGAGTCGGTCATACGGCCCTTCGAGCCTGCTCCGCCAATCAATAAGATCATGGCTGATCTTCTACCTCAACTCCACTTTCCCGCCCGATCCCCATATCCCTTGATTCCCCTCGAGTCCAAAAGTCTATCTATCTCAGCCTTGAATATACTCAACGACTGAGCATCCACAGCACCTTTGGGGCAGAGAATTCCAAAGATTCACAACTCTCTGTGAAGAAATTCCTCCTCATCTTAGTCTTAAATGGCTGACCCCTTACCCTGAGACGGTGCCCCCTTAGTTCTAGACTCTCCATCCAGGGGAAACAACCTTTCAGCATTTACCCTGTCAATCCCCCTGAGGATCTTATATGTTTCAATGAGCTCACCTCTCATTCTTCTAAACTCCAGAGAGTATAGGCCCAATCTACTCATCCCAGGAATCAGTCTGGTGAACCTTCGTTGCACTGCCTCTAAGGCAAGTATATCCTTTCTCAGGTAAGGAGACCAAAACTGTGCACAGTACTCCAGGTGTGGTCTCACCAATGCCCTGTATAATTGTAGCAAGTCTTTCTTACTCTTGTACTCCAACCCCCTTGCAATAAAAGTCAACATGCCATTTGCCTTCCTAATTGCTTGCTGTACCTGCATGGTAACTTTGTGTTTCCTGTATGAGGACACCTAAATCACCAACATTTAATAGTTTCTCACCATTTAAAAAATATTCTGTTTTCTATTCTTCCTACCAAAGTGAATAACCTCATATTTCCTTACATTATACTCCATCTGCCGCCTTATTGCCCACTCACTTAACCTGTCTATATCCATTTGCAGGCTCTTTGTGTCCTGCTACTTTCCCACCTAGCTTTGTATCATCAGCAAACTTGGATGCATTACACTCGGTCCCTTCATCCAAATAATTAATATAAATTGTAAATAGCTGAGGCCCAAGCACTGATCCTCGCGGCACCCCACTAGTTACAGCCTGCTAACCTGAAAATTATCCGTTTATCCCTACTCTCCATTTTCTGTCCGTTAACGAATCCTCTATCAATGCAAATATATTGCCCCCAACCCCATGAGCCCTTATCTTGTGTAGCAACCTTTTATGTGGCAACTTATCGAATGCCTTTTGGATGAACCAAGATGGACTGAATGGCCTTCCTCGTCCGTAGTTACCTTGTGATTTTGCACAGCACAATCCACCATTAAATAGACAGACCACACCAGGCAATCCACAAAGGAAGGTCTGAGGCTTCTCAACAACTTGCATGACAAGCTACACCCCTGTAAATCAAGTACAATGGCATTTACCTTCCACTCCTGTTTCCTCTTTCTGGACAGAGCTCTCTCCTATCTATTCTAATCTTCCTCATTTATACATGCATCATCTGGTACCACACATCTGAAGATAACAAAAGATGCCGAGATAAACACCAATTTTTTTTGCAGTATGTGTAACTTAAAAAAAGAGAAGGATTTATGTTTATATGGTGCCTTATCACATTTCTCAGAAACATCTCAAATTACTTTGGAAAAAAAAGACCTGTATTCATATAGGGCCTTTCATGACCTCAGGACGTCCCAAAGCACTTTACAACCAATTAAGTATTTTTTGGAGTGTAGTCATAGTTGTAAGTTAGGGTAAGACGTAGACACTTTGCGCACAGCAAGGTCCCACAAACAGCAATACAATAATGGGCCAGAATTTACTGTAAAAATAATGGTGAGGCTAACAGCACTCACTATTATTATTCCACAAATCGGACAGCAACTTCAGGCAAGGGCAGATGCTCAGTTAAAGGCGAAAATCCGGATGTTGCTGTCCGAGATATGCCACTCCTCTCTAAGCTGCGCAAAAATAGAATCTCGCCATCTGGCTCCCCATTCAAATGTATTCAACGCCGTGAAGTTCCTGACTGATGTCGTAGATACGGACTAAACTTGCTACAGAAAGTTAGGGCTTGTCCATTTAAGTCTAAGGACCCTTTTTAACGGCATGGCAAGTCTTAATTACTGCCAAACAACCTCTCTGGCACTGAAAACTAACTAGTACAAGTGTGGGGTCTCATTCTTTCAGCTTTAATTGTTGATTCTGTCTCTTTTTTCCTCTGTCTCTTAATCTAATCTTTCTTTCCCTCTCTTTACTTCGCTTGCTACACCTGATTTGACATTGAATTCACTATTCTAACTTATACTTCCTGGTTCAAACTCTGCGCTGCTTATTAACAATGATTCAATTTGATTGGTTAAGGAAATACACAGTAGCTTGCCCTGTTCACAGGTTCCAGATGCCCTGTAGAGGACGCTGCGCTGTTTCAATCTCCCACTTGCAGCAACTTGCTGTGCAAAAAAGCTCATGGAAATTAAATGGGCAAGTCTAATGAATGGCGGGCACCGTTCATTCGCTAGTTACAGTAAATTCCAGCCCACTGACCAGATAATCTGTTTTAGTGTTGTTGATTGAGGGATAAATATTGGCCAACACACCAGGGAGAACTTCCCTGCTCCTCTTCTTCGAAATAGTGGCGTGGGATCTTTTACGTCCATCTGAGAGGGTTGACTGGCTTCGGTTTAACGCCTCATCCGAAAGACGGCACCTCCAACATTGGAGCACTCCCTCAGTACTGCATTGAGGTGTCAGCCTAGATTTTATGCTCAAGTCTCTGGAGTGGGAAGTGGCAGTGATTATTCTGTAGACAAATATGGTAGCCATTTTTTTGTGCACAGCAAGATCGTATGAATAGGAATGAGCTGAAGAGTAGTTCACTTATTCTTGTTTGGTAGGATCTTCAACCACTGGAACAAGCAGAAGGATGCCATTTCTGACAATGCAGTACAGCACTGAAGTATATTTAAATATTACCTCTCCACAAGCATGGAGACTGCTTCCACATGTATGCTGTTGACACTTCACTTCTCCACCACTACCACTATCGATTCATCATGTTGACTGCCTGTCTTACACCAGAGCTACTGCCAGCTAAGGACTGGCAAGACCAAAGCCATCCTATTCAATTCTTGCCATGAATCCCACAAACTTACACTGATTCCATCCCCCTCCCAGGATACTCACCAAGATTAGACTCCATGGTGCACAACCTTGGTGTCCTGCCCGACCGTTCATCACCAGGACCGTCTCTCTCCACCTTCCCAAAATCGCTCAACTACATCCTTAACTCACCTCCATCGTTGCTGATCCTGGGCTCTGTCACCTCCAGATTCAGCTTTTCCAGTGCCTGCCTCATTGGCTTCTGGATCTCCAACATATACAGGTTCGTCTATAAACCCAGAACCTGCGTCTTCTCCTGTACTAACCCCCACGCACTCAGCATCACTGTCCTCGCCAATCTTATCCTGTACTAAACCTCATTCGCCTATCACCACTGTCCTCACCAATCTTATCCTGTACTAAACCTCATTCGCCTATCACCACTGTCCTCGCCAATCTTATCCTGTACTGAACCTCATTCGCCTATCACCACTGCCCAAGCCAATCTTATCCTGTACTAAACCTCATTCGCCTATCACCACTGTCCTCGCCAATCTTATCCTGTACTAAACCTCATTCGCCTATCACCACTGTCCTCGCCAATCTTATCCTGTACTAAACCTCATTTGCCTATCACCACTGTCCTCGCCAATCTTATCCTGCACTAAACGCCATTCGCCTATCACCACTGTCCTCGCCAATCTCCACTGGTTCACCATTGCCCAATATCTTGATTTCAAAATCCTTATCCTTGTCTACAAACCCCTCCATGGTCTCACTCCATCCTACTGCTGCACCACATCTGACCCTGCACACCAACTTGCACACTCTGTGCTTCCAAGTCTTGACTGTACATTTCTTCCTCTGCCCCACCATCTGTGCAACTTGCAAAGAGAATTCTCTTCCTCGATCTCTCTGACTTACTATTTCGCATTCCACCTTCAAAAACCTCCTCAAAACACCTTCCAATTCTAATTTGCTCAGTCACCTCCTCTAACACTTCACCCAATTTTTGATCAGTGTCTGACTTTACCCGTCTCTTGTGAAGTGCCTTGGGAAATAATATATACGTACAAGTTGCTGTTCTCTCAAATCTTATTTTTTTTTTTAATCTTCTTAGGTTTCCCCCAGACAAGTCAAACTCACCTGGACAGTGAAACTTTCTGTTTCTTGTCGTCTTCTGCGCACTTCTGTAAATGCCATTATCAATCCTTTCTCAATTCTCTGAGTGAAGTTGCAAAATCTCACATCAACATAACGAGGGACAAACTGCAGAACTGAAGAGGAAGGAGAGAGATTAGACATTGAAATTTTTGAAGTACATAGAATGCGTCATGGGCAAGCCACTGGTTTATAAGGAGTGAAAGAGTTAAATTGCATTTTGGTGCATGGGATTCAGGAATTTCACCATTTTCTGGGGATCATATTGCATGATACAGCCTGTTTTTACATGAGAGGCAAAAGTCTTGTTTATACACAAAGAACTTATGATTCCATATGATCAGAGCCGACTATGGTCACTCATAAAGCCAAATTATATTATTAGATTCCAAGATTTTGCCAGTGAAATACAGTCCATGGGCCTGAATTTGCGATTGGAGGCTTCCCGCAGATGCCTCCGATCATCACATTTTCTACACATTTCCCTGGTGGTCCGGGAGATACGGAGGCTTGCGATCCTGGGCCTCTCCTGGTAGAAATGCGTAGAGGCCCACGTAACCCAGGGGCGCATGCGGTTCGCAAGCACCCCTGGGATCATGTGAGCTGGCCCAACCAATGAAAGAAGGGGGATCCCCATTCATACTTATGGGGATTCCATACATACGGAACTGTCATAAGTATGAATGGAGATGACTTAAAAAATACACAAACACATGAAATAAAAATGTTTTAAATGACATATAAAATTAATTAAAATGGCATTTAATTAAATATTTTAAATAAAAATGTAATTTTTGGGGAAAAAAATGTTTTAACGGGACTAAAAAATAAACTTACCTTATTGGACAGGGTTTTTAGTGTATAAGTGAGTGATAAAATTTTCTTTTTCTTTTTTAAAAAAAACCTCTTATTTTACCAGGCGTAAGAATTCCACGGGCTTTCAGCAGGCGGAAGTTGGGCAAATAGCGCAACTCTCCACCCGGAGAGGCCCTTTTCCTGGGGATGCGGAGGATCGGTCAAGAAGATTCTTGACAGATCACAAGTGCCGGGTTTTAGCGCATGCGCTTCGCATGCCTACACCTGGCACTTGTGCAGCCCCTACGCACCTCGTACACACCCATAGGGGTCGCAAAATACGGCCCCATATTTCTATGAAAGGAAGTGGCCTAGATTATGGGTACCCATGACAGGGAACAACTATCTCCAAGGGTGAGGCTGGTCAGAAAATCACCTTCATTCAAAAAATTGTGTCACACATTTGTGTTAACTTTGTTCTATTATAAATTCCTATGTCCATATTTATAATGGACACTGCTAATATAAACGTACACAATCTGGCCAGTAGGTGGTGCTATATTGTTTTAGCATTATAGAATCAAACAGCACATAAGGAGGCCATTCAGCCCATCGTGCCTGTGCCAGCTCTTTGAAAGTATCCAATTAGTCCCACTCACCTGTGCTTTCCCCATAGCCCTGAAAATTTCTCCTTTTTAAGTATTTATCCTTTTGAAAGTTACTACTGAATCTGCTTCCACCACCATTTCAGGCAGTGCATTCCAGAACGTAACAACTCACTGTGTAAAAAAAGTTTCTCCTCATCTCCCCCCTGGTTCTTTTGCCATTTAACTTAAATCGGTGTCCTCTGGTTACCGGCCCTCCTGCCAGTGGAAAGAGTATCTCCCTATCTACTCCATCAAAACCCTTCATAATTTTAAACACCTCTACTAAATCTCCTCTTACCCTTCTCTGCCAAATGAGAACAATCCCTCTCCACATATCTGAAGTCGCTCGTGCCTGGTACCATTCTAGTAAATCTCCTCTGCACCCTCTCCAAGGCCTTTTTCCCCACAAATTACTCAAAATCTCTTCTGAAAATCTTTGATCCGCAGTTGTTGTTTTCTAAAGTTTATTTTTTTTTTATTTAAAAAAAACAATGTCTTATTAAAGATAGGACTGGAGGGTCAGAGGAAAACAAATTGAAGATTACGGTAGCCTGGCCTCTCGCTATCCAACCATGGGGTGGGAGGAAGTGGCGGGCGAGTTAAGAGCAATGTGAGTGAGGGGAAGAGGAGGATACAGGGATTGAGCAGGTAGTTTAAAGTGGAAGAGGTAAGGGAAGTGATGAGAGTGGTAGGTACAGGAAAGGGTAATGGGAAGGTGATGGGGTAGGAGATGTAATGCGAGTGAGAGGGAGGGGAAAAGCATGAATGATTGCAGGAAGGGGCGGGATGTAAGCAGCTGAGATTTTTCCCACAACCCCAAATGCAGCTTTCAGCCATTGGTGGTTGCTTTCTCCATCACACCACACCATGCACCACCCAAAAGGAAAGAAGAAACAGAGAGAGAGAAGCAAAATGAAAAGTTAGGAACAGAGAAGAAGAGAAGAGAAAGAAGTAAAAAAGGAGACAGAGAAACAGCAATACGAAGACAAGAGAGAAACCATATTCTCTGACTTACTGTGTGACTTACAGAGTATCAATTAGTATATTAAAACCTCTATGGTTTTGAGGGATCAGTCTTGCGGTGCTTCTCCTTTGAAACTGCACTGTGTTGTTCCTTTACCTCTGTGATGCTGCACATATAGCAAAGTATTTCCACTGGCATATTACCTGCTCCTATTAATGATGTTCTTAAAAATAAAATTGCACTTCTTCCAAATTACATTCTGCAAGGGAGACACAAACGTTCCCAACAGCACACCCAACAATTCTGCTCGTCTCTCTCACACAAAAGAACAGAGTTCAAAGGGCACATGCAGTATCAGGACCCTTGGAAGGGTTAGGCTGCTGGGACTAGAAGGCAGAAGAATGTATGAAAAATTGTTGTTCATGCCCCATGAAAAAGCCGCAATGTTACAATAAAATATTTTAAGGCGACCGGCCACCCGAGGCTGTGAAAGTGGCGGAATGTTGAACAGTCTAGTCAGAGCAAATCAGAAAAGGGCTCGAGTGAGTAGCAACAATGGACTCTTACAGACAATCTTTGACATTCAAGGTTAGGCTAAGAACAGAAATAGATCAATGCTTACTCTTGCGACTTATTCACATCCTCAATGTTTTACACTTCAGCATCACACACGCTTTCATTATTTTCGTCAGAATTTGGCAGGTTCTAGTCTAAAGAAGGTAATTTGGCACCAAACATCATGACACCTCTGTTGTTGCTTGAACACAAGTTAATAGCAGATATACCTCAAATAATTCACATTCAACAAAGCTCAACTGGAAGCCAATTAATATGCAATTCAGCCCATGAAGGACTGGAACCAAATAATTCACAAGCTGCGCCACTGGCAGTAAATGAAGTTGGAGTCCCAATGTTCCCCCTAATTTTTGTTTTTGGCCAGCAGAAAGCTGCATGGCTGCGCAGCTTAGAGGGAAGGTTGAGTTGGACCCACCTCAACTGTCATGTTCAGTGGATTACCATTTCGCATTCATTATGCACACAAATGTGGTTTAAGATCTGATACAATAAAATGTTTTTTTTTTTTACTGTGCCAACAGGATTTTGTTTAGACCCATTATACACATAGAGGGCGTTAATAATAAACACTTCATTATACTACTGAGCTGATCAGAGAAAGCCAACATGGCTTTAAGTCTGACTGACTAATCTAGTTGAATTTTCTGAGGAGCTCACTAATAAGGTAGAGAAGGGAGTGTCTAGGGATATTATCTCTATGGACTTCCACACAGCATTCAATAAGGTTCCACTCAAGAGATTATTAGCAAAAATGAGAGTGCATGGAATTGGAGGTAGCCTTTTGAGTTGTGTTGCGAGGTAAGAGACAGACAGTGGGGATAAATGGTAGGTACTCTGATTCGCAGGATGTGATGAGTGATGTTCCTCGGGGATCTGTACTGGGCCTCAACTTTTCACCAGATATATTAATTACTTGAATGAAAGAGAGCCATATATCCAAGTTTGCTGATGACACTAAGTTAGGAGCGACAGGAAGTAGTGCAGATGGGAGCAAGACGTTGCAAAGGGACATAGACAGATTAAGTGAATAGGCAAAACTATGGCAGATACAGTTTAATGTAGGCAAGTGAGGTCATCCACTTTGGACCCAAGAAAGATGAATCTGAGTATTCTCTAAACGTTGAGAAAGTAGAAACTGTGTAGGAGCAAAAAGATTTGAGAGTCCAATTATACAAATCATTAAAAGCTGATGGACAGGTACAAAAAGCAATCAATAAGGCTAATGCAATGTTGGCCTTTATCTCAAGCGGGCTGAAATACAACGGGGAGAAAGTTATGTTTCAGTCATATAGAGCCTTGGTCAGACCCCATCTGGAGCACTGCGTTCAGTTTTGGCCATCGCACCTCAGGAAGGATACATTGGTCTTGGAGGAGATGCAGCGCAGGTTCACCACAATTATACCTAGGCTAAAAAGGTTAAATTATGAGGACAGGTTGCTTAGACTAGGCTTGTATTGCCTTGAGTATAGAAGGTGGAGGGGTGATCTAATTGAGGTGTTTAAAATGTTAAAAGGATTTGATAAGGTGCATACGGAGAAACCATTTCCTCTGCTTGAGAATCATAAACAAGGGGACATAATCTTAAAATTATAGCAAGGTCACTCAAGAGCAAAATCAGGAAGCATTTTTTCCACAGAAAGGGTAGTAGAAATCTGGAACTCTCTCCCCAAAAGGCTGTGGATGCTGAGGGTCAATTGGAAATATCAAGATTGAGATAGATAGATTTTTGCGAGGTAGGGATGTCAAGAATATAGAACAAAGATCAGCCATGATCTAATTGAATGGCAAGCTCGAGTGGCTGAATGGCCTATTCCTGCTCTTAATGATTCCATTCTCTGGAATTCCCTCCCTAAAACCCTTTATCTCTCTACTTCTTTTTCTGCCCTTAAAAGTTTCCTTAAAGCCCACCTCCTTTAACTTGCCCAGAATGGCTCGACCTCCAGTCTTATCTTTGTCTGTGAAGTATGTTGCGACATTTTTCTACATTATAGGTGCTATATACATGCAACTTGTTGATGTTATTACTTTAAATGGGTTGGTGACTGCATTAAACAGTGCACAAAGGGATTTTACAGGACATATGAACCAGTGCACGTATTATAACAGGAGCACATCTTTATCAGCGTTGGCATGTGGCCCTAATCACTGCTAACAAATAAATTCCCTGCCTCTGTTCCTTCCCAAATTCAATTTTAAAAGACGTTGCAAGTACTGATGAGTCACAGAAACAGAAATGGAGACCAACACAAAAGGGAAATTTCTATATTTAGAGAATTGGCCATCGCTATTCCGGAAACTGGGTGAAATTAGTGTCGGTTCCAGCATCTGAACAAATTATGGAAATATACTTATAGTAGACAATCTTATTTTAAAAAGTCCCCTGTGGATTGAGAGGGATCCGATGTTGAGTTGATGTCACTTTTCGAAGCATATCTGTAATATCCTGTACACGGAGACTGGGTTCCACAGTATTAACAGAAATCAGTGCCCAAGCCAAGTAATAATAAACTCATGACTGCTACTTTCCCTTCTGGTTGTGGAAGATCTGTAAAGGCCAAGGAGGAACAAGCCTCTATGGCCATTGCTTGACCAAAAACAAAATGGGCTGCAAGCAGGAGGCTGTGGGTTCAAGTCCCACTCCAGAGACTTGAGCACATAATCCAGGCTGACACTCCAGTGCAGTACTGAGGGAGTGTTGCATTGTCGGAGGTGTCGTCATTTGGATTAGACGTTAAACCGAGGCCACGTCTTCCCTCTCAGGTGGAATTAAAAGATCCCACGGCACTATTTCAAAGAAGAGCAGGGGAGTTCTCAGTGTCCTGGCCAATATTTATCCCTCAACTGACATCACTAAAACAGATTATCTGGTCATTATCACATTGCTGTTTGTGGGACCTTGCTGTGTGCAAACTGCCTTTCACGTTTCCCACATTACAACAGTGACTGCACTTCAAGTACTTCATTGGCTGTAAAGCATTTTGTGACGCCTTGAGGTCGTGAATGGCGCTATATAAATACGAGTCTTTCTTTCTCATTTGGGTTACAGCAATAACGGAGTTAGCAGCTCAACGAGACAATATAATGGCACAGCATGTCACCTTCAGCCACTTTTCATTGCTTGGGGGTCAATTCCAGACAGTGACTGGCAGTGTTGGCTTGATAATGGTGATCTAAAATGGACGGCAACCTCAGGGTCTTAAGAAGTCTCTTTGATGTTGGCTCCTTGGCCCTAAGCTCTAGAATTCCCTCACTAAACCTCTCCGCCTCTCTCTCCTCCTTTAAGCCGTTCCTTAAAACCTACCTCTTTGACCAAGTCCTGTCCTAATATCTTTTTATGCGGCTCCATGTCAAATTTTGTTTGATTAAGTTCCTCTGAAGCGCCTTGGGGTGTTTTACTACGTTAAAGACGCTATATAAATGCAAGTTTTTGTTAGTGTAGATTACATGCTCAAATCTCTGGTGGGCTTGAACCCACAACTTTCTGACTCAGAGACAAGAATGCTACCACTGAGCCAAAGCTGACATCATTGGATAGCAATCAGGAGTGGGAACCCTGGCTAATCCTTTCTCCTTCCTAGTTCAGGGGTGCGGAGACCAATAGTAGCGCTAACTCAGAACAGACTGGATTTGAACCTGGAACCTTCTGGCCTATGTGGCTCATTACCACATCACGTGACTCAATACATCAAAGGAGCTCCATAATCCCTTTTATTTTTGAAACATGACCCAATATTAATGTGTCATCCCATGACAGCTTAATGTGATAAGATTCTTGAACTAAATGTAGATGCCAAAAATCTTGAACAAGGTACACAATTTGTGCATGAACAGTCTGCCACTGAATCAGCCAACACATTGTAGACCCTCACCAATTTGAACCCTCGCCTGGTGGTCTGGCACAGCCAGAGCTGGCTGGAGGGAAAGGATTAGTGGAGAGTTGCCACTAACAAGTGTGGTTCGAGTGAGAGAATTAAGCACAGCTGGTCCAGAAAAAACAACGGGTCCTGCGGTCACCATGAATGTGAGCTCTTGATTCGCTCGGAGAACCTGGATTTGGACAAGAAAAGAAAAATCAAACAGAGCAAGAATGACATTCAATACAGCCCAACAATACCATGCATTAATAATTACTTATTTCTGAAAATTTCATTTCTACAATAGATTTTGAACATGAAAAGCATACTTTGGTGGAATATTATTCCATAGCACACATTCAACCATTTGTGTGAATATAAAATGGTGCATAGAATCAGGAATAGTCAGTCATTCAGATGGATGATATTTATGAACTTAAGAGATAATTGGATATGCTTCTGGAAAGAAAAGAGATCACGGGGTATGGCAAGAAGACAGGTACATCGCACTGATCTCTGAAAAAGGGATGAGCCTTAAAAGGAGCACTTTATCATGCCACTCAAATATCTCAAAGAGCTCCAAGTACAATGAATTACTTTCAAGTGCAGTGACTATTATGTAGGTAAGGAGTGCAACAGTAAGATTCCATAAACTATAATGTGATGGATGGCCAAACTATTTTTGGTGACTAAAGGAGAAATGTTGTGTCGAACATTTGGGAGAACCTCCTGCTCTTCGTCAAATAACAGCTATTGCAATTCTGCATTAAATTAGGGTAAATGGGTGTTGCTCGGATTGGATGTGGTGTACTCCAGGGTTCCGTGCTGGGTTTACTTTTGTTCTTGGCATATATAAATGATTTGGACTTGGACACATGGAGCGTAATATCACAATTTAAAAAAAAATCAATTTTTGGAATATGAGTGTCGCTGGCAAGGCCAACATTTATTGCCCACTCCTAGCTGCCCTTGAGAAGGTGGTGATCCTTCTTCTTGATCCACTGCAATCCACATGGTGAAGGTACTCCCACAAATGCTGTTAATTTGCTGACGACACAAAAAGAGGACTGTAAGAAACCTCAGGAGGACAGACAGGTTAGCCAAACGGGTAGACATGAAGAACATGCAACTTAATGTGGAGAAGCGTGAGCTAATACATTTTGGGAGGAAATCAAGGAATTGGAGTTCACACTTAAAAAGATACTGAAGGATGTGGATTAGCAGAGAAACCTTGGAAGTGCAAGATAAAGCCATAAAAAGGCCAACAGCATTTGGCTTTTATAAACAGGGGCATAAAGTAAAAGAATAAAGAAATATGATATTTTTTTTTACAAATATTGGTTAGAGCACAATTAGAGTACTATGTGCAGTTTGGGCATCAAGGCAATAAAGTGCTTTCAGCATCGATTCACCAGGATGGGAAACTTCCGTTATGAGGATAGACAAGATACTGGGATATTTTCCACTGGAGCAGAGAAGGCTAAGAGGAGATTCAGTAGATTTTGGAAATTATAAAGAGCTTTGATAAGTTGAACAAGGAAAGAGTATTTCCTCTGGTTGGAGAATGAGTGACAAGGGGTGGGTCATTAACATAAAATTGTCACTAACAGAGGAGAGGGGTCAGGAAACATTTCTTTATTCAAAGGGTTGCTGGAATGTGTATACAGTATTTTGTCACGGAGTAGTAGAGGCAGAGACAGATGTCATCTTTTATGGCAAATTGGATAAATATTTGAAGCAGAAAAAAATACAGGGCTATGGGGAGAGAGCAGGGCAATGGGATTGGTTTGAATTCTGGTAAAGAGCCAGATGGCCTCCCTCCTTCTGTGTTAACTTCTATGGTTCTGTAGCACACCTTACGTGAAGGAAAACTTCTGAAAACACTTTACATTAAGGAGAGCAAAACAGTGAATGCCAAACAGGATGTGAAAAGGGAAAAATTGAGAGGAATAAGGTCATCAGCTTGGATTGCAAATACAGAAAATAAAAACGCAATTGCATTCACAATTTAACATTGGCACAATAATTTAAAAAACACTCCAAAAGAAATCTGTGAACATTTGAACAAACATTGTACGATTGCTACATTCATCCCATTTTGACTTCCTTGTCAAACAAACACATAAACAGCCAACAGATGGCAGCAGTGTGGTAAAGTGGTTTCCTTGGTAACCATTCATTTGTTCTTTTCAGAGGTTTGTGTGTGAATATGTGACCAGCTGCACTTGTGCATTCATTGATGATGCTGTGGTTGGTTTAAACAGCAGGTCTTGTTTAATGTGCGATGAGACACAGCTTATTCAAACTATGCAACAGGAGAAGCTTTTTGAAAGATTTGGAGGCATCAGCACCAATCTTGCATTACTCAGACGAAATTTTTCACAGGTACCAGTATTTATTGACAAAGCTTTTTTAAAAAAACTAACAACTGTTGATCAATGCTTTATTTCAAGCTTTCTTGCTTGCAGAGACTGTCAAGAGTGCTCTCAGTCTAAATTTTGAATATTGTGATTTTGTTAATGCAGATGAGAATTTACCCTGCGGTCTGGCCCAACAGCACACCACAGCACCAACATCAAAAGTTCTATTTCCCACAACAGCCCAATTTTATGACAACTTTTCAGTGCGCCCATGCCCAACTAGGATCTGGAGTGAGATTGACCCAAATTGACATTCACGAGAGAAAAAAAGAGTTTCAACCCATCAGTCTGGGCTGGATCCAAATCCAGATCCCAGAGGTGAACGGACAGTGTCTGACCTACGCTAACGTTTTCAATGATTCCTGTTCCTTCTGCTATTGCCATGATATAAACAGCAAAACACTACAGACTCGTTTCATATTTTATATAATCGCAGAGACAGACCTGGGCCCCTGAGGCACAAAGGACCGGATGGTGGCCCAACAGAACTCTATGTGCATCCACTATACATTTCTACTTAGAATCATAAAATCCTACAGCACAGAAAGAGGCCTTTTGGCCAGTCATGCCTGTGCTGGCCCTTTGAAAGAGCTGTCCAAATTAGTCCCACACCCCAGCTTTTTCCCCAGAATCCTACAAATTTGTTCTCTTCAGGCCTTTTAAAAATCCCTATGGAATCTGATTCCACCATCCTTTCAGGTAATGCACTCCAGATCTTCAGAGGGTTGAAGACATTTCTCCTCATTTCCCCTCTAGTTGCTTTGCAAATTATTTTAAATCTATGAAAATGTAACCCCACTAATTAAAAAAGGAGGGAGAGAGAAAACAGGGAACTACAGACCAGTTAGCCTGACATCAGTAGTAGGGAAAATGCTAGAATCTATTATTAAGGACATGGTAACAGGGCACTTAGAAAATAATAATAGGATTGGGCAGAGTCAACACGGATTTATGAAAGGGAAATCGTGTTTGACCAATCTGTTGGAGTTTTTTGAGCTTGTAACTAGCAGAATAGATATGGGGGAACCAGTGGATGTGATGTATTTGGATTTTCAGAAGGCATTCAATAAGGTGCTACACAAGAGGTTATTAAACAAAATTAGGGCTCATGGGATTGGGGGTAATATACTAGCATAGATTGAGGATTGGTTAACGGACAGAAAACAGAGTAGGAATAAACGGGTCATTTTCGGGTTGGCAGGCTGTAACTAGTGGGGTACCGCAAGGATCAGTGCTTGGGCCTCAGCTATTCACAATCTGTATCAATGATTTGGATGAGGGGACCAAATGTAATATATCCAAGTTTGCTGATGATACAAAGCTGGGTGGGAATGTAAGTTGTGAGGAGGATGCAAGGAGGCTTCAAGGGGATATAGACAGGCTAAGTGAGTGGGCAAGAACATGGTAAATGGAATATAATGTGGAGAAATGTGAAGTTATCCACTTTGGTTGGAAAAATAGAAAAGCAGAGTATTTTTTACATGGTGAGAGATTGGGAAATGTTGGTGTTCAGAGGGACCTGGGTGTCCTTGTACACGAATCACTGAAAGTTAACATGCAGGTACAGCAAGCAATTAGGAAAGCAAATGGTATGTTGGCCTTTATTACAAGAGGTTTTGAATAGAAGAGTAAAGACATCTTACTGCAATTATATAGGGCCCTGGTGAGACCACACCTGGAGTACTGTGTACAGTTTTGGTCTCCTTACCTAAGGAAGGATATACTTGCCATAGAGGGAGTGCAACGAAGGTTCACCAGACTGGTTCCTGGGATGGGGGGATTGTCCTATAAGGAGAAATTGAGTAGACTAGGCCTATATTCTCTAGAGTTTAGAAGAATGAGAGGTGATCTCATTGAAACATACAAAATAGGGCAACACGGTGGCATAGTGGTTAGCACTGGTGCCTCACAACGCCAGAGACCCGGGTTCGAATCTGACCTCGGGTAACTGTCTGTGTGGAGTTTGCACATTCTCCCCGTGTCTGCGTGGGTTTCCTCCGGGTGCTCCGGTTTCCTCCCACAGTCCAAAAATGTGTGGGTTAGGTTGATTTGGCTATGATAAATTGACCCTTAGTGTTAGGGGGGATTAAATATGTGGGGTTATGGGGATAGGATGGGATATGTTCGGGGGAATTAAATACGTGGGGTTACGGGGGTAGGGTGGGATATGTGTACTGTGGGGATTAAAGCAGGGACAGGGTACTGGATTTGGATGATCAGCCATGATCGTATTGAATGGCGGAGCAGGCTCGACGGGCTGAATGGCCTACTCCTGCTCCTAGATTCTATGTTTCTATGTTTCTTACAGGGTTTGACAGGGTAGATGCAGGGAGGATGTTTCCCCTGGCTGGGGAGTCTAGAACCAGGGGTCACAGTCTCAGAATAAGGGGTCAGCCATTTAGGTCTGAGATGAGGAGAAATGGCTTCACTCAGAAGGTGGTGATTCTCTGGAATTCTCTGCCCCAGAGAGCTGTGGAGGCTCAGTCGTTGAGTATATTCAAGACAGAGATCGATAGATTTTTGAATATTAAGGGAATGAAAAGATATGGGGATAGTTCAGGAAAGTGGAGATGAGGTAGAAGATCAGCTTATTGAATGGCAGAGCAGGCTCAAAGGGCCAAATGGCCTACTCCTGCTCCTATTTCTTATGTTCTTATGACTTCTGGTTACCGACTCAGTTGCCAGAGGAAAGTTTCACCCCACTTGCTCTAGCAAAACCCCACATAATTTTGAATACCTCTATTAGGTCTCCCCTTAACCTTCTCTGCTGTAAGGAGAACAATCCCAGCTTCTCCAATTTTTCTGCATAACTGAACCCCCTCATCCCTGGTATCTTTCTGGTAAACCTCCTCTGTACCCTCTCCAGGGCCTTGACATCCTTCCTAAAGTGTTTTGCCCAGAATTGTACACATTACTCCAGCTGAGGCCTAACCAGAGATTTGTAAAGGTTTAACTTGAATTCCTTGTTTTTGTATTCAATGCCCCTATTTACAAAGCCAAGTATCCTATACGCTTTCTTAACCGACTTATCAACTTGCTCTACCACCTTCAAAGACTTGCGATTATGCATCCCCAGGTCCCTCTGTTCTTGCATCCCCTTCAAAATAGTACCATTTAGATTATAATGCCTCGTTATGTTATTTCTCCCAAAGTGCATCACTTCACAGATATCCTTTTTGCCTTTTGAATTTTTTTTGACTTCTCTCCTAATCTCTTCGTATTCTCTTTTGTCATGCTCTCCCCTGCTGTCCATGTACTTAGTGTATGCCTCGTTCCTTACCCTCAGTTTTTCCCTTATGTCTTTATTCATCCATGGTGTCTCATTACTGTTTAGCTTGTTCTTGTTTTTTTAACTAAATATATTTTCCACGGACTCTGTTGAACACCGCTTTAAATATTTCCCGTTGCTGTCCTACACCATTGTTTGCCAACATTGTTGTCCATTTTATTTTCCCCAAGTTCTATTATCAGCCCCGCAAAATCGGCTTTTCTCCAATTTGTTACCCTGGTCTTCGTCATACTTATGTCCTTCTCAATTATTATCTTAAAGCATATTATACGATGGTCACTATTGCCTAGATGTTTCCCTACTTTTACTTCTTTTATCTGCTCTGGTTCATTCCCCATTACTAGATCTAATAGCGAATCCTCCCTTGTTGGGCTTCTTACATATTGAATTAGAAAGGAGTCCTGCACACATTGTAGGAACTCCATTCCCTTATCCCATTTACCTATCTCTTCTGGCCATTTAATATCAGGGTAGTTGAAATCCCCCATGATTATTATTCTATGTTTTTTACACATTTCCCTAAATTTGTTTGCATATTTCTTCCGCCACCTCTCTTCCACTATTAGGGGATCTGTAGACTACCACTATTAGTGTGATTGATCCTTTATTATCTTTTATCTCTGTCCACACAGATTCTATTTTTGTCTTGTAGATAGCTGCGTCATTTTTTTCTACTGTCATTATGTTATCCCTAATAAGTACAGCTACTCCACCTCCCCTTTTCCCCCCCTCTATCTTTTCTAAATGTGATATACCCTGCAAGGTTTAATTCCCAGTCCTGATTTTTCTGTAGCCATGTCTCAGTAATCCCTACTATGTCTGGTTCCTCGCAATGTATTATTGCCTCCAGTTCCCCTATTGCAGACACTGTGTGCATTGCTGTGCAGTTTAACTCATTTTTAATAGTAGTTCTCTCACTTTGTTACCATCTTTTTACCCTCCTATTCTATAACTATTTATTCCCTGGCCATATAGCGCTTTTCACGAACTTGGGATGCCCCAATGCACTTTACAGCAATGAAGCATTTCTGAAGTGTAGTCACTTAATGGTCTGCATTTGGTGACCACCTGCACGTTTACAATAAGATCGTCCTCTTTATCCGGCAAGGCGCCTGGTAATCAGTCCATTTTATAACCAGACACTGAAATAGTGTTTTTTTGAGGGTGGGAAGAGGCATGGGGTTGGAGGGTTGGGTGGCAGGAAGAGAAGAGAGTTTGTTCCACATGTGCACAATGCAGAAGAGTTTAACCAATTTGAATTTGTGGTTCTGCGGCAGATGGAACAGACTGCACAGGGAAGAGAGTGGTGCTTTCTTGTGATGCCCTGTATGGTAAGTTGGCAAACATCATGTTCCACTTCAGTGATTCGTCCCCACACCACCAGTTTCATAATCAGTCGGAGACAATATGATTGCGTGACCAAGCTCCCTGTCTAGCTCTACAATGGGTGAAAGCTGGCAGGTTGTGCAGATGGCCTGCAAATTACAACAGCCAGTTTGCGAGCATCTAACTTCTGAAGCCAGTTAACACACCTCCTAAATACACAGCCTGGCAGGGGAGCATAAGGATTAAGTGAGAACACAGGATTGTATTTCCTTTAACTAAACACCAAAAGGTGCCAGAAGGAGATAAATAGCACCAGACAGAAGGGTGAATGCAGCACTGCACTACCAGACATCCCAATTCATGATTACTGTCGTAGAAACATACTGATTTGATTCTATATAGACTGCATGACATTATTTTCAGGCAAGTTCACACAAAGATATATTTTACCTCTCAAGTACTACTGGAGTAGTTTGTATTGGAAATGTCTGTCACCATTTATAATAGAAATTCCTATGTCTCAGGCTGTAATGGCAAAAGTCACAGGGATGCAGGAACAGGAGTAGGCCCCACTCAGCCCCTTGAGCCTTTTGTATTCCAGCCCCCTTGAGATAAAGGCCAACATTCCATGAGCCATTTTGATTGCTTTCTGTACCTGCTTTCTAGCTTTTTGTGATTTGTGTATATGGATACCCAAATCCCTTTGATCCTTCACAGTTCCTAATCCCTCCCCATTAAGAACTTATTTTGATTTATCTTTCTTGGATTCAAAGTAGCTGATCTCATTTCCCCAAGCTGAACTCCACCTGCCAAGGTTATGTACACTCACTTAGTCTGTCGATGTCCCTTTGTAACTTTCTGCTCCCATCCACACAACTTACTATGTCTCCTAACTTAGTGCCATCCGCAAACTTGGATATTCCTTCATCCAATTTATTAATATATACGGTGAAAAGCTGAGACCCCAGTACAGATCCCCGAAGAACAATTGTCACACCCTGCCAATCACAGTGCATTTCCTTTATCCCTCCTCTCTGCCTCCTACCTCCCAACCAATTACAAACTCATGTCACAAGGTTCTGTGCGCTTCCACTTTTGGTATCTTGAGGATCGTAATCGTATGCCTTCTGGAAGTCAATACATACAACACCCATAGACACTCCTCTCTGCACCGTACCAGTGACCTCCTCAAAAATTTCAACTCAATTAGTCAGCATGACCTACCCTTCACAAATCAATGCTGACTCTCTTTGATCAGCTCACACTTGTCCAAGTGCTTGGCCACTCCGTCCCTGATTATAGATTCCAGTAACGTCCCCACAACTGATGTTAGACCTACAGGTCTGTAGTTACCTGGTTTCTCCCTCCTTCCCTTCCTAAATAACGGATTAACATTTGCAATTTTCCAATCCAAAGGCACAATTCCTTAATCTAGAGCGCTTTGGGGAATTATGTCAAATGCATCTTCAATTTCTTTCCCTACATTTTTTTAATAACCGGGGGTAGAAATTATCAGGTGGAGATTGGTCTTCAGTTCCATTACTTTCTCTACTACCATTTTGTTAAAAATAAAACTTGTATTAAAACCATTAAGTTCCATCCCTCGACTTATTTTTAGGTTCCCTTGTATCGGCACTAGTTGCACTTCCCCATGCCTTTCACCTTTGGTTTCATGCCTTTGGCTTCCTCAGTCTTTCAACTCTGCTCTAGTCCACATCAATGCTTTGGTTTGGCTCCGCTTTTTAGTCCCCTCTGCCTCTGGTTCCATTCCTTCTCTCGTGTCAACCCCTGAAATATCAGACTTCTTTGGCCCCACTCCCTCTCATTCTGATCCCAGCTGTACATGCGGTAAAAGGACCCATTCGCTCAATATTGCAGTTTGGACCTGCTCTTCAGCCTCTGGCCCCATTCGTTCTTCTCCTGCCGACACCTGAAATATCCCAGCTCTCAGGCCCCACTCTTGCGGCTGACAGCCCCATTTGCCCAGTGCTACGGATCTGGTCCTGCTTTTCAGCCTACAGCAATGTTTCTGTTCATTTTTTTTGGGTGCATTGCCCCTTTAAGGGGCTGCGCAGCCCATTCAAAGTACCGTGCTTGCGCATTTTTTTCGCATCGGCTGCGAAGGAGGTCCAGAGAACTGCGTGGCCGTGCAGCTTAAAGGGAACATTGGCCTCCAGCCTTTCTTTTTCCCTCTGCTGGCCCCTATGCCAAGCTTCATAGATCCATTACTGGCCCTACCCAGGAACCAACTTTTGAAGTGATGAGTGGGATTCCCGAAATGGCTTCCCTACAAATTATTCAATACAATTCCAATTTAAATAACAGCATCATCATTAGAGAATGAGAAACTAGTAAGGACTTGAAACGTTAGCTTACTTCAGTGGTAGCACCATCAGCTCCAAGTCGGAAGATTGTGGGATCAAGCCCCACTCCAGGACCTGAGCACATTGGTCCGGATTTTGCGGTGGGTAATGATGGCGAACTGTCAGCATTCTCCATCATAACCCCTCTGAAACTGACCGTAACTTCAGGATTTAGCGCATATGCATCTAAACGCAGAAATCCTGAAGTTGCGGTCAGTCATTCACTGCTCCGACACTGGCTGCGCTGTGGACCCCCACCCCCAAAGTGGAACTGACAAAAATTTTAGCTTTTCTGCGCTAATATCACTGTTAAATACCCCATTAAATGTTAATCCTTGTTGGAATAGGTGTAGCTGGAATTTTAACAGCGTATTGATTGCTAAACAACCAGTCTGGCCCTAAAAAACTAATTTTTATATTTGTGGAATGGCAAATTTCTCCATTATGATAGAAATTACAATTTTTAAAAAACTTTATTTTTTTTTTTAAAGTTTGTTCATGATATTTCTACCTTATCCCCATGTGAAAGTCCCAATCTTTATTTTGCTCTCTAACATTTTTAATAAGTGAGGATAAAAACTGCTTTTTATTTCTTGGTTTGCTGTCTATGAGAATTCTTCAATGTTGGCTGCTTAGACAGCTTGTTGACATCACTGAAGCTCTTTGCTGGGGATTCACATTACACAACACTACAAACAATTGCATGTCAAGAAAAGTAAAGTTCTCACCACAGAGATCGCGAGATCTCTGTGGGCAGCTTTCTTCGAGCTCAGCGGCGAGTGCCTTAGCTTCGCCGCTAACCACAAATTACGGGCCATAATCTAGGCTGGCACTTCAATGCAGTGCTGAGGGAGTGCTGCACTGTCGGAATTGCCGTCTTTCGAATAAGATGTTAAACCAGGCTCCAAATGCCTGGTCAACATTTGTCCCTCAACCAACACCACCACAATAGATTAACTGGGCATTTATCTCTCTGCCATTCGTGCGACCTTGCTGTGCATAAATTGACTGCAACGTTTTGCCACTCAACAGTAACTACACTTCAAACATGAAGCACTTTGGGACATCCTGAAAACATAACAGCACTATAAAAATGCAACTTTGTTCATTCTTTCTTATGAAAGCACCTCCTCATGAATGGCAGGTCAGAAAATCGTACCACGAAAAGAACGTGAACAAATCAAATCACAATGTTTTTTGAAACAAATTTCATCTACTTTTTTCTTTAAAACCGAATTCATAACAAAAACATTGAAAGGACACAAAAAACTTGATTAAATAAATCCAATAAAGATGGTGAGAATGTGGAACTCGCTACCATATGGAGCAGTTGAGACAAATAGTATTTAAGGGGAAGCTAGATAAACAAGAGGGAGAAAGGAATAGAAGAATATGTTGATACGGTGAAATGAATTAAGGTGTGAGGAGGCTTGCGTGAAGTATATATACTGGAATAGACCAGTTGGGCCGAATGGCCTGTTTCTGTACTGTAAAATTCTATATAATTCTATGTAAATTTGTGTCTGAGTAATTTCATCAATATTTTTACTTGAAGGCCTCTCCCAAAAGCTTGGGCTTGGATTTGATAGTTTTGCCCAGAACCTTGACGCTGCTACCTGCAGTCTGATCACAAGCAGATGAGCAGTGTGCATAATTTCCCAGGATGCATCAATAGTATTTAGTTATTCCAACTGCCTGAATATTTCTCTTCAGCTTTCAACTGTATCTGCTATGTTGGTTTTCAAAATTATTTGAACAAAGCGTAAGAACTATTTTGAAAAGCTTCATTTAGGTAAAGCTAACATTGATTTTTTTTTAATAAACACTCACGCTTTCTGTGTGCCACACGTTTGTTTATGTGCGTGTGTGTACAAGAGATTTAATCACTGTTTATAAAGATTTGTTTCCCAGTTGCTGTAGCTGAATGAAATTCTAATTATTTGCTATCGAGTGGAATACTCCAGAAACCGTGTAAAATGTTTCTTGCATACTAACTTGATAGTAACATAAACCATTTTGTTGTTCGGGTTTTTAATTTAAAAAAACGGCCTTATTGCAGGTAAATAATGTATTCCGAGGTATTTTCTGGAAGCATTTTCGATTTATTGCTCCCTCCCACCCACTTCCCTCATGTGCCCGCTGAGGTGAATGTAAACAATCTCTTAACATAAAGGAATAGAGAGTTCTCCCAGTGTCCTGGTCAATGGCTCCCTCAACCAAGACCAACAACAACAAATTATCTGGTCATCTGCTGTTTTTACAACCTTGCCGTGCACACGTTGGCTATTTAACAGTGACTGCACTTTAAAAATAATCCACTGATTTTAATATGCTTTTGGATGTGCTGTGAACGTGAAGGGTGCTATATAAACGCAAATTCTTTATTTCTGTTTCTTATAAAATAGTATATCCTCTTAACTCACTATGAGCAACGCCGTGGGCGAACTGCAAAAAATGTTTTGAAAATAGTACATCTCTTCAAGCTTCCTGCATTATACTCTGACATCCCACTTGGTTTTTAAAATTCAATTTCAAAATTCTCATCCTTGTTTTCAAATCCCTCCATGGCCTCGCCCCTCCCTATCTCTGTAATCTCCTGCAGCCCCTCCCGCCCCCTCCTCTAATTCTGCCCTCTTGAGCATCCCTGATTATAATCGCTCAACCATTGGCGGCCGCGCCTTCTGTTGCCTGGGCCCTAAGCTCTGGAATTCCCTGCCTAAACCTCTGAAATTCCGCCTCGCTACCTCTCTTTCCTCCTTTAAGATGCTCCTTAAAACTTACCTCTTTGACCAAGCTTTTGGTCACCTGCCCTAATTTCTCCTTATGTGGCTCGGTGTCAAATTTTTTGTCTTTTAATACTCCTGTGAAGCACCTTGAGACATTTTAACTACGTTAAAGGCGCTATATAAATACAAGTTGTTGTTGTTGTTTGTCGCTTGGCTCATATGTCATACTCCTAATATAGCAATAAATTAAATCTCTAACTATGTGTTGTAAGGAAAATTGATCAACATTTTTGTGTTTTCTTTTGTGGGGCTTAACAGTGTCTTCTTGAGAACGCGCATGTGCAGCCAGCGATACCACCAATTGCGCAAACCCACTGGGACCTATTTCTCTCGAGGCCAGTTTAAATTTTTTTTTTATATATATATATTAGTGTTGTTTAATTTTTATAATAACTTACTCTCCAATGCGTGTAATTTTCCTCCATTACACACTCCATTTTATAACTGGTACTAAAATTCATTTTTATAATTAGGTTACCTCTAAACTGCTTTCACTTTTAACCTGCTACTGTTAGCTATCTTAAAACTGAGGCCCAACTTGTAATGAATTAGTCCAAAACTAAATTTTAAAATTAAGCTCCTCACTAAAAGTTATAATTAACCAATTTTATAATGTTACTGTATTTAAATAACTTACTCATTAAATTTAATTAATTGACTGAATTTCATAATTATTCACTACATTTAATAATTAACTTACTGCCAGTATTTAATATGTAATTAACTATTCACTGAATATAAAAAATCAATGTATATACTGAATAGATTTTGTAGTTCAGCATCTCCATTACAATTGATGATGACATTTCTATTGAAATTAATTTATAACCTCGGGCAGAAGAGATCAACTAGAATCAAAATGGATGCTTGCGTGTTTCCTCTCTATTACACTTCCTCGGTCACTCTGCCTCATACTCAAATTCCTTTCAACTATTCAGCTTTTATGCAAATTTCTTGATCTAATTTGTTCATATTCAAATTTGTTCCACCTCCTTAAACATTTTTCCTACCTCTTTGACTAATATGCTAATTTATTAATTTTAATTGAACAGTAGCAAGCAGCAATCATGCCTATCTTTTACAGTGCCACTATTAATATTTAACAGTTTTATTATTTTATAATTTAACCAGCTCCTTCAATGTTGACAACTTAATGAAATGCATTGGCTGCGCCTGCCAACTCTACACTATCAGATAAATCTGAAAAACAAAAGCTTACCCCTCACTCTTCATCCGTAGTCTCAATTCTTTGTTACTCCACCTCACTCTCATTTGATGACCTCCATCTTTTTGTACCTATCCCCACACTGTGCTCTCACTACAAACAATATGTATACCCCCCAACCTAACTAACTAAATACCCCAATTTACATAGGATTACTTAGAAACTACAGCACAGAAACAGGCCAATCGGCCCAACTAGTCTATGTCACTGTTTATACTCCACACAAATTTTTCCCACCCTGCCACTGTATCCCCTTCTCCCTCGTGTGTTCATCAAGCCTCCCCTTAAATGCATCAATACTCTCTGCCTCAACCACCCCACGTGGCAGGCAGTGAGATCCACATTCTCACCACTCTGTGTAGAGAAACTCCCCTGTCCCTTACTTGAAGAATACTTATCTCTGTACATCTGCCCATTCCTCATACAGAATCGCACCACCAGTCGACCACCCCGCCCCCACCCCCCCGAGGCATCAAGGCACAACACTATTTTCATCTTTAGTCATGTTTTGACTCTACGCCTCTCCTCCTTTCCACTTTTCAACACCGAATCTGTTTAACCTTCTGGCCACTTTTAAGTCTGCACCTCTCCTCCTCTCAGCTCTTGGTGGTTCATGTTTCTGATGCTGTTTTCAGCTCCCAGCCGTTGTTATACCCAACTTTTGAAAGCTTCAATCTCTTCCCTTTCTGGTGCTCACTGCTTCACCCTTCCCCTCCTGATAGTTATCCTAACAGTTTATCACCATCAACAATACATACATTTAAAGCCTCTCAGCATCCACCCTGTCAAGCCCTCTCAGAATTTTATACGTTTCAGTGAGATCACCTCTCATTCTTTTAAACGTCAAAGAATATAGGCCCATTCTACTCGATCTCTTCTCATCGGACAGCCCTCTCATCCCAGGAATCAATCTAGTAAACCTTTGTTGCACGCCCTCTAAGGGAAGTATATCATTCCTTACGTAAGGTGACCAAAACTGTACACAGTACTCCAGGTGTGGTCTCACCAAAGCCCTATATAATTGCAGCAAGACTGCCTTACTCTTATATTCCAACCCCTTGCAATAAAGACGAACATATCTGTTTTACCCAGAGAGTGGAGAGAATATGGAACTCGCTACCATAGGGAGTGGTTGAGGCGAATGATATAGATGCATTTAAGGGGAGGCTAGATAAGCATATGAGGGAGAAGGGAATAGAGGGTTATGCTGAAAGAGTTAGATAAGGAAAGACGGGAGGAGGCTCGAGTGGAGCATAAATGCTGGCATGGACTGGTTGGGCCGAATGGCCTGTTTCTGTGCTGTATATCCTATGTAATTCTACCATTTGCCTTCCTAATTGCTTGCTGTACCTGCATGCTAACTTTCTGTGATTCGTGTACAAGGACCCTCAAATCCCTCTGAATACCAACATTTATTAGTCTCTCAACTTTTAAAAAATATTCTTCTTTGCCATTCTTCCTACCAAAGTGGATAATTTCACATTTCCCCACATTATACTCCATCTGCCACCTTTCTGCCCAATCACTTAACCAGTCTATAACCCTTTGCAGCCTTTTTACGTCCTCCTCACAGCTTACTTTCTCACCTAGCTTTGTATCATCAGCAAACTTGAATATATTACACTTGGTCCCCTCACTTAAGTCATTGATATAGATTGTAAATAGCTGAGGCCCAAGCACTGATCCTTGCAGCACTCAACTAATTACAGCCTGCCAATCCGAAAATGACCCGTTTATTCCTTCTCTGTTTTCTATCCTTTAACCAGTCCTCAATCCAAGCTAATATATTACCCCCAATCCCATGAGCCCAAATCTTGTGTAACAACCTCTTGTGTAGCACCTTATCAAATGCCTTCTGAAAATCCAAACATCCACTGGTTCCCCTTATCTACCCTGCTAATTACACCCTCAGGTGTGTTGACTCTTCCGAATCATACTGTGATTTTCCAAGTGCCCTGTTACCACGTCTTTAATAATAGATTCTAGCATTTTCCCTACTACTGGGATGTCGTCCTTAACCCTGGCAGGCAACACAGCCTTCGGGACTCCCGGTTGCGGCTGCACAGAACAGTATCTATCCTGACTATACTATCCCCTACCACTACCAGATTCCTTTTCGCTCCTGCCATTTGAATGGCCTCCTGTACCACAGCGCCATGGTCAATTTGCCCATCCTCCCTGCAGACTTTGTTCTCATAGACACCGGTAGCAAGTACCTTGTACCTGTTGGACAATGGCAAAGGCTGAGGCTCCTCCACCACTGCACCTGCGGTTCCCTTTACCTACCTGAGTCGCAGTCACATCCTCCTGTCCCTGACCACTAACCAAGTCTAAATCACTACCTAACCGAAGGGGTGTGAAAGCCTCCTGGGTCAAAGTGTCCAGGTAACTCTCCCCCTCCCTGATGCATCGCAATGCCTGCACCTTGGACTCCAGTTCACCAACTCAAGTTGCAGACACTTACTGCAGATGTGGTTGCCTGGGATCACGCTGCTCTCCACAAACTCGCACATGCTGCAGATGCGGCACACCTCCTGCACTGCCATCTATATCTAACTCACTTGGTTCATTTTAAACTAATTAATTTAACTAAAAGGAGCACCTCCTTCCCCCTCTGCACCAAATTCCCACTCTCTCTAAATTCTCAACTTCCCACTCTGTTTACGATGCACTCCGTTCACGTTGCGATCTGTGGTTACGCTCTATGCCTCAGCTCCTGCATCCAGCAATGCTAAGGAACGCCAGAGAGGACATAGCAGAGGCTCTGACCACAATCTTTCCGGTGTCATTGGATAAGGAAGTTATGCCAGAGGACTAGAAGCTTGTCAACCTAACACTTCTGTTCAAAAAGAGTTACCTATAAGCTAGTCAGCCTTACATCAGTAGTGGGTAAGCTTCTCAAAGCCATAATAATATGGGCTAAAATTCATACTCGCCTAAATAGAGGTGGTTAATTAAGGGCAGCCAGCACAAGTTTGTAAAAGGCAATTTGTGACTGACAAATTTAATAAAGAAATCATATGAGTACATAACAGAGTGTATTAGTTTTTAAAAGATGTTGCATGTATGGAGTATCGAAAGGCGTTTGAAAAGGTGCCACGTTGATACTTGTTGATATAGTTAAGACACACGATAACAAAGTGAATGTGGCAGCATCGATAGGAAGCTGGTTAAAGAAGAGAAAACAGAGTAGTGGTTAATGGATGTTTTGGACTGGAGAGATGTGAATAATGGTATCCCCCAGAGGTTAGTGCTGGGAAATTGCTCTTCTCAACATACATTAATGATCTGGACTTGGGTATCATATAAAGTTACAGCAGGGAAGGAGGCCATTTTGGCCCATCGTGTCCACGCCGGCCAACAAAGAGCTATCCAGCCTAATCCCACTTCCCAGCTCTTGGTCTGTAGCCCTGCAGGTTAGAGCATCCCAAGTGCACATCCACGTACTTTTTAAATGTGGTTAGGGTTCCTGCCTCTACCACCCTTTCAGGCAGTGAGTTCCAGACCCCCACAACCCTCTGGGTGAAGAAATCTCCTCTAAACCTTCCACCAATTACTTTAAATCTGTGCCCCCTGGTTTTTGACCTCTCTGCTAAGGGAAATAGGTCCTTTCTATCCACTTTATCTGTGCCCCTCATAATTTTATACACCTCAATAAGGTCTCCCCTCAGCCTCCTCTGTTCCAAGGAAAACAGACCCAGCCTATCCAGTCTTTCCTCATAGCTAAGATTCTCTACTCCCGACAACATCCTTGTAAAATTCCTCTGTACCCTCTCTAGTGCAATCACATCTTTCCTGTAATGTGGTGACGAGAACTGCACGCAGTACTGTAGCTGAGGCCTAACTAGTGTTTTATACAGTTGAAGCATAACCCCCCTGCTCTTGTATTCTATGATGCGGAGATGCCGGTGTTGGACTGGGGTGGACAAAATTGAGAGGTCGCACTTGTATTCTATGCCACGGCTTATAAAGGCAAGCATTCCGTATGCCTTCTTAACCACCTTATCTACTTGGCCTGCTACCTTCAGGGATCTGTGGACATGCACCCTTTGTTCCTCTACACTACTCAGTGTCCTACCATTTAATGTGTATTCCCTTTCCTTGTTAGCCCTCCCCAAATGCATTACCTCACACTTCTCTGGATTGAATTCCATTTGCCACTGTTCTGCCCACCTGACCAATTTATTGCTATCTTCCTGCAGTCTACAGCTTCCTTCTTCAGTATCCATGATGCGGAGATGTGTTGGACTGGGGTGGACAAAAGTGAGAAGTCGCACAACACCAGGTTATAGTCCAACAGTTTTATTTGAAATCACAAGCTTTCGGAGCGCTGCTCCTTCGTCAGGTGAAGGGGCAGCAGCTCCGAAAGCTTGTGATTTCAAATAAAACGGTTGGGCTATAACCTGGTGTTGTGCGACTTCTCACTTTTCTTCAGTATCAACCACACAGCCGATTTTACTATCATCTGCAAACTTCTTAATCATACCCCCTATATTCAAGTCAAGATCTTTGATATACAGGTATACAGGAAACTCTTTATTAACCGGCACCGACGGGACCGGCGTGGTGCCGGTTTATCAAAAAGTCCGGATAACGGAGAGTTACATCTACCAACGTACGAGAGCCCCGTACACATTGACATGCGCCTGCATTCGGAGCTCCGTCTCCCCGGGGACCGCCAGCTGACCATCTGTCGTGTCCGCTGCCTACCCGGGCTGCACATTCCCCTCCCAATCTACACGCTCCAATACAAGGCAAACGCCTCGGGGTTTTTTTTTTAAGTTAATCTTAAACGAGAGATGAAGGAAAACCCCGGTTACCTACTCAAGAATTTTGCCGGTTAAGAGAGATTTCCGGATATTTGGGTGCCGGTTAATAAAGAGTTTCCTGCACCACAAAAAAGCAAGGGACCTAGTACTGAGCTCTGCGGAACCCCACTGGAAACAGCCTTCCAGGCACAATATCAGAATTTTTATATGACAAAAATAGGGAGTTTCATTAACTCTGAAGAGGACTGCAAGTGACATCAGGAGGATAAAGGTTAATAGACTGGACAGAGAGATTTCAGATGAAATTTAATGCAGAGAAATATGAGCGGTTACATTTCAGGATAACAGTAAGAGGACAGTAAATGGTAGAACATTAAAAGAAGTAAAGGATCAAAGAGACTCAAGGGTTCAGATACAAAACTCTTCACAAGTGGAATAGAAGCAGAAAAAAGCTGCAAAAATATATAGCACATGGGATGCTAGGTTTTATAAAAGGGGAACAGACAACAAATAAAGAGGTAATGCTAAACTTAAACAAATCATTAGTTAATAATGAGAATATAAGCCCTGATTTCAACTTACCCCGTCTGATGGGAACAGGCTGGGTTTGGGTCGGACGCCTGTTTTAAAACTCTTCCCGATTCTAATATCCATTCACTTCAATGGAGTGTAAAATCGGACGGGGTGCAAACAGGCGTTCAACCCAAACTCACCCCGTTCCCGCCGGGCAATTAGGTTAAAATCGGGGCTTTGGGTAACCTGCTTTCGGAAGGTTAACAAGGCCAAAGATTGGGTGCAGAAGAGATTCACTAAGAAATGGGTGTGGATAAATGTTTAACGAACAGTAAGTTACAAAAGTAAGAGGGAAAAGTAAGGTAATGAGACTAAATGGATAGCTCTTTTGAAGATCCACGACAGGCACAATGAGCTGATTTGCCTCCTTCTGTGCAGTTAAGTTCTCTGTAGGCATTGATTTTAACTCGGGGCGGGATCAGTGCGCGGTATAATCCGGGGCAAGCAATAAACTTGCAAGCCGAGAGATTTTAACTCCCAGACATAATTTTCATATTCAGGTTACGACTCCCGGCGAACCACTGCTTGGGAGGCAGGCGGAAGCGGGAATTCCGACAGCAGGACGCCTCCGCCAGGGACTGTGAGAAGGTCCCCGGCAGTCTAGTAAGCGGTGAGATGGGTGCCCAGAGGAGATTCCGTTTGGTGGGGGGGGGAGTGGGGGTGGGTTGGGGGGCCCGGTGCAAGGGAGGCCCAATGTTTGCTTGTGGAGCCCAGAAGTGCAATCCTGCTCCTCCTGGCCCACAAGGAAACCTAAAAAAAATTTAAACTTGCCTTTCTGGGCCTCTTCTAGAGAAATAGTCAAAACATCCTGAAACATGATATTGGCCCTCTTATGTTGTGACAATGAGAAGTAAACTTTAATAGCAACTAATTAACATAGTTCAAACAATGGTCCTGAACTCCAAACTCATGAACTGCCCCATCCAAAATCCAGGGTCAAGACCAGATATGCTTTGAGTACCTGAAGTTCCACATGCCGCTTGAAATGTTGACTCAGTACATCCTTAATTGATCTGACCACATCCTGCGGTGTCGTCACCTTGTTAGAGAGCACTGTAGAAGAAAACATATGCATTAAGTTATCCTCCCTCCACTGACGAACATTCCGTACTTCTATTTGAGATGTTACGTACGAAGCAATAGATTAGGCTGATAATCTTTTTCTTAAGTCAACAACCCACAAGCAAAGGTTAGAAAACAAATCCTTATAGACAGGCAATGGCGATAACTGCACAGAATGGAGGCAAGAGGGAGGTTAAGGAAAAGACAAATAAAAGCAATTATTTGACATAGCAGGTTGACAATGTTTTATTAATAAATGTTTGACACCTGCACTATTTCCACAGGGAATTATTGCACAAATAATTTCTGATTAATTTATTTTAAATGATCAACATGAATCCAAAAAAAAAGAATTTTGATATACACAGTTTAATGCTAGCCATTTCTCTCAAATATGGCTCTCGTGCTTCAGTTAAACCTTTCCAACAATGAAAATTCTGACAGGGCTAGACAGACTGGATGCAGGGAGGATGTTTCCCCTGGCTGGGGGGTCCAGAACGAGGGGTCACAGTCTTAGGATATGGGGTAGGACATTTAGGACTGAGATGAGGAGAAATTTCTTCACTCAAAGGGTGGTGAACCTGTGGAATTCTCGACCACAGAAGGCTGTGGAGGCCAAGTCACTGAATATATTTAAGAAGGAGATAGATAGTTTTTTTAGACACAAAAGGCATCAAGGGGTATGGGGAGAGAGCGGGAATATGGTACAGGAAACTTTCGTTTATCCGGCATCGACGGGACCGGCGTGGTGCCGGTTTATCGAAAGTACCGGATAACGGAGAGTTATATCGACCGAGGCTATTTTTAACAAAGAGACTCCAGGCAGCGCGGGAGAATCAAATCCTGCTACTGCAGTGTTTCGGACTTCCGACAGCGCCAGGTGGCCGAGTAGTGGCACTTTTGAAAAGTACCCCTACTGACTAAATCGGCGTTCGCGGACTCGGACTCGGACTCGGGATCGGCAACATTGCCGGTTATTTGAGAGGAGTTTTCGGAGCACTCGGCGTTCGCGGAGACTCGACTGCGACTCGGCAACATTGCCGGTTATTTGAGAGGAGTTTTCGGAGGATGATTTTTGCCGGTTAAGCGAGAATTCCGGATATTTGGGTGCCGGATAAACAAAAGTTTCCTGTATTGAGATAGAGGATCAGCCATGATCATATTGAATGGCGGAGCAGGCTCGAAGGGCCGAATGGCCTACTCCTGCTCCTATTTTTCTATGTTTCTATGATATAACAATGTTAAAAATGTAACCTAATTAAATTGATTTTTTTGGGACACTGTGTCTTGTTTCCTCCTCTTTTTGCCTCTGAAATCTGCCCACATCATCACATTATGTGTCTTCCCCACCTCATAAGATCAACACTACAACTGGCTGCAAGAACGTAGACCTTCAGAACCGGAGGCCCTCTACCCAGAGGAAGCAACTTTCACACATGTTACATATGGATCAGGAAGATCACCCAACTCATCTAAGCTTGCCCACCTAGAAAGTGTCTAAGTCCATCCACCAGAGCATCTAATGGCTTCTTAAATTATCCAGTTAAGTAGTCCTGCCTTGTCATACTGAATGATTTTTGAGGTAGTGCTCCAAATGAAAGATCTGCAGCACCTCCACTTGGCCTACTTGCCTGAGTCAGAAGGTTGTGGGTTCAAGCACTCCACTGGAACACATAATCTAGGATGACACTAAAGTGCAACACTAAGGGAGCTGCATTGCTGGAAGTGCTGCCTTTTGAGTGAGACTTTAAACTGAGGTGCCATCTACCTACCCCAGTTGTTTCCAGTGGATGTTTAAGACACCCAATACACTTTTCAAAGAGGAGTTGGGCGCTCTCTTGGTTCTAACAAAAATGAAGAATTTTCTGCCTTTGTCAGATTACTTATTGAATTCTTCCTTGCTGGCCAGAGTTCACACGGGGTTATGGTTAGATACTGCTGATGGATTTTTTAAACGCATAAAACATACAGTGCCGTCTAGGATGGAAAAGGTTGGTACAGGTACATTGCTTTTGAGAACCATTTTCTACTTAGCTGCTGTTCTGCTGAATTTGACACAATAGTCGAGTAAAGCTGGATAGGCTAGAATTGTCTGAACTTGACTAAGTAGCAAATGTATTTGTATGGATAAATATCCTATGTAACAGACAACCTGTGAATAGCCGTTAAATATTGTAGTTATGAGAGATACCATTTTTTAGTGTCTTTTGTGTCGGCATATCTTCAGAGGATTTTGAATGGCATATCTTAGCTGACTTCATAAGAACATAAGAAATAGGAGCAGGAGTAGGCCATTCGGCCTTTCGAGCCTGCGCCGCCATTCAATGAGATCATGGCTGATCTTCTGCCTCAACTCCATTCACCGGCCCTATCGCCATATCCCTTGATGCCCTTACTAGTCAGAAATCTATCGACTTCTGTTTTGAATATACCCAATGACTGAGCCTCCACAGCCCTCTGGGGTAGAGAATTCCAAAGATTCACCACCCTCTGTGTGAAGAAATTTCTTCTCATCTCAGTCCTGAATGGCCTACCCTTTATCCTGAGGCTGTGGCCCCTGGTTCTAGACTCCCCAGCCAAGGGAAACATTCTCCCAGCATCCATCCTATCAAGCCCTGTAATAATTTTGTATGCTTCAATGAGATCCTCTCTCATTCTTCTGAATTCAAGAGAATTCAGGCCTAGTTTACTCAATCTCTTCTCATACGACAGTCCCGCCATCCCAGGAATCAATCTCGTGAACCTTCGTTGCACTCCCTCTATGGCAAGTATATCCTTCCTTAAGTAAGGAGACCAAAATTGTACACAGTACTCCAAGCGTGGTCTCATCAAGGCCCTATATAATTGGAGTAAGACTTCTTTACTCCTGTACTCAAATCCTCTTGTAATGAAGGCCAGCATACCATTTGCCTTCCTAATGGCTTGCTGTACCTGCACATTCACTTTCAGTGACTAATGTACAAGGACACCCAGGTCCCTTTGAGCATCTGCATTCCCCAATCTTTCACCATTTAGGAAATACTCTGCCTTTCTGTTTTTTCTACCAAAGTAGAGAACTTCACATTTATCCACATTATATTCTATCTGCCATGTTCTCGCCCATTCACTGAGCCTGTCGAGATTCCCTTGAAGCCTCTTCACAACTGACACCTAGCTTTGTATCATCAGCAAATTTGGAAATGTTACATTTAGTCCCCTCATCCAAATCATTGATATAGATTGTGAATAGCTGGGGCCCAAGCACCGATCCTTGCGGTACCCCACTAGTCACAGCCTGCCATCCTGAAAAAGACCCGTTTATCCCTACTCTTTGTTTTCTGTCTGTTAACCAATTCTCAATCCATGCCAGTATATTACCCCCAATTCCATGTGCCCTAATTTTGTTAACCAACCTCTTGTGTGGGACCTTATCGAAGGTCTTCTGAAAATCCAAATACACCACATCTACCGGTTCCCCTTTGTCTACTCCACTAGTTACATCCTCAAAGAACTCCAATAGGTTTGTCAAACAGGATTTCCGTTTCATAAATCCATGTTGACTCTGCCCAATCTTACTATTAGTTTCTAAGTGCCCAGTTATTGCATCCTTTATAATAGATTCCAGCATTTTCCCAACTACTGATGTGTGGCTAACAGGTCTGTAGTTCCTCATTTTCTCTCTCCCTCATTTCTTAAATAGCGAGGTTACATTTGCTATCCTCTAATCTGCAGAAACCGTTCCAGAATCTATAGAATTTTGGAAGATGACAACCAATGCGTCCACTATCCCAATGGCCACCTCTTTCAAAACCCTAGGATGTAGGTCATCCGGTCCTTGGGATTTATCGACTTTTAGTCCCATTAATTTTGCTAGTACTGTTTTTTTTACTAATACTAATTTCTTTAAGTTCCTCATTCTCGCCACACCCTTGGTTTTCTCGTATTTACATAGATACATAGATACATAGAAGAGTACAGCACAGTACAGGCCCTTCGGCCCTCGATGTTGTGCCGAGCATTGTCCGAGACCAAGATCAAGCTATCACACTCCCTATCACTCTGGTGTGCTCCATGTGCTTATCCAATAACCGCTTGAAAGTTCCTAAAGTGTCCGACTCCACTATCACAGCAGGCAGTCCATTCCACACCCCAACCACTCTCTGAGTAAAGAATCTACCTCGGACATCCCTTCTATATCTCCCCCCATGCACCTTATAGTTATGCCCCCTTGTAACAGCTGCCTCTACCCGAGGAAATAGTCTCTGAACATCCACTCTATCTATCCCCCTCATCATCTTATAAACCTCTATTAAGTCGCCTCTCATCCTCCTCCGCTCTAAAGAGAAAAGCCCCAACTCCCTCAATCTTTCCTCATAAGACCTCCCCCCCAAACCAGGCAGCATCCTGGTAAATCTCCTTTGCACTCTTTCCAATGCTTCCACGTCCTTCCTATAGTGAGGTGACCAGAACTGCACACAATATTCCAAATGTGGTCTCACCAAGGTCCTGTACAGTTGCAGCATAACCTCACGGTTCTTAAACTCAAACCCTCTGTTAATAAACGCCAACACACCATAGGCCTTCTTTACTGCTCTATCCACTTGAGTGGCAACCTTCAGAGATCTGTGGATATGAACCCCCAGATCCCTCTGCTCCTCCACGTTCCTCAGAACCCTGCCGTTGACCCTGTAATCCTTATTCAAATTTGCCCTACCAAAATGAATCACCTCGCACTTATCAGGGTTAAATTCCATCTGCCATTTTTCGGCCCAGCTCTGTATCCTATCAATGTCTCTTTGCAGCCTACAACTGCCCTCCACCTCATCTACTACTCCACGAATCTTGGTGTCATCAGCAAATTTACTGATCCACCCTTCAGTCCCCTCCTCCAAGTCATTGATAAAAATCACAAACAGCAGAGGACCCAGCACCGACCCCTGTGGCACACCGCTGGTAACTGGTCTCCAGTCCGAAAATGTTCCATCCACCACCACCCTCTGCCTTCTATGAGATAGCCAGTTACTTATCCAATCGGCCAAATTTCCCTCTATCCCACAACTCCTTACTTTCTTCATGAGACGACCATGGGGAACCTTATCAAACGCCTTACTAAAATCCATGTATACGACATCAACTGCTCTACCTTCATCTACACACTTAGTTACCTCCTCAAAGAATTCAATCAAATTTGTTAGGCAAGACTTACCCTTCACGAATCCGTGTTGACTATCCCTGATTAAGTTGCCCTTTCCAAATGGTCATAAATCCTATCCCTCAGGACCTTTTCCATTATCTTACCAACCACCGAAGTAAGACTAACCGGCCTATAATTACCAGGGTCATTCCTATTTCCTTTCTTGAAGAGAGGAACAACATTCGCCACTCTCCAGTCCTCTGGCACCATCCCCGTGGACAGTGAGGACCCAAAGATCAAAGCCAGAGGCTCTGCAATCTCCTCCCTTGCCTCCCAAAGAATCCTAGGATATATCCCATCTGGCCCAGGGGACTTATCGACCCTCAGGTTCTTCAAAATTGCTAAAACATCTTCCCTCAGAACATCTACCACCTCCAGCCTATCCACCTTTATCACACTCTCATCCTCAAGAACATGGCCCCTCTCCTCGGTGAACACTGACGAAAAGTATTCATTCATCACCTCTCCTATCTCTTCTGACTCCATGCACAAGTTCCCACTACTGTCCTTGACCGGCCCTACCCTCACCCTGGTCATTCTTTTATTTCTCACATAAGAGTAAAAAGCCTTGGGGTTTTTCTTGATCCGACCCGCCAAGGACTTCTCATGCCCCCTCCTAGCTCTCCTAAGCTCTTTTTTTAGCTCATTCCTTGCTACCTTGTACCCCTCAATCGACCCAACTGAACCTTGTTTTCTCATCCTTACATACGCTTCCTTTTTCCTCTTGACTAGACATTCAACCTCTTTTGTGAACCATGGTTCTCTCACTCGGCCATTTCCTCCCTGCCTGACAGGGACATACCTATCAAGGACACGCAGTAATTGCTCCATGAAAAAGCTCCACTTTTCGTTTGTGCCTTTCCCTGATAGTTTCTGTTCCCATCTTATACTCCCTAATTCTTGCCTAATCGCATCATAATTACCCCTCCCCCAATTATAAACCCTGCCCTGCCGTATGGCCCTATCCCTCTCCATTGCAATAGTGAAAGTTACCGAATTGTGGTCACTATCTCCAAAGTGCTCTCCCACATACAAATCAAACACTTGGCCCGGTTCATTACCCAGTACCAAATCCAACGTGGCCCCACCTCTTGTCGGCCTATCCACATATTGTGTCAGGAAACCCTCCTGCACACACTGTGCATAAACTATCCCATCCGAACTGTTTGACCTATAAAGGTTCCAATCAATATTTGGAAAGTTGAAGTCACCCATGACAACTACTCTGTGACCTCCACACCTATTCATAATCTGCTTTGCAATTTCTTCCTCCACATCTCTATTACTATTTGGGGGTTTTTTGTGTCTTCCTCCGTGAAGACAGAAACAAAGTATTTATTTAATTTCTCTGCCATTTCCTCATTCCCCATTATATATTCTCCCGTCTCTGACTGTAAAGGACCTACATTTACCTTCGCCAGTCTTTTCCTTTTCACATACCGATAGAAGCTTTTACAATCTGTTTTTATATTTTTCGCTAGTTTGTGTTCATATTCTATTTTCCCTTTCTTTATCAATTTCTTGGCCCCCCTTTGCTGATTTCTGAAACGATCCCAATCCTCAGGCTGACTGCTTTTTCTGGCAACTTTATAAGCTTCCTCCTTTGAGTTCATACTAGCTTTAATTTCTTTTGTTAGCCATGGTTGGATCACTTTTCCTTTCGGGTTTTTATGCCCTAGAGGAATATATGTTTGTTGCAAATTATGCATTATTTCCTTGAATGTTAGCCATTGTATGTCCACCTTCATACCTGTCCCTCATACCCTTGTAGTTTCCTCAGTTTAGATTGAAGACCTTAGTTTCAGATTGGACTACAGCACTCTCAAACTTAATGTAAAATTCAATCATATTATGATCACTTGTCCCTAAAGGCCCCTTTACCACAATATTATTGGATTAGCCCTTTCTCATTACACAGTACCAGATCCAGAATAGTCTGTTCTCTGGTTGGTTCCTTCACATACTGATCCAGGAAACCATCTCACATGCATTCCAAGAATTCGTCCTCCACACCATTAGTGGTAATATGATTTGCCCAGTCAATATGTAGATTAAAATCCCCCATGATTATCGTATTGCCCTTGTTACATGCACTTCTAATTTCTTGATTGATACTGTGCCCTACATTACCACTACTGTTTGGTGGCCTATACACAACTCCCACCAATGTTTTCCGCCCAAACTGATTCCAGTTCTACATCACAATCTGCCGAGCCAAGATCTTTTATCGCTACCATACCAATCTCATCCCTTATTAACGGCGCTACACCACCTCCTTTTCCTTTTTGTCTGTCCTTCCTAAATGTTGAGTACCCTGGAACATTCAGTTCCCAGCTTTGGTTATCCTGCAACCATGTCTCTGTAATGGCAATTACATCATACCCATTTACTTCTATTTGTGCCATTAATTCATCCACCTTGTTGCGAATACTACGTGCATTTAGATAAAGTGCCTTCAACTTTGCCTGGTTAATATTTTTCTGCACTTTGACCCTCTTTACTGTTGGCCTTTGTTTTTGCTCCCTACTAGTTTTGCTGACTACTTTTCTAACTTGCTTTGTTTCTCTCCTTTCTGGGCCCACACTTAGGTTCCCAGCCCCCTGACAAACTAGTTTAAATCCTTCCCAACAGCACTCGCAAACCCCCCTGCGAGGATATTGGTCCCGGTTCTGCCGAGGTGTAATCCGTCCAGCTTTTACAGGTCCCACCTTCCCCAGAATCGGTCCCAATGCCTCAGGAATTTAAATCCCTCCCTCCTACACCATCTCTCCAGCCACGCATTCATCTGGTCTATTCTCCTATTTCTGCTCTCGCTAGCACGTGGCACTGGGAGTAATCCTGAGATTACTACCTTTGAGGTCCTGCTTTTTAATTTATTTCCTAGCTCCCTATATTCTGCTTGCAGGACCTCGTTCCTCTTTCTGCCTATGTCGTTGGTACCGATATGGATCACAACTTCTGGCTGTTCATCCTCCCCCTTCAGAATGTCCTGCAGCCGCTCAGTGACATCCTTGACCCTGGCGCCAGGGAGGCAACATACCATCCTGGAGTCACGTCTGCGGCCACAGAAACGTCTATCTGTTCCCCTTATGATAGAATCCCCTATCACTATTGCTCTCCCACTCTTTTTCCTCCTCTCCTGTGTAGCTGAGCCATTCGTAGTGCCACAGACTTGGCTCTTGCTGCATTCCCCTGAGAAACCATCTCCCCCAGCAGTATCCAAAACGGAAAATTTGTTGGAGAGGGAGATGGACCCAGGGGACTCCTGCACTACCTTCCTAGTTCTTTTACTCTGTCTGGCGGTCTGGCCCCAGCTGTTTACATTATATATTAATGATTTGGACGAAGGGATTAATTGTAATATCTCCAAATTTGCGGATGACACTAAATTGGGAGGCAGTGTGAACAATGAGGAGGATGCTAGGAGGCTACAGAGTGACTTGGACAGGTTGGGTGAATGGGCAAATGTATGGCAGATGAAGTACAATGTGGATAAATGTGAGGTTATCCACTTTGGTGGTAAAAATAGGGAGGCAGACTATTACCTGAATGGTGGCAGATTAGGGAAAGGGGAGGTGCAACGAGACCTGGGCGTCATGGTACATCAGTCACTGAAGGTGGGAAGGCAAGTGCAGCAGGCAGTCAAGAAAGCAAATGGCATGATGGCCTTCATAGCAAGGGGATTTGAGTACAGGAGTAGGGAGGTGATGCTACAGTTGTACAGGGCCTTGGTGAGGCCACACCTGGAGTATTGTGTGCAGTTTTGGTCTCCTAACTTGAGGAAGGACATTCTTGCTATTGAGGGAGTGCAACGAAGGTTCACTAGATTGATTCCTGGGATGGCCAGACTGACATATCAAGAAAGACTGGATCAACTGAACTTGTATCCTCTGGAGTTCAGAAGAATGAGGGGGGATCTTATAGAGACGTTTAAAATCCTGACTGGTTTAGACAAATTAGATGCGGTCAGAATGTTTCCAATGTTAGGGAAAACTAAAACCAGGGGTCACAGTCTAAGGATAAAGGGGAAGCCATTTAAGACTGAGATGAGGAGGAACTTCTTCACCCAGAGAGTGGTCAATCTGTGGAATTCTCTACCACAGAAGGTTGTTGAGGCCAGTTCGCTAAATATATTCAAAAGGGAGTTAGATATAATACTCACAACTAGGGGGATCAAGGGGTATGGCGAGAAAGCAGGAATGGGGTACTGAGGTAGCATGTTCAGCCATGAACGCATTGAATGGCGGTGCAGGCTCGAAGGACCGAATGGTCTACTCCTGCACCTATTTTCTATGTTTCTATGTTTCACCCATTCCCTTTCTGCCTGTGCACTCTTTACCTGCGGTGTGACCACCTCGTTAAAACGTGCTATCCACGTAGATCTCAGCCTCGCGGATGCTCCACAGTGACTCCAGCCGCAGCTCCAGATCCGAAACACGGATTTCGAGTAGCTGCAGCTGGAGACACTTCCTGCACACGTGTTTGCCCTGGACACCGAAAGTGCCCGACCTCCCACATAGCACAGGAGGAGCACTCCACGCTGCCCTGCCATGTCCTACCCTTAATTTACTCCCTTTACTTTCTCTAAATTAAAGTGAGTAGTCACTCTGAAAGCAGCAGAGATACTGAACTGGGAAGAGGGTGCATGTTAGATGTGAGCCACCACATTTGAAGAATCAATTTTATATTGAGATTTAGCACAGAAGCATTTCACTCGTTCTGACAATGAAGAAAATAGCAAAGTTTGTAATTAATACAACTGTACTGTTTGTGAGGAGTATTATTTATTTGCCTGTTTAATGTTACGGTAATTTATCTAGTTGCTTACAGCCTCAACCAAAGTCTGATAGAACGTATATTCTCTCACCTACTGAACACGAGGCGATTTTAACCAAAGTCTGATAGGACGTATATTCTCCCAGCTACCGAACTCGAGGAGATCACATGGCAATGTGATATATTCCAGTATGCAAGATTCCATTGACGAGGGTTCATGTCCAACCCCTGGGTCTGGCTACATTTTCCTAGATCATCATCATCTTCTTCTTAGGCAGTCCCTCGGAACCGAGGATGACTTGCTTCCACACTAAAAATGAGTTCTCAGGTGACTGATGCGGGACCTACAGTCTCTGTTACAGGTGGGGCAGACTGTGGGTGGGGTGCTTGGGTTGACGTGCGCTGCTTGCGCTTGGCTTCTGCTTGCTCCCAGCGAAGAGACTCGAGGTGTTCGGCGCCTTCCCTGATGCTTCTCCTCCACTTTGTGCGGTCTTGGGCCAGGGATTCCCAGGTGTCGGTGGGGATGTTGTACTTTTTCAAGGAGGCTTTGAGGGTGTCCTTGAAGCGTTTCCTCTGCCCACCTGGGGCTCTCTTGCCGTGTCGGAGCTCTGAGTAAAGCGCTTGTGGACGATGTGGCCCGTCCATCGGAGCTGATCGAGCGTGGTCAAAGCTTCGATGCTGGGGATATTGGCCTGAGCGAGAACACTGACATTGGTGCGCCTATCCTGCCAATGGATTTGCAGGATCTTGCGAAGGCAGCGTTGGTGGTACCTCTCCAGTGCTCTGAGGTGCCTGCTGTACATGGTCCATGTCTCTGAGGCATACAGGAGGGCGGGTATCACTACTGCTCTGTAGACCATGAGCTTGGTGCTGGGTTTGAGGTCCTGGTCTTCAAACACTCTCTGCCTCAGGCGACCGAAGGCTGCACTGGCACACTGAAGGCGGTGTTGAACTTCGTCATCGGCGTCTGTCCTTGTTGATAGTAGGCTCCCGAGGTATGGAAAGTAGTCCACATTGTCCAAGGCCTCGTCATGGATTTTGATAATTGGGAGCAGTACTGTGTGGCAAGGGCAGGTTGGTAGACGACTTTTGTCTTACGGATGTTTAGTGTAAGGCCCATGCTCTCGAACGCTTTGGTGAAGATGTTGACGATGGTTTGGAGTTCGACCTCAGAGTGTGCACAGACGTAAGTGTCGTCTGCATATTGTAATTCGATGACAGAGGATGGGACGACCTTGGATCTGGATTGGAGGCGACGGAGGTTGAACAGTTTCCCGTTTGTTCTGTAGATTAGCTCCACTCCAGCGGGGAGCTTACTGAGGGCGAGATGGAGCACAGCAGCCAGGAAGATCGAGAAGAGCGTTGGTGCAATGACACAGCCTTGCTTGACCCCGGTCCATACATGAATTGGGTCTATGGTGGACCCGTTGGTCAGGATCACGGCTTGCATGTCGTCGTGAAACAGGCCGAGGATGGTGACAAACTTTTGAGGGTAGCTGAATTTGAGGAGGACACTCCATAATCCCTCACTGTTGATGGTGTCGAAGGCCTTTGTGAGGTCAAAGGCGGCCATGTACAGCGGTTGGTGCTGTTCCCTGCATTTCTCTTGTAGTTGACGCGCAGTGAAGATCATGTCCATTGTGCCCCTTAGTGGACGGAATCCACATTGCGACTCTGGGAGGAGCTCTTCAGCTACTGGGAGAAGGTGATTGAGCAGGATTCTTGCAATGACTTTCCCTGTGGCAGACAGCAGGGAGACTTCTCTGTAATTACCGCAATCGGACTTGTCACCTTTCCTGAAGATGGTCACGATTACGGCGTCTCTGAGATTCCCCTGGCATGCTCTCCTCCTTCCAAATAACAGAAATGAGTTCATGTATTCGCGCCAATAGTACTTCTCCGCCATGATTTAGCGCCTCCTCGGGGATTCCGTCTGCTCCTGAGGCCTTGTTGTTCTTCAGTTGTCGGATGGCCTTTCAACCTCATGCTGGGCTGGGGTTGTGCTGAGGTGGTGGCAGGTAGCATGCTGCGGGATGGAGTTGAGGACACTCGCGTCGAAGACAGAGTCTCGGTTAAGGAGATCTTCAAAGTGCTCCTTCCAGTGGGCACTGACTGCCTCTCTGTCCTTGATGAGTACCTCTCCATTCTTGGCCCGCAGTGGGGTAGGATGGGTGCTTGGGCCGTAGGCGGTCTTGACTGCGCTAAAGAACCCACGCATGTCGTGGTTGTCAGCTAACTGCTGGATCTCCTGCGCGTTCTCCACCCACCATCTGCTCTTTAGGTCACGAGTTTTTGTTGGACCTCGGCCTTCAGGCGTCTGTAGAACTGCTTTCTTGCTCTCGAGTTCTGTTGCTGTTTCCAGATTGCCTTGCGCCTGCGGCTTATTAGCTCCTGGATCTCCTGATCGTTCTAGTCAAACCAGTTTTGGTGTTTCCTGGTCAAGTGACCGAGCGTCTCTTCACAGGTGCTGATTATGGAGGCCTTGAGTGCAGACCAGGCGCTGTGGACACTGTGTGTCTCTGAATCACTAGGAGTCGTCAGGTTGGTTGAGAGGCACAGGCTGAATAGGACTTTCTTAGCAGGGTCTTTGAGTGCTCCAGCGTTGATTTTCCTGCGGCATTGTTTCTGTTGCCGCTGCTGTTTTGGGGCTACGTTGATGGAGATGACAGAGCGGATTAAGCGGTGGTCTGTCCAGCAGTCGTCAGCTCCTGTCATGGCGTATTGAGCAGGTAAAGGCACACTCTGGTTCATTTTGGATGCAAGGACCTTTACGCTGAACCCAAGAATGTATCCAACCCAAAAATCTAACTCCCAGTTCATCCCTGAAAAGTAACACCCCTCCCTTTCCAGTATATATGTTGATTTAAATGGATGGAACAGCCTGCCTGCTGGGTAGAGTTAGCACCATAAAGATGAATGTGTTGCCCCAGCTCCTTTACATGCTTATGATGTCGTCCATTCCTGAAGCTGCAGTGTCAGAATGTGAAGACCACGCTATTAGGTTTCTCTGGGCAGGAAGGCTACCGATTAAGAATATCCCTGAGAAGGCTCCAATCCACCAAGACAGAAGAAGGACTAATTCTTCCAAACTTCAAATAGTTGTCTCGAATACTCCCCAGACATCTGGCTCGACATGGTGGAAAATGCCAATCTACCAGCCCTGCTACACACTATACAAGCCCTCAGATACTTCAATAAAGATTGCCTGGAAGATTGTGCTTTCCTGACTTGTTTCTGCATGGTCTGTTCTTTCAGGAAACAAATTATTAGTGCATTTTCATTTTCTATCTGTTTGCAAACCAAACAGCATGAATAGACAGATGCAGCAAGAAACCACCTGAGGCAGAAATTTAAGTGCTGTACTTCCCATTTATTTTCCAAAATGGTTTTCAGCAAAATCACAGATCATGAAGAAACATCCTGCTGAACTTCTATTATTTTCAAGTTGGTCTTTAAAAAAAATTGCATGTTTGAGACTTAAATAAAGTTAATATTACTAGGCCATTTCCCATTGCTCATGCGTAGAATGAATGTGATTAAGTGAGGGCACCTGACCAGAAGGTGGCAGAGGTTGGGTGTGATCGCACATGTGTAATTTGAATGCCAAAAAAAACCCAGATAACCTATAGGGAGAAGAACTACATCTCAAGAGAAAGAGAAGCCAAGCTAAATCAAAGGGAATATTTTTCTTAACTCATGGAGATTCATGGATAGAAGGTGCACAAATTCGGGTTCAATCGTACATGCACAAATGGACCCAACTGTGGAGTTATGGTAACAGCAGCCGGGGGAAGAAATCAAGCTGCAGGGAAAGAGGAAAAGTAAGCCCCATGCTCCTAAGCACTCGACATCTGGAACCAAATGGTAGCGCAGACAGGTGCAATAGCACAGAGACAAATGTATGGCTACCTTTCATAATTTTAGCGGGAATTATATGACTTTCCATGGGGTTGTTATGTTAGAAACATTACTTATACAGCTATACATCCAAGTGGGTCAAAGATAAAAATGATTGCTGGGACCACATTGGATGAAGTAGCAGCCTCTAAATGATTTCTTTTTCATGGAAGATCTGTCTTCGTCCATATTTCAGCGAATCAATGTACTTAAATTGCTCATTTGAACCAATGAGAAAACCACTTGATTTTTTATTCAGCAAAGGACAGATTTAATGTGTCCCCCACCCCCAAGCATTTAATGTGACATGCGATGCACAGATTTAGAAATATTTAAATTGATGCACTAACAGATAGCTTGACAAAGTTTCCTTCACTTAATCATGCAGGTATCTTAACTGCATTATATGACTTTCAGTCAGGTTGTTGCAGTAATTATTTTGACACCAGTTTAGCCCACCTTCCTTACATATCAATTGGGACGTCATTCCTTTTGCAAGAATAACAATGGACATTAATAACCGTGTACCTACTATTGTCTCTAGCTATTTAATTTAATTGGGAAAGCTAGGTTTAGGGCCAAAGTTCATCACGCAGGACACCACCAAATTCAAAAACAGTGGATGCATGGATAGATATGGATTAGATCCAAGTTTCTAGATATTAATTTCAGAAAATGAGGGCCAAGTGTGAACACACTGAAATTCTGAAGTGGAATGGTCTCAGTGGCAATGGAAGAGTTTAAAACAAAGACAGGATTTTCATTTCCAATTCTAGAACTACAAAAGTACTGAAATATAATTGCATATTGCACCCAATAGGAGTTTCGCCTACACAGCCATTTGAAGCATATCTAATGTCCTATATAAGCCTGACCCTATTCCATCCTTTATGTAACAGACAAAATGATTCAGTCAATACATTAACGTGTATTATATGAATCTTATCCAAAACTATTCTACTTCATGTAAAAAGAATCACACTGACACTATTAAAATGTTATCATCCTGCAGACAGAGAGTGAGCACAAGCCTTCAACTACAGAGCGGTGATCGAAGTCGTCCAATTACATATTGCGCTATGAAGAGTATCTTCAGATAGACTGTCAAAATGGCCAAGCAGCTCATGTTTGGCCTTTTAGCTACTGAATTTATTGAAGTGGACAGAAAATTTGTAAGCTTAAGAGCTGATTTAAAAAGCAAGTCTGAAGTTGAACAGGATCATTGCCAACTGTGTCATCTAACGGTCTGTCAACAATCCAAAAAGGACTTGGGTAAAAATATCTTTCAAGAAAGTCCGTCACTGGTTTACTGCTTGATGACTGCTGTGCTTTCTTTGCAGTTTGACGTAAATTACAGTAATGCATAAAATATCCCCCATCACATGGATATAAATCTGAGTGGGACTGTCCTATCTTAATACTGAATTCAGTTTTGTCAAATCTATATACCCTTACATTGCATTGTGTAATATATTTGCTTTAACCTGACCAAATTAACCACTCAAGATGGGCAAGTCCCCTTCATTTAAAATTTAACAGCGCATCCAACCCTACAATATTGAACTGAAATAACTTACCTGCTGTCACGAGGTATGAATCAGGTTCATTAACATCACACACAAAATTCTGGGCTGTTGCAGAAACCACTGTTCTGGCAGTCGTGGGGAGTGTGGGTTTTGAAGCTGCATTGCTGGCAGCTGTGGTTGTACCACCACTGGTAGGGGTGGCTGTGAGATTGCTGATTGGGATTTTGGTGGTTGTTGCAGTCAACATTGTCATTGGGCTGGTTTCTGAAGAGTTCCCAATTGGTGAAGGAGATGTAGTCAGTAGGAATGAAGTAGCAATCCAAACTGTCTCTGTAGATGATGGGAAAATAGCTGGAAAAGTATGTGGGGTTGAAGTGGAAGAAAAAGAATATGGCATTTCAACAGTAGAGCTTGGAGTAACCACAAGATCTGTGGTGATAACAAATGTGGAAGCTAAAAAACTGGAACTGATTAGCATTAAACTTGGCAAAGTATGCACCAAACTTTCAGTGGTGTATTCAGCTTTTGCAGTACTGTTGTCTGGGAGACTTGATTCAAAAACAGATGGCATCAATGTGGGTTGTATTGCTTCAATTGAAGGTGACACTGCCTCGAAGAAAGGGGTCATATTCGAATTACTATTAGAATAGGTTTTGATGAAGGAAGATTCAAGAATTACTGCAAGATTTGTATGGTCAGTAGTTGCTGCCAGTTGGTTCATCGCCGTAGGATCTGGTTCTAGAAATGTGGACTCTGGTGTTAAAATACTCAACGACTTTTCAAGAGTCATCGCCTCAAACACAGCCGAAGTTTCGAGCTGTGGTTCAAATAAGCTTAAGTATTCTGTCGCCAGAACACTACTTGATTCTGTTGATAAGTCACTTATCAATGAGGAAACCAAATCCAGAGGTGGTTGTAGGAGGCTGGTCAGTTCAAGGGATTCACTTGCCAAGAAATCTGTCAAGTGTGTAGTCACTGGTGGGGGATAACTTACATTTTCGTTCAGAGGTAAAGTTGGTTTCAGATTCATGCTACTTACACCGAACGGCAAGTCCTCACTAACTGTAGCTGCCAATGTTGGGGTTTCATTCATCAGCAGTGAAGGACTAACTGTGCTAATATCTGAATTATCCTCAAATGATGAATACAACGATTGACTTGAAGGATGGGTAGTTGCAGGACTGATGCTGTAGTAAGATGAGAAAGTTAACGATGGCACAGACAAAGCTGTAAATCTTGAAGAAACAGTTGGAACTGGCCTTGCTAGAAAGTGGGTGTCGTAGACTTCAGATTCTAGCAGTTCTGGATCAAATGAATCAATGACCAAACTGGATGCCAGAACAAACCCGGCAGTCTTTGATACACTGAGTGTTGTAACTTCTGGGTCATCACCTGATCCAAAATCATTACCAAATGACCCTGTGTGAAACAAGCCAGATGGAGAAAGTATAGCTCCATGAGTAGAGGGTGATGTAAACAGATGAGTGGAAAACACTGGCCCACTGAACTCAGTCAGTATTGCTCCACCAGTTACTGAATTACTGTCGATTAAAGCAGCATCAGCAGATGTTGACAGTCGAGGTAAGCCAAATGTTGAACTTCTTTCAGAAACAAGTTCTGGTGTTAAAGCATTATGGACCAAAGTTTCAATGTGATCAACAGAAGATTCTCCAATGATTTCAAACTTTCCTGTGCTACTTAGGAATGCAATTCCATTTGAGGTTGGAGATATCTCATTTTCCCCAGTGAGATCTTCCATATGATAAGGAAAGATGCTCTCTGTTCTATACGATGTGGCGTCAATGTAACTCAGCATAGCTGTTTCACTGTACTCCATGCTGTCCAAATCTGACAGTACTGTATTTATGATGGGTTGCCATGTACCGTGGTTACTGACTGCAATGGAAGAGAATAGTGGACTTACAGGTTTAGATAGTTGTTTGCTTGGTGCTAGAATAGGTATATCCGACAATGTTAGAAAGGATACTGGGTAAACCAAGTTGGAACTGGAAAGAGCCGCCGATGAGATGGGGTGTTCTGATGTTTGCCTGGTGGCACTGCTTCTCAGAAGACCAAATGGAATTACTGATGTCGGTGTAATCGAATGCAGTGATGTAGTTGTTTGGTACTCTTCAGTCGTCATTGTAGCTCTGGATTCTGATAAAGGGGTGACTTCTAGGTTGTTATGAATGGCTGAAGATTCCGGGTAATCAGACAGCACAACCTTCCCTGACCAACTGAGGTCTCTTATTAATGTTGTGGTCTCTTCAGAATTTAGATAGATCCCTTCTTTCAGGTTTACACTTGATTGCAAGGCTGATTGCACAGAGGTGCTGCTTATTAAGATCCCGCCCTCCGGTTTTATTAAGGCAGTGTCCACTGTGTCATTAAGTACCAGACTTTGCTCATGTATCCTGCCTGACAATAATGAGAAGTGTTCATCTGCAAGAGAACAGAAAACAAACATTAAACACAGCTCTGCTGAAATTCAGTGTGATATGTAACATACCAACATGTAAAACATATTTTGTGGATTTTGGGATTATCTTGTTCTAATTATTGCTGAAATTTGCAATAGGAAACTTTTTCACACGTTTTCGTAGCCAAGACGACCTTGAATAGCTCAATGTGAGCACTCATTTCCTCATTACGTGGGGAGGGGGTTCAAATTCAGCAACATTGAATAACTGTGCATGCAAAGCATTTGTAAACACAGCAGTTCTGAAGTCATAAACACAAACTGAAGTAACTGAACATTTTCAAATAGTACAAAGGTGCATTTTGACAGTCCAGCCAGGACCTTCCCTGGTTTCGAGGAAGGTCCTTGCAGGGTAGGAATTGCAAAAATGCACAACAATGGGGAACCTCCCATGCTCTACTTTGAATAGTGCCATGGAATCTTCTGCATCCAACTGAACAGACAGTCAAGATCTTGGTTTAGCACCTCATTTGAAAGATGGCACCTCAGACAGTGCAGTACTCCTCCAGTACTCCACTGAAGTGTCAGTCTGTATTATGTATTTCCAGTCTGGACTAGTTCTTGAACCCACAACCTTCTGACTGAAAGGAGAACGTGCTACCATTAAACCCAGGCTGACACTTGAAGGTACATAGGAGAGAATATAGACAGAGCTGCAGACGAGATCCAACTTGGACTATATCCGACTCGTAAGTTAACCTAGACAACTAGCAAACAATGACCAAGAGCATGAGAGTAGTTGATACACCTCAAAAAACCGACAGCTCAATGACAGCCCTGATTACATGCCTTATGACGAGCAGTTTAACAGCAGTGGCCAATCTTTGACCAGGAGGCACAGGCAAAGCCAATCCCTTACAAATCTGGCGCTCAAAGCCCAAGCAACTCAATTCTATTTTCACTTATATTTCTTACCCTCTAGTTTGACTTGTTTGCATTTCATGGGCCTGGAGGTGTGAAAAGGGCAGTTGTTAGCACCGTTACCCTATTCATGCACCAACAGGTGTCAGGGCTCCAGGTCCAGGAGACCAGCGAGAGTCGATGCTTCAGGTTAGGAGACATGGGGAGGCCTGGCTTTAGGCCGAACGATCAGTGGGAGCCTCTGCAAGTTACTGACACACTCCCGGGGAGCCCCAGCTATTACTGACACACTCCCGGGGAGCCCCAGCTATTACTGACACACTCCCGGGGAGCCCCAGCTATTACTGACACACTCCCGGGGAGCCCCAGCTATTACTGACACACTCCCGGGGAGCCTCAACAATTACTGGCACGGAACCAATGCAAATACTGGCATCCTCCCAGGGAACCTGTGCAAATATTGGCACATTCCCAGGGAGCTCCTGCGAACACTGGCACATTCCCAGGGAGCTCCTGCGAACACTGGCACATTCCCAGGGAGCTCCTGCGAACACTGGCACATTCCCAGGGAGCTCCTGCGAACACTGGCACATTCCCAGGGAGCTCCTGCGAACACTGGCACATTCCCAGGGAGCTCCTGTGAACACTGGCACATTCCCGGGGAGCCCCTGCGAACACTGTCACATCCCCGGGGAGCCCCTGCGAACACGGTCACATCCCCGGGGAGCTCCTGCGAACACTGGCACATTCCCGGGGAGCCCCTGCGAACACTGGCACATTCCCAGGGAGACCCTGTGAACACTGGCACATCCCCGGGGAGCCCCTGCGAACACGGGCACATCCCCGGGGAGCCCCTGCGAACACGGGCACATCCCCGGGGAGCCCCTGCGAACACGGGCACATCCCCGGGGAGCCCCTGCGAACACTGGCACATCCCCGGGGAGCCCCTGCGAACACTGGCACATTCCCAGGGAGACCCTGTGAACAGTGGCACATTCCCGGGGAGCCCCTGCGAACACTGGCACATTCCCAGGGAGACCCTGTGAACAGTGGCACATTCCCGGGGAGCCCCTGCGAACACGGGCACATCCCCGGGGAGCCCCTGCGAACACTGGCACATCCCCGGGGAGCCCCTGCGAACACTGGCACATCCCCGGGGAGCTCCTGCAAACACTGGTACATTCCCGGGGGAGCTCCTGTGAACACTGGTACATTCCCGGGGGAGCTCCTGTGAACACTGGCACATTCCCGGGGGAGCTCCTGCGAACACTGGCACATTCCCAGGGGAGCTCCTGCGAACACTGGCACATTCCCGGGGGAGCTCCTGCAAACACTGGCACATTCCCAGGGAGACCCTGTGAACACTGGCACATCCCCGGGGAGCCCCTGCGAACACTGGCACATTCCCGGGGAGCCCCTGCGAACACTGGCACATCCCCGGGGAGCCCCTGCGAACACTGGCACATCCCCGGGGAGCCCCTGCGAACACTGTCACATCCCCGGGGAGCTCCTGCGAACACTGGCACATTCCTGGGGGAGCTCCTGCGAACACTGGCACATTCCTGGGGGAGCTCCTGCGAACACTGGCACATTCATGGGGGAGCTCCTGCGAACACTGGCACATTCCCGGGGAGCCCCTGTGGACACTGGCACATTTCTGGGGAGCTCCTGCAAACACTGGCACATTCCCGGGGAACCCCTGCAAACAATGTAGTAAAATGTCACAAGGCGCTTCACAGGAGCGTTATCAAACAAAATTTGACTCCGAACCACATAAAGAGATATTAGGACAGGTGACCAAAAGCTTGGCCAAAGAGGTAGGTTTTAAAGGAACGGCCTCACAGCGCCAGGGACCCGGGTTCGAATCTGACCTCGGGTGACTGTCTGTGTGGAGTTTGCACATTCTCCCCGTGTCTGCGTGGGTTTCCTCCGGGTGCTCCGGTTTCCTCCCACAGTCCAAAAATGTGCGGGTTAGGTTGATTTGGCTATGATAAATTGACCCTTAGTGTTAGGGGGGGATTAAATATGTGGGGTTATGGGGATAGGATGGGATATGTTAGGGGGAATTAAATACGTGGGGTTACGGGGGTAGGGTGGGATATGTGTACTGTGGGGATTAAAGCAGGGACAGGGTACTGGATTTGGATGATCAGCCATGATCGTATTGAATGGTGGAGCAGGCTCGACGGGCCGAATGGCCTACTCCTGCTCCTAGATTCTATGTTTATGTTTCTATGTTTAAAGGAGGAGAGAGAGAGAGGTAGAAAGGTTTAGGGAGGGAATTCCAGAGTTTAGGGCCTAGGCAGCTGAAGGCACGGCCGCAATTAACAGCAATCATTGAGAAATGGTTGTGGCAAATATGAAGTAATTGCTGAATGCAGTATATGGGTGGATTGCTTACAGGGATGCTATCGCTAAGCACGTATTACATGAATTATGTAATTACCCAATTTCAGGACTCAAGAAGTGACAAGATGATAAAAAGCTTGGAACGAACAACTATCATTCAGTCCATCAGGCATGACCCTTTCACAGTCCCTGTAGGACTAGGTCAATCACTGACTCGACAGCCTAGCTTGAGCTTATTTTAATGTTGACAACAGCCTGCCAGCATTAAATTGACAAAAGGAAAATCTTATAATTCTCTTCCGAACTACCATGTCAATCAAGTACTCAAATCCCTTTTTTAACATGTATTGATCCAGTTCCTTTTCAACTATCAACTGATCCAGAATTAACTAGTCTATGTTAATCTCCCTTAACACAGTTATCAATACACTGATTGACTGTCTTTTGTTGAATTGATCTACACTAATGAAGAGGAGAGGAAGAAAGACATCAAGCACCAATAAATTGGAAATGCACAGCAACTGAAAGACAGTTAAGTGAACTTTTTGGATCATCATCAGAATGGACAGTGGTATGAATAACATCGCCCATTGACCACCATTTTCCTAACAGTTTCTTTGAAAGTGAAACTGTCAAGACAGACCAGTATTGTGGAGTTTGACTCAACTGTCTGGGGCCTCGAGAAGAAACTGCAAAGCACCAAACTTTCATAAGTCTTGTGTGCAGGAGATCAAATAAACTCTGTAATCTAGCACCAGTCAAAAATTGTCCACGATCTGTTAGAAGAGGATGTCTTGAAAGACAAATCCCCTTTCTTGTTCTTTACTTCATGTTCTCTCCAGCACAGCCAACTGGCAGCTCTCTCTTTACCAGTTAATCTCATTCTAACAGTTTCCAATGTCTCAATCCAATTACAATCACTTGGAATTTGCAGCTGGCCTTAAACATGTCAAATGTCATGCAGACCGTGATAGTAGGGTACATTAAAAATATCATGTTCATCCAAATCGGTGTATAAAAAAATTCAACAGGAGAAAGAAGAGTGTGAATTTTAATTTAGAGATTAGCATTTTGTATGTCCCACGCACAGTCCTCCACTCATTTTATTCCAACACAGACCAATCTCAAGAATTATAACTACAAACATGAATAAAAAGATATTCTAATCAACAGCTGAATACAGGACAACAGCAAATCAAAACGTGCAATTATGCTCTAATGGAAACTCAGTATCACATTTTGTATTGTCTGGTTGATGGAGAAGCATTCGAAAGCCAACTGTGTCTTGAAAACAATCAGCTCCAAAGAATAAAAATGGGATAAATGCATTCAGAGCAAAGGTCGTGTTTTGACTGTCGAGCATGCAAGACTTCTTATATTACCAAACCTATCCCTCTCCCTGGAAACTGTCTGAGGCTGAACCAGACTGTTCGCAACCTTGGTGTCATATTTGACCCCAAGATGAGCTTCTGACCACATATCCGTGGCATCACTAAGACCGCCCATTTCCAACTCCGGAACACCACCTGACTCGACCTGTCTCAGCTCACCTGCTGCTGAAACCCTTATCCATGCCTTTATTATCTCTAGACTTGACTATTCCAATGCACTCCTGGCCGGCCTCCCACATTCCACCCTCCGTAAACTTGATGTCATCCAAAACTCTGCTGCCTGTGCCCTAACTCGCACCAAGTCCCATTCACCCATCACCCCTGTGCTCGCTGATCTACATTGGCTCCCGGTAAAGCAATGCCTCGATTTAAAATTTTCAGCTTTGTTTTCAAATCCCTCCATGGCCTCGCCCCTCCCTTCTCTAGCCCTACAACCCACGGAAATCTTTGCGCTCCTCAAATTCTGGCCTATTAAGCATCCCGATTTTAATCACTCCACCATTGGCGGCCGTGCCTTTAGCTACCAAGGCCTTAAGCTCTGGAATTCCCTCCCTCCCTCCCTCTCTTTCCTCCTTTAAGACGCTCCTTAAAACCTACCTCTTTGACAAGCTTTTGGTCACCTGCCCCAATATCGCTCTATGTGGCTCGGTGTCAAATTTTGTTTGATAATACTCCTGTGACGCGCCTTGGGACATTTTACTAGGTTAAAGGCGTTATATAAATACAAGTTGGTGTTGTTGTTTCTTAAAAACTTCCCTATAAAGCTCGCTGATGAGCAATCCGCCAAATCTGGAAGAAAATAAATCCAGCCATTCCCTTAATGGCACAGTGTATCTCAGCTATACAGACCAGCATATCCCAGGTTCCCTGGTCAGTGCTGTTGGTTGGGGTTCAACAATTAGCCTTTGGTCACCACCCCACACTCATAGCAGCCCAAAAGTGAAGGTCTGTCCCTGGAATCAGCACCTAAAGTTGGGTCAAGACAGACTCCCACTAACTCCTGCCACTGGGACCGAGCAATAACCACACCACCCCCGCTATGTTTCCTACATTACAACAGTAACTACACTGTAAGAGTACTTCATTGGTTGTAAAGCACTTTGCAACGCCCAGCTATCGTGAAAGGCGATGTTGGAATGCAACTCTTTCTTCTATGCTCAGTGCTATACTGCACGTCGCATGTCCTGTGGGGTGTACTTGTCCTTTCACTGGATCCGGTCTGGGCCCCGTGCAATTACACAGGTTGTACAGTCTTAACGCTGTCCCTGCTATAATGAAGCTGTTATATGTTACACAAGAGAAAAATTTGTAAAAACAAAACAAGTGAAACTTTTAAAGAATATTCAGTGCTAAATGAACCCTCTAAACGGGGCTATGGTAGTTTAGTAGTTTTGGCACTGAACAAGCAATGATGACGACAACAATAACTTGCATTTATATAGCACCTTTAACATAGTAAAACGTCTCACGGCGTTTCACAGGAGCATTATCAAACAAAATTTAACACCGAGTCACATAAGAACATATTAGGAGAGGTGACCAAAAGCTTGGTCAAAGAGGTAGGTTTTAAGAAGAGTCTTAAAGGAGGAGGGAGAGGCGGAGAGGTTATGGGAGGGAATTCTAGAGCCTAGGGCCTAGGCAGCTGCAGGCACGGCCAGCAAGAGTGGAGCGAAGAAAAAAACGCTGTGAATTTAATAAATTTGGTCATTTGTGGGCTGGCAACAAGAAAATAACCATGAAATCTGCGGACTGTCGAAGATATCCAACTAGTTCTCAATTGTGCTTCAGAGATGCGAAACTTGCACACTACGTGGTTGACTCTCAATGACCTCGGGACAACTAGGGATGGACAATGAATACCCCCTTGCCAGTGCCACCCACCGTCTAAGAACAAAATAAAGATAAACTTAAGGATCTGTTTACTTTGGTGGGTGAAAGTGTGGTGCACTGATGTTAGGGTTGGGAAGGAAGGCCAAGCAAGAAAGTACAGTGTGTTTCTAAACAGCATAACATTGGCAATTTGCTTTATATATGGGGTGACGAGGATACTGATTAACTGCACAAAGGTTACCAGTGATACTGCACCTTAGCTTGTGGTGGAACTATTTGCGGAATTCTATATTTTCCACATAATTCAATTCTCACTCTTTACAAACCTTAACAATCTTAAGTAAATCAATCCAAAAATATCTCACACTTTTCCCACTGTAAAGTAAAATTTTTGAGACTACAAAACTTTCCTTATTCTTTGGTGCCTCGTTTTATTTTCCTTCCGATTTTTCTTCCTGCCCCCTCTCATGAAAGCAACAACCTCTTGCTGGAGTAGGGTTCCATAGTACCTGCAGCCCTAAAGTGTTACCCAAGTGGTCATTCTCCATGCATTAGCCCAGTGAATGGAGAGGACACAACAATCTACACACACTAATTTCCAGGCAGGATTCCATAGTATGAGGAGCCCTCAAGTAGCTTACCCAAGTGGTCATTCTACATGTTAGCCAAGTGAATGTTGACAGGGTATTTTTGCGTGGGGTGCATTAAAGTACATACATGTACATTTTCCAGCAGGATCACCAACTACAGATCAAAAGCGAAAACCCTGGCTAACATGTTTCCCCTTCCTAGCCCAGTAATTCTGTGCTGGCAGTAGCGCTCAATTGCTGCCCCCGCTGGGATCGGCTAACTCATCACAGCCCAGGCATCGAACTTGGGACCTTCCTGGTCTATATTGTTTAGCTACTCACTGGATTAACTTCCTGAGCTTTTGAGGAAGGCAGACTACCTTACTTTTAACAAAACCTTTTTAATATATGCTCTGTAGCCATTTTCCGAGCTGTATTTTTAAAGTCGTAGCCCATGAAATTTATTTCCCAGAGGTAAGCAACAGTTCGAATACAATGGGCCGTATTTTGGGACCCCTACGAGTGCATACGAGGTATGCACGCGCCCGTAAGGGTCGCGTAAGTTCCGGGTTTAGGCATGCAATGCGCAGGCGCGAAAACCCGGAACTTGCGATCTGTCAGATCCTCCGCATCCCCGGGAGATGGGCCACCGCGGGATAGAGAGTTGCGCTATTTACCCAACTTCCGCCCACTGAATGCCCGTGAAATTCTTACGCCTGGTAAAAGCAGGTAAGTTTATTTTTAGCTCCGTTAAAACATACTGGCCCGAAAATTAGACCTAATACGCGAGTGTACGCACTGTGTACTCTCGTGTTTTAGGTCTCCAATTGCCGGTTTCCAGCATGCATTGCGCATGCGCGGGAAACCGGCACTTCGTGAATTCAAAAGGGGGCGGTTCCTAAGTGAACCGCGTGCGCGCTACAGGCTGTGCGCACGCAGTGCACTTAGTGCTTTGAACGCGCAGGTAAGCATGGAAGATTTTACACATAAAGAAAGGAGGCGTAAGACCCTCTTTTAACAAGGTAAGTAGTTAATTAAGTATTATTTTAAAAATTTTTCAACAGGTTTATCTTTTTTAGAGACTTTAAAGAAAGGTAAGTTTATTTTTATAACTTTTAAAAAGATTTTAAAATTTTTTCAAAAATTTAATTTTTTGTTTAAAGTGGTTAATTTATTTAACTATACTTATTTTATTAATGTGATGGCTTTTTAAAAAATTTAATTGAGGTTTAGCTGTTCTTTTGGGGGGGTATAGTATTCATAGCTTTGACAGCTCTTGCTGTGAAAACTATGAATGAAAGATGGTGTGCTGCCATTGGCTCTAACTGAATCACGTGATCCCAGAGCTCGCACAAACTAACTGCGTCTCTGGGTCACGCAAGCACTGCACAGCTGCAGCCTTGAAACTAAAGTTCGTGTGGGCCCGGAGGAAAAAGGTAGGCGAGGAGTGAGATATTGCGGGGAAGCCTTACCCCCGCGTGAAGACTCAGGGGTAAAAATTGAATCGCGCCCCATTTGGGGCGCTAACCTCGCCGGGGCGCGACTTTTAGCGCCCCGAAAAAATTAGCGGCCCCGCGCCGGAACTTCAGTGGTTGCGCCCCAAGAGGGAAGCGGGGCGCCACTGGAAGCACCCCGCATCCCTCTTGGGGCGCTGCGAGTGAATATCCTGGCGCTACGTGCCGCGGTATTGCAGGCCTTCCTCCCCTTCTTAAAGGGGAGGGACCCTGCGCAGCGCGAACCGGGGCCCAGCTGGGCCCCCAGGGATCGGGAGTGCCGGCAAAAGAGCCCGGCACTCAAGAGAATTGCCGGGCTCTTGGAGCGCAGCCGGCACTTCACGGTGGGGGGGCTTCACGGGGGCCGGGGACAGCAACGGGGGCAGGTGCTGGCAGGCGGCCAGCAACAAAAATGGCCGCCTGCCACCTCCCCTTTAAATATCGCCGCCCCGGCCGCACGTACGCCTCCCTGAACCCGTCGGACATAGCGTCTGGCGGTAAATCAGGGGGCGCGACTGAAGATCACGGCCGGGGCGTGAGCGGGGTGCTGCGCACGGCGATGACGTCATCGCCGGCGGCGCAGCGCCACAGGGCGCTACCGGCTGCCGCCGCCGCTAACCTCCCACTAAATTTTTCGGGAGGCGTGGGCGGCGCTGCGCCCGGGCGTTAGCTGCTTTACGCCCCATTAGCACCCTCTTAAGGCGCTAACGGGAGGCGCAAGCAGCTGAATTTTTCCCCCCCAGTGTTTAATTTCTGGGCCATTAAAAAAATTCCCAAAAAATTATATTTTTGGTTAAAATATTTAATTAAATGGTATTTTAATTAATTTTAAATATGTAATTTTAAAAAAATTATTTCGTGTTTTTTAAGTGATACCCATTCACACTTATGGGGATTCCATACATACGGAACTCCCATAAGTATGAATGGGGATTGCCTTCTTTTATTGGTTGGACCGGCCCACGTGATCCCAGGGGCGCTTGCGAACCGCATGCGCCCCTGGGAGACGTGGGCCTCTACCAGCGGGTACCTGGTGAGGCCCAGGAGCGCGAGTCTCCGTACCTCCCAGGCCACCAGGTAAATTCGTAGATTTTTTACAGGTCGGAGGCATCTGCCTGTGGGAAGCCTCCGATCGCAAATTTTGGGCCACTATAGACCAGGATGGTCCCAAGTTCGATGCTTAGGCTGTTATGAGTTAGCCGATCCCAGCGGGGGCAGCAATTGAGCGCTATATTTTCTGGTGTCTGGAAGCATAATTGGAACACAGATAATGTAAACAGGCCGAATGAAAGGATACATATGCATTATTACATCTGCATGGGGTATTTTTCAGCTGTCAGTAGCACTGTAATAAGTTTTTCACTTCAGCACAGACTGAAAAATAATTAAGACAAAAGACTCCACAACACAGTTGCTGATGACAGCATAAGTAATACACAGTCAACAAGTGTGACACTTCAAATATTACCTCCAAACAAGAAATTTAAAGCTCATTTGACATCAAAAAAGTCTGAAGTGATGACAGAGAAGAAGAACTTGCATTTATATAGCACTGTTCACGGCCTTAGGAGGTCCCAAAGCGCTCCACAGACAAGGAAGTACTTTTTTTTGAAGTGCAGTCACTGCTGTAATGTAGGAAACGTTAAATGTAGAGAGAAGTAGAGAGAGGAAGAAAAAGGAGAGAGACAGGCCAACAGACACAGTAAATTCTATACCACACTAGTTAACGAGAATAAGCTTTGAAAGGGAACTCTTGATGTGTTCATCTGCATACAGAGAAGACAGGCAATCCTCTGAGCTGATCAAGACATTCAGAATGGTGCATGCAAATAAATTGAAGACAGCCTTGAACCAAAGCTGGAAGATAAAATTCAGTTGCTGATTGCTAACAGTGCAACATTGGGGGAAAGGAAATGATTGTGCACATTAATCTACGTTAATCTACTCAAGTTAATTTAAAGCAATAAGAACAGTCAGCAACTTGAAAAACCACCAAGAGAGCCCAATAAAAACAGGCCAGTCATTTTTTTTTACACAAGAGATAGTCTTCATTATTCACAACCTCTTGCCTTGTAAGCTCCAAGGCCCATGAGATACATAGTGACACAGACTGAGTATTGTTTTCCATTCATACACATCTCAGTTCATTTTTTACTGCCAGATCAAGTTAAATTACAACACTAAGCGCTGAATTTGCTTCATGCCAGGGAAATTCCCTTTTTGTCAATGGCCATGATCCTGACTAATGTCCTTCTCTGCAGCTACTCTCAGAGTTAAGCAGGCCAATTTCCAGCAAGGAAGTAGCAATCAGGAACACTGAGGCCAATTTAGCACGTCATGCCAACATCCCACTCAGTAGCTAATTCAACACAGACCAGGGATCGAATCCGGGGTGTTCCTGTTTCTAGGCATCACAAGCAGTACAGATGCCCACTAACCCATTTGAGAAGCTTGTGATATTGAGTCAACCACAAGAAAGTACCCAAGAGCTGCAAGGGTAGACAAGGCCTCTCATTCATGCCTCACTCATATTTGGTGTTAGCCCCTACAGATTGCCTGGCAGAGATCTGAAGTCACTGGGTTGGAAAGTTACTGAAAAATCATACTATGCCACCACGCCACACCTGCGCCTACTGAACTTAGAGAAAAGGACACTGCAGGAATCTGGATCAAATCAACCAAATGGAGTTTAAATATACATGTAAAATAAGAGTAAAAAATGTCATATAGTCCAAGGCATTTTTTCTATAGTTCGGAATTACACAAAAGTAATATAAAGTCCAATAACGCCACGGTAAGCATGTTTAACACAGAAGTAATGCTGTATTGCTTTCGTTACACAAAACACTGCTACTTGCCTATGATGTCACACAAATTAGCCGATTTCCTGAGATGTTAAATAGACAAGACAGAATGAGGTGGGATCTTACAAGCAATACGAAACTGAACGCTGTAAAGAAGTCTTCTTTGTTGCACCTAAAATGTGCATTGTACCTAAATAAATTTCTGCGTGATACCTAACTATATGTGTGCAGAGGACATTTCACTGGCGAGGAGTAGCTAGAGATTTAAAAGACTTTCAAACACCTCCATGTCACTTACTCAACCCATCTTCCCATGAGGGTAGGATCACATCAACCAATGGGACCAACGGCAACTGACAAATGAGTGAAAATGTATCATGATCACTTGTGGTATATGTACAACACAAAAGGGCACAATGATCAGGGAGTCTGCTGTAATGTGATAAGATGAGCAGACAAAATCCACCACTGTCAGGCAATAGGGTCCTGGTTATAAATAAAATGACGTGGAGCAAGAGTAGGTTGACGGACAGGGGGCAGGGCAAGCTGATCTCATATGTAGTAAGCAACCAGCCCGACCCTGCTCTTCCTCGAGATAGGTTTATCACTCTTACAACTGCAGAGACAGATGGCAGAGGTGGGACACAGGTTTTCAGATAGGAATCTCTGCCTGTCCTCCTCAGAAGTAAGCTTTGCGAGATGGCTTGATAACTGGGCCTGCCATGTAATGAACCCGTTCTCTCCCCTCTCCCTTGCCCTCCTCCAGATTCAGTTCTGCAACATTCTTGTTGTGATACCCAGGTCAGTGTTAGTTCAGGAGAAATCGCTTAACTTTTGTTCAGATGTGTTAACATTCACATCCAACTGCTTTGCCCTACTGAATTTCTAAACTCTGGGTTAAGCTAGGCCTCTCTCCTCCTCCTCCTCCTCCCCCTCCCTCTCGAGTGCATCATGCATTCTCCCAGATATTCTCGCACAGCAAAAAAAATTCAATGTCAGCAGGAACAGAGCGGAGTTCACCAACTGGGAAAAAACAGTAAGTCAGTCCCCAGTAAGTGGCCTTTTACAAGTGAGATGATTTATTCTAACATTAACAATTCCTATTTTATCTTCTCACAGCACATTATTCTCTGTATGATCATTGTATCCCCTCAATCTCCACAGTGAAGTGCAGCAAGCTGATCAAAGCTTTGTTACAGGGCGCAGTTTCTTAATCGGCTTAGATATTTTGATGAACTCTTTTTAAAGATAAATTCTTTAAGATGTATTTTCCTTGGAGACCTTTGGCTATTACATCCCAGACAGATAGTATTGTACACCTCAACAGCGAACATTCATATTGCAGACAGACAGATCTGTACACCTTCAGTGAATATACACACTGTAGTCAGTACTGTACACCCTAACAGTGAATATACACAATGCACTCAGTACTGAATAGGTGGCTGGTATTGATAAGATAATCCTATCTGATGTGACTCAGTCCATAAGTCACAAGGTGCCCATGTCTGAAAATGTCAAACAAAGCAAGTAATTCTAATTCACAAATTAATTCTGGAAGAGATGCGGAAAACAGCAAAATGGCTGAACCCTAACTTCAGAAGATTAAGTTATTCAGAAATATTGGAGAAACTAAAGGCTTTGCAGTTTTGAAAGGAGCCAAATGAGAGGTGAACTTTAACGGTACAGAAGATAAGTGTAATAGAAAAGGGGAATCCGGAACACAACCTCTAGATAAACTGTAGGATACGGGGCAAAGGTTCAAACTGGCAAATTTAGGACTGACCTCAGGAAATGCTTATCCCTACTCTCCGTCGCCTGCCTCCCAATCAATTTCTAAACCATGTCACAAGGTTACCTCCAATTCCGTGCGCTTTTATTTTTGCTAATAATCTCTTGTGCGTAACCTTATCAAATGCTTTCTCGAAGTCCATATGAACTCCCCTATCTACCATGTTAATGACCTACTCAAAAAATTGAAATACATTAGTTAGTCATGACCTACCCTTCACAGATCCAGACTGACACTCTTTGATTAGCTCAGTCACTCTGTCCCTGATGACAGATTACAGTAACTTCCCTACAACTGACGTTAAACTGACAGGTGTGCGGTTTCCTGGTCTCTCCCTCCCTCCTTTCTTAAATAATGAGGTGACAATTACAATTTTCCAATCCAAAGGCACAATTCCCAAATCTAGAGTGCTTTTGAAAATTTAGGGCCAATGAATTTTCAATCTGTGTGTTTGTAAATATTTGCAGGATGTCCCTGAGAATTTGTCAATATTTACAGGAGATCCCCAGGAGGTTGTCAATATTAACAGGGGCTCCCTGGGAGTGTATCAATATTTGCAAGGAGGGCCCACGCAAAAAAATTTGAAACCACTAGTTATATTGGAACATAGTTGCTCATACTACTGGACAATGTTTAATGCACCATTCAAGTTGATTTTCAGCAAAATGTATAATTGTTGTTTTATATTAAAAAAAGGTATCATTTTAAATTACTAAAACAAATTGCGACAGATGGAGAGCATTAGAATTGTTGTTCAGGAGTGTGATACCTAAAGAGCACATCGCCAACGGAAATAAAGAGCTCAGGTTTGCTGCTGAGCTGCACTTCATTGCATGTTTGTTCCCTTGGACAATACTGTAGTTTGCTTATGTCATATGGTTTAAAATTGCATGTGGACATCTGGTTACACTATCGTGGCCTTAACATATCAGTGTCACTAAAACACCCCACCCTCTGAAGGATGGCAGTGGCATTCAATCACCAATACAGAAACAGAAGTGGACAACTTTTGCTATCATGTGAGAAATACTATTCCTAAGTGCCACGTATTTTTATTCAACATTGCCCTTCTTCAAAAGGCTAAATTACTGATCAGGACCGACTTAATCCTTCTCATTTAAAATGACGAAATAATTTATGACAGCTCACCCTGGAAGCCACAGGCCCAGGATCAAGCTCCGTCTGAGTCTGAGTTAGCAGATAACAGGACAGAGAGATGCACATTTCCCTGCATTTCTCAATTATATATAAAACTTCATCTTTCCTCTTCATCCTCCACATGTCATAGAAGCATACCCAAGCAGTACAGATTTAGGAGGAAGAAGCCCTTGCACAGCAATCATCACACCTGCAGGGCTGATATGCCAAAGGTGCTACACTTAAATCTAAACAGACACTTTTAGTAAATGTGTAAAGATTGCTCCGTGGGCAACCTTGCATATAGTAGCTGAATGGACATGTACAAGAAGCAGCTGTGGAATGGGTGCTTTTCTTGGGCTTCTCACTGCAAGATGGTAACAGTAGAGGATGCACTCAACCATTCATTTGGTAATTCGTTGCTTGGTTACTTGAGTAAACAGAAAACTTTGTGTCCTAAAAAATATAGATAGATGAGCCAGCCTCCAGGCTGCCGTGCCTCTGTTCTCAAACAGAAACATGGGAGATGATGACTGTCTGGGCATAACTACATATCCTTGCACTAACGGCATTTACTGCAAGGAGATATCCACTCAATCACTAGAATATCATGCTCTTCTGCCCGTATCCTAACTCGCACCAAGTCCTGTTCACCCATCACCCTGTGCTCACTGATCTACATTGGCTCCTGGTCCATAATGCCTCAATTTTAAAATTCTCATCCTTGTTTTCAAATTCCCTCTATGGCCTCGTCCCTCCCATTCTCTGTAACCTCCTCCAGCCCTACAACCCTCCAAGATCTCTACGCTCCTCCAATTCTAGCCTCTTGCGCATCCTCGATTTTCATCACTCCACCATTGGTGGCTGTGCATTCAGCTGCCTAGGCTCCAAGCTCTGAAATTCCCTCCCTAAATTTCTCCGCCTCTCTACCTCTGTCCTCCTTTAAGACGCTCCTTAAAACCTACCTCTGTGACCAAGCCCCGTCCTAAGATCTCCTTATGTGGCTCGGTGTCATATTTTGTTTGATAACGCTCCTGTGAAGCACCTCGAGACGTCTTACTACGTTAAGGCGCTATATAAACACTCATTGTTGTTGCAAATTGCAAAATAACTTTCTCATAGGAAACATTTAAAGGGGTAGTATTTCCACGGGGCGCCCCCAATCAGTCACTGTAACTTGGGCAGAAATCCCGGGGTCTGGAGTTTATTGGCACCCATTGAATGGCGTGAAGTTGCTGTATTTACACAGTAGATATAAACTAAACTCAACACTGAAAGTTAAGTCTTGTCCATTTCAGTCTAAGTACCCTTTAAACTATGTGATAAGTGTTAATTACTGCCAAACAATCACTTTGGTACTGAAAATTAACTATCACAAGTGTGGTGTCTCATTCCTTCAGGTTTTAATTGTTGTTGGTGATTTTAAAAATGTAACATTTTTAATTTAATCTTTTTTAACTTTTCCTTTTCTGTCTCTTTTTACTCTCTCTCTTAATCCAATTTTTATTTCCCTCTCTTTATTTTTCTTTTTGTACCTGATTTGGCATTGAATTCATCCACTCTAGTTTACACTTCCTTCCCAGTCCTTGCGCTGTTAATTTCACAATTCTTCAATCTGATTGTTTAAGGTGATACATAGCTGCTTGCCCTATTCACTCAGGTCCCAGGTGCCCTGTTCCCCTCGCTGTGACGTTATACTGAAAAGGCTCTTATCGAAGTCACAAATGACATCCTATGTGACTGACAGTGGCAAACTATCCCTTCTCATCCTTCTCGACCTGTCTGCAGCCTTTGTCACGGTTGACCACACCATCCTCCTCCAACGCCTCTCCACAGTCGTCCAGCTGAGTGGGACTGCACTCGCCTGTGTCAATTCTTATCTATCCAGTCGTAGCCAGAGAATCACCTGGCTTCTCTTCCCGCTCCCGCACCGTTATTTCTGGTGTTCCCCAAGGATTTATCCTTGGCACCCTCCTATTTCTCATCTACATGCTGCCCCTCGGTGACATCATCCGAAAACACAGCATCAGTTTCTACATGTACCCTGACGGCACCCACCTCTACCTCACCACTACCTCTCTTGACCCCTTCCACAGTCTCTAAATTGTCATACTGCTTGTCCGACATCCAATACTGGATGAGTAGAAATTTCATCCAACTAAATATTGGGAAGACCAAAGCCAGTGTCTTCGGTCCCCGCCACCAACTCCGTTCCCTAGCCACCGACTCCATCCCTCTCCCTGGCAACTGTCTGAGACTGAACCAGACTGTTCACAACCTTCCAACCACATAACCGTGCCATCACGAAGACCGCCTATTTCTACCTGCGTAACATCGCCCGACTCCGCCCCATCTCAGCTCCTCTGATGCTGAAACCCTCATCCATGTCTTTGTTACCTCTAGACTGGAGGTCATCCAAAACTCTACTGCCCATATCTTAACTCACACCAAGTCCCGTTCACCCATCACCCCTGTGCTCGCTGACCTACATTGGCTCCCGGTTAAGTAATGCCTCGATTTTAATATTCTCATCTTTGTTTTCAAATCTCTCCAAGACCTCGCCCCTCCTTATCGCTAATCTCCTCCAGCCCTACATGATATCTGCACTCCTCCAATTCTGGCCTCTTGAGCATCCCCGATTTTAATCGCTCCACCATTGGCGACCGTGCCTTCAGCTACCAAGGCCCTAAGCTCTGGAATTCCCTCCCTAAACCTCTCCACCTCTCTTTCCTCCTTTAAGACGCTCCTTAAAACCTACCTCTGCCCTAATATCTCCTTATGTGGCTCAGTGTCAAATTTTGTTTGATAATACTCCTGTGAAATGCCTTGGGACGTTTTACTACGTTAAAGGTGCTATATAAATATAAGTTGTTGCCACGTAAAAATTCAGTTGGGGCGGCAGCGCTCAACTTCTGCTTACATACGCCACACAGTTTGCTGTTTGTAGTGTACATTAATGATTTAGATATGAATGTAGGAGGTATGATCAGTAAGTTCGCAGATGACACGAAAATTGGTGGAGTGGTAAATAGCGAGGAGGGAAGCCTCAGGCTACAGGACGATATAGACGGGTTGGTCAGATGGGCAGAACAGTGGCAAATGGAATTTAACCCTGAAAAGTGTGAGGTGATGCATTCTGGGAGGACTAACAAGGCAAGGAAATACACAATGAATGGTAGGACCCTAGGAAGGACAGAGGATCAGAGGGACCTTGGTGTGCATGTACATAGATCCCTGAAGGCAGCAGGACAGGTAGATAAGGTGGTTAAAAAGGCATATGGGATACTTGCCTTCATTAGCCGAGGCATAGAATATAAGAGCAGGGAGGTTATGATGGAGCTGTACAAAACGCTAGTTAGGCCACAGCTGGAATACTGTGTGCAGTTCTGGTTGCCACACTATAGGAAGGATGTGATTGCATTGGAGAGGGTGCAGAGGAGATTCACCAGGATGTTACCTGGGCTGGAGCGCTTCAGCTATGAAGAGAGACTGGACAGGCTGGGGTTGTTTTCCTTAGAGCAGAGAAGGCTGAGGGGGGACCTGATTGAGGTGTACAAAATTATGAGGGGCATAGATAGGGTAGATAGAAAGGAACTTTTCCCCTTAGTAGAGGGGTCAATAACCAGGGGGCATAGTTTCAAGGTAAGGGGCAGGAGGTTTAGAGGGGATTTGAGGGAAAACTTTTTCACCCAGAGGGTGGTTGGAATCTGGAACTCACTGCCTGAAAGGGTGGTAGAAGCAGTGACCCTCACAACATTCAAGAAGCATTTAGATGAGCACTTGAAACGCCATAGCATACAAGGCTACGGACCAAGTGCTGGAAAATGGGATTAGAATAGATAGGGCTTGATGGCCGGCGCGGACATGATGGGCTGAAGGGCCTCTTTCTGTGCTGTATAACTCTATGACTCTATGACAGTGAGTTCCTGATCTTAACTGGGCTTCCTTGGGAAGGAGCACTTGCATCTCTCCACTGCCCATCCATCAACAGAGGGAAAGGAAAAAATATTAAAAGGCCAGTTGATTTGGTATCTTAGATTTAAATTTGCTCACCTTTTGGAGTAGAGGGATACATCTTAGCAGCAAGTCAAAACGGATGAAAATATTGTGAATATTACCGAAAAGGGAACTCTCAGTGAAAATGAAAGGGTAGAAAAACATTAGATAGAGCAAAAGATTGGATAACAATAGATAAGGAAGTAGCACCGCAAAAGTGGGTGGAATTGAAAGAGGAAAAGGCACCAGGCCCTGATGGCACAAAGAAAACAAAAAAGGAAAGGAAAGAAAAAAAAAAACGAACAAATGAAAGAAAGTTAAAGAGAAGTTGAAAGAGACTCGACATTCAACATGTCTAACCAAGAGAGCAGCAAATAAAGAAAGAACTTGCATTTCTATAGCATCTTTCATGACCTCAGGACGTCTCAAAGCACTTTACAGCCAATGAAGTACTTTTGAAGTGTAGTCACTGTTGTAATGTAGGGAAATGCAGCAGCCAAATTGCGCACAGCAAGGTCCCACAAACAGCAATAAGATAAATTACCAGATAATAGGCCGGATCTTGCTGGAAAAATAACGGTGTGTTTCTGCAGATTCAAAGATACGCCATGAGATGCGAATCTCCAGAACTTACTGGTCAATTTATGCCACTCCACCACTTGCTTCACACAAACACCATCTCGCCTTTAGCCTCCCCATTATTTTTAAGAACTTGCTGGATTTGCATATTAATTGACCATTAAAGTCGCCACAGAAAGTTAAGTCTGGTAATTAGGAGCATAAGTACCCTTTAAACCATATGATAACCGCTAAGACAATACCAATCAACCTCTCTGGCCCAGCATGGAACAATTTAAATGGTTCAATCTGATTCCTGCATTGTCAATTGTTGTTTGAGATTTTAAAAATGTCAAAAAAAAATTGTCTCTTTCATCGTTCTCTCTTAATCCAATCTTTCTTTCCCTCTCTTCATTTCTCTTTCTGTAGCTGATTTGACTCTAATTCACCCTCCTTCTCAGTCATTCCTCTGTTTCTTTCTCAATCCATAAATCTCATTGGTTACGGAAATAAACTGTTGGTTCAGTCATTCACTGAAGTCTCAGATGGCCCGTTGCCCTCGCCACATCGTTATCAGCTCACACTTCCAGCAAGTTACAGCGCAAAATATTTGAGCTGAAGGGTGTAGAAAGAAGTCGAACTAACGGCACGTGCTGCGAGATGCCTCACTCCAGCAAGATCCGGCCCAATGTTGTAGTGATGTTGGTTGAGGGATAGATATTGGTCAGGACACCAGGAGAACTCCCAGCTCTTCTTCAAATAGCGCCATGGGATTTGTGTCCACCTGAGAGGGCAGTCGGGGCCTCGTGTTAATGTCTCATCCGAAAGACAGCACCTCTGATAGTGCAGCACTGCACTGGAGTGCCAGCCTAGATTATCTTCTCGAGTCTCTGGAATGAGGCTTGAACACATGACCTTCTGACGGCGAGACTGGAGCACTACCTCTGAACCAAGACTGATACCCTATTGTGGAATACAGAGGTAAATTATGAGAGGAAATAGCTATGGCTCTGACCGCAGTCTTTCAAACAACTTTGGGTATGGAAGTTGTGCCAGAAGACACCCCTGTTCCAGGGAGAAAACAATGAAGAGCAACTGTAGATCAAAAAAAGTATCAGTATTTGGTCATCTTTTAGTCGCAATAATTTGGGATAAAATTAATATTCACTTAGAAATAGATTTGTAAAAGGCAAGTCATAGTTGGGCAAATTTAATCGAGGCGATAATGGATTGTATTGATATAAAGGAGATTCAATGGATTGCTGTGTGTATAGATTTTCAAAAGGTATTTGATAAGTTGCCTAATAGTAGGCTTCTTGATAAAATTAAGGCACACGGTACTAAAGGAAGTTGACTCACAGACAGAAATCAGAGTATTATGGTTAATGGATGCTCTTTGGACTGGAGGGATATAAATAGAAGTGTCCCCCAGAGATCACTAGTAGGACTACTGTTCTTGTCAAAATCTGCGACACAAAAACAGAGAGCATGTGTAACCGTGAAGAGGACCATAAGAAACTTAAAAAGGATTTAGTGAGAATATCAAATTGGGCAGTGAGTTAAAATTTAATGCAGATAAATGTGAGGTAGTACCTTTTGGAAATGGGACTAAGGGGAGGAAATATATACCAAATGGTGAACCTTTAAAAGGAATAGGAGGATGCGAAGGCTTTGGCAAGGGTACAGAAGAGATTTACTAGAATGGTTCCAAGGATGAGGGATTACAGTTACGTGGATAGACTGGAGAAGCTGGGGTTGTTCTCCTTAGAGGAGATTTGATAGAGGTGTTTAAAATCATGAAGGACTAAATAGAGTAAATAAAGAGAAATTGTTTCCAATGGCTGAAGGTTCGATAACCAGAGGGCACAGATTTAAGATGATTGGCAAAAGAACCAGAGGCTACATGAGGAAAACTTTTTTACCCAACGAGTGGTTAGGATTGGAATGCACTGCCTGATAGGCTGGTGGATACAGATTCAATAGTAGACTTCAAAAGGAAATTAGATAAATAGTTGAAAGAGAAAAAATTGCAGTGATATGGGGAAAGCGCAGGGGAGTGGGACTAACTGGATTGTTCTTCGAAAGAGTCGATGGGCCGAATGGCCTCCTTCTGTACTGTATGATTTTATGATTCTATAAGAGCAGAGTAGCTTAGGGGATCAGACACACAAATCTTTAAAAGTGGGAGGACTATGCGGATAGATCTGTGGCAGACAAAAAAAATATGGGACCCTTAGTTTTATAGAGAGAGGAACAGAGTACAATGGCAAAGAGATAATGCCAAACCCATACAAATCATTGGTTAAAATATGGTGTCCAGTTTTGGGCACCCTACTTTGGCAAATATGTCAAGGGCACAGGGAGTGTACAGAATAATTTACTACTGCAATACCACGGATGAGAAGCTTCAGTTTTAAGGAGAGATGAGAGAAACTGGGGCACTTTTCACTGATATAAAGAGGTGACCTGATAGGGGTGTTCAAAATTGAGGCGTTTTGATAATTTATGTAGGATAAACTATTTCTAGAGGTTGGTGAGTTGGTAACTAGAGGGCACACATTAAAGAACAAAAGTACAGAAATGCTTTTATACAACCTAATTAAAACATAGAATACCCTACCAGAAACAGTGGTGGAAACAGAATTTATAATAGTTTTTTTTTTTAAAGGAATGTGGAGAAATATTTGAAAAGGAAAAATTCAAGAGTACAGAGAAATAGGACTAAGCGAACAACTCTTTTGGAGAGCTGGCATAGGAGTCATGGGCCAAACATTGAAAGGCAGATCCAGAAGATGTGGTGCCAACACTGTTGGTTCTGTCCACTATAAACGCAACTTACTTCAAGGTTTGCGTGCTTCACATTACACTTGTCACCTTCAAGAAACAGAATGCCTGCTTACAATTGATGTTTTGATTAAATTGTTCCAATGGCCACCTCATCATCGCACCTCAATCAGTATCTGGTTTTCTGTTGCAACTGGAGAGCAAGAAATACCATCTGACAGCAGATGCTCAACATCCTGTCAAAGCACACTCACTCCCCCACTTTGAGAATGGTATTTTGTTCGAGTGTAACAAAGTGGCTCCTGACTGTTGCTCCGTGCCCACCAGAATCTACGAGCTGTAGCCACTTCACCAAATTCTCTGGCATATTCAACATTAGTGGTTGAGTCACAAGTCTGAATGTGTCCAAAACAGATTTTTGTTTCAAAACTACTTTCCATTTTTCCCATACTTCTCGCCAAATGAAAAATACACCATAACTGGGAGAACATGCAAGCTCATTATGGGAGATAACCATAACTGGGAGATCAATAAGGAGGAGATGGCCAAGGCGAAGGAGAATAACTAAATCAAAAGCAAAATACTGCAGATGCTGGAAATCTGAAAAACCCAGATAATGCTGGAAACACTCAGCAGGTCAGGCAGTATCTGTGGAGAGAGAAACAGAGTTAACGTTTCAGGTTGAAGACCTTTCGTCAGAACTGGAAAAAGTTAGAGATGTAACAGGTTTTAAACAAGTACCGAGGCAGGGAAAGGGGAGATGGCAATGGGACAAGTAAAGAAACAAAAGATGGGTCTAGAGGATATGTAAATGGAAATATCAGAATAACAGCACCTCATCTTTCGATTAGGCACGTTACAGCCTTCCGGACTCAACACAGTATTCTACAATTTCAAATCATAAACGTCTGCCCCCATTTTTTCGGACAGCAGCTGTTGCTGGTGATTCTGCCATTCCCATTTACACCTCCTCTAGACCCATTTTTTGTTTCTTCACTTGTCTGATTACCATCTCCTTTTGCCTTGCACCATCATAGCTTTTGTCATTTAATTTCTCCTGCCTTCCGGCCTATCACAGACCTTCTCTTTTGTTCTTTCCTCCCCTCCCCCCGCCTCTGTTCTTGCTTAAAACCTGTTACATCTCTAACTTTTCCAGTTCTGACGAAAGATCATCGACCTGAAACGTTAACTCTGTTTTTCTCTCCACAAATGCTGCCTGACCTGCTGAGTATTTCCAGCATTTTCTGTTTTTATTATTGAAGGAGAATAACTGTCAGCTTTACACTCCCACTGTGGCTCAGTGGGTAGCACACTCGCCTCTGAGTCAGAAGGTTGTGGGTTCAAGTCCCACTCCAGCGACTTGAGCACAAAATCTAGGCTGACACTCCAGTGCAGTGCTGAGGGAGTGCTGTACTGTCGGAGGTGCCGTCTTTCAGATGAGACGTTAAACCGAGGCCCCGTCTGCTCTCTCAGGTGGACGCAAAAGATACCATGGCACTATTTCGAAGAAGAGCAGGGGAGTTATCCCCGGTGTCCTGGCCAATATTTATCCCTCAATCAACATAACAAACAGATTATCTGGTCATTATCACATTGCTGTTTGTGGGAGCTTGCTGTGCGCAAATTGGCTGCCACGTTTCCCACATTACAACATTGACTACACTCCAAAAGTACTTCATTGGCTGTAAAGCGCTTTGAGAAGTCCGGTGGTCGCGAAAGGCGCTATATAAATGCAAGTCTTTCTTTCTTTCAATGAGGATGGACCTGAACCTTTCCATCCATAGTGGCAAGTTAGAGTTAAGGGGGTAATTTTCAACTTCACCACTAGGCTAGTAATACAGCAGAGCAGATTCCACTCCCATTATACAACTCATCTGTTATACCTTCCCCCACCCTCCGCCCCCCCCCCCCCCCCCGGCCCCCAGAGCAGCAAGAGATATGATGCTAAATAAAAAAGGAATGATAAAAAGACCATTTTTTATTGCAGAAATTCAGCAAACTCCAGCTGCATGTTCATTTCAACTGGCTATATCTGTACGCAACTGTAAAGAAAGACCAAGATAGGGGAGGAGAAATGCTGAGAATTGCTGTGCATTCACCCCTGTGACTTGGATCTGTATTCAGCTTGATGGGTAGATAAGGAGGGAACACTCCGCTCTAATAGCTGCAAACAGCTCAAATTAAATCAATTGCGGCATCAGCGTTTATGGTTTAATGTGGAATTGAGGATTACATTGGTCTCAAATTTGACACAACTGGTTCTCAACCACAGCAAATCTGATCTTCATGCTTACATGCTTCATGGATACAAAATTGGCGAAGGAACAGAAAGCAGAGAGTAATGGTGAACGGTTGTCTTTCAGACTGGAGGGACGTATACAGTGGTGCTCCCCAGGAGTGAGTATTAGGACCACTGCTCTTTTTGATATATATTAATGACCTGGACTTGGGTATACTGGGCATAATTTCAAAGTTTGTAGGTGACACAGAACTCAGAAATGCAGTAAAACAATGAGGAGGATAGTAACAAGACTTTAGGAGGACATAGACAGACTGATGAAATGAGCAGACACATGGCAGAAGAAATTTAACGCAGAGAAGTGTGAAGTGATACATTCTGGTAGGAAGAATGAGGAGAGGCAATATGAACTAAATGGTACAATTTTAAAAGGGGTGCAGGAACAGAGAGACCTGGGGGTGTATGTTCACAAGTCTTTGAAGGTGGCAGGACAAGTTGAGAAGGCTGTTAAAAAAGCATACAGAATGCTTGGCTTTATTAATCGAGCAATAGAGTACAAAAGCAAAGAATGGTTAATTGAGGGAGGTACCAGAAAATGAAGCAAGCAACCCCTTAAGGAAAAAAGATAGATGAGAAAATTGATAAGGGGAAGAAAAAGAAAATGGGACAGGCTGAGATCCAGAGACAGAAAGAGAAGATACAGTAAACTCTTTCTCTATCCGGCACCTACGGGACCAGGATGGTGCCGGTTGATGAAAAATTCTGGATGACAGAGAGGTAGGCAATTTTTAACACAAACAAAAATAAAAACCACTGACTAACTCGGCCACCGCGGGAGACTCGGACTCGGCAAAACGAGTGCTGGATGGATTCGGCAAGATTACCGGTTGTCTATTTTGCCGGTTATTAAAGTATTCCGGATGATTAAGTGCCATTTAAACAAGAGTTTACTGTATATAGATCTTCTGCACTTCTTGTACCAAGATGGGAAAAATACACACAAATGGGCTCTCACGGTGCTGTAGGAGACCCCTCCTTATACAAATTGTTGCAAAAATATTCCTAGCGCCATGTTGGTATCTTAGGTCATGAAGATTTACAACAACAACAACTTGTATTTATATAGCACCTTTAATGTAGTAAAATGTCCCAAGGCGCTTCACAGGAGTATTACAAGTCAAAAAAATTGACACCGAGCCACATAAGGAGAAATTAGGGCAAGTGACCAAAAGCTTGGTCAAAGAGGTAGGTTTTAAGGAGCGTCTTAAAGGAGGAAAGAGAGGTAGAAAGTTTAGGGAGGGAATTCCAGAGCTTAGGGGTTAGGCAACAGAAGGCACAGCCACCAAAGGTTGAGCGATTATAATCAGGGATGCCCAAGAGGGCAGAATTAGAGGAGCGCAGATATCTCGGGGGGTTGTGGGGCTGGAGGAGATTACAGAGATAGGGAGGGGAGGGGCGAGGCCATGGAGGGATTTGAAAACAAGGATGAGAATTTTGAAATTGAGGCGTTGCTTAACCGGGAGCCAATGTAGGTCAGCAAGCACAGGGGTGATCGGTGAACGGGACTTGGTGCGAGTTAGGACATGGGCAGCCAATTTTTGGATGACCTCAAGTTAACGTAGGGTAGAACGTGGGAGCCCAGCCAGGAGTGCGTTGGAAAAGTCAAGTCTAGAGGTAACAAGGACTTGAGAGGAAAGGGAGGTTGGAGATAGGGCGGTAGTTTGCAAGAACGGAAGGGTCAAGGGTAGTTTTTTTTTTGAGGAGAGAGGTGATGACGGCAGATGTGAGGGAGAGGGGGACAATACCTGAGGAGAACCGTTAACAATATCAGCTATAATGGGAGCCAGAAAAGGAAGTTGGGTGGTCAGCAGTTCGGTGGGAATAGGGTCAAGGGAGCAGGAGGTGGGTTTCATGGACAAGATGAGTGCGGAGAAGTCATGAGGGGAGATCGGAGAGAAACTAGAGAAAGATGTGAGTTCACGGCTAGGGCGGGGGGAACCTTAGAGGAAGTTTGGCCCGGGGGCTAGGGGAAGGCAGGGAAGTGGCAGAGGCAGCTGAACGGATGGTCTCAATCTTAGAGACAAAGAAGTCCATGAATGCCTCACACTTGCTGTCGGAGGTGAGGGTGGAGGAGATAGGGGAGAGGGGTTTAAGAAGACGGTTAGCAGTGGAGAATGGAAGCCGTGGTTCATCTTTGCGTTCCAGAATGATTCTGGAATAGTGAGTAATTTTGGCAGACGAGAGCAGGACTTTATGTGGTCCAGCCAGATCTGGCGGTGAATGGCTAAACCAGTTGTCCGCCATATCCATTCAAGTCTGCGTCCCTTGGACTTAAAGGAGCGAGGATGAGGGCCGTACCGGGGGAACGACCAGGGTGAGAGAGAGTAACTGTTTTAATAGGGACTAGGGCATCAAAGGTGGTGGTGAGAGTGTGGTTGAGCAGATCGGTAGCTGCAGAAATAGCTAAAAAGTCAGTCTCCGCTTTCCCTTGAGTTACTAAAGAAGTGAAATATGTATGAACCAAAGTTCCTTGACTTCTGCTTTTAGTGCACAAATTTGTCAACATCCCAAGAACAGTGAAATAGAGAAGAAAACTCACAACGCTGGCAACTCCTGGAACCATGGTGATAATTCAAGAGATTTCCTGAGATCAAACTAATATCTCTAACTTATTTATAGAGGCAACTGGAGATTAAATTCATTCAGCAATCCAACCTCGCTCTCCCGCTTCAAATTACTTAGCTAATAATCTCATTCTTCTTGATTTCCAGTGCTACATTCCGATGGTCAATGCAGTACTAAAATCAAGGCCCCCTGCTCCTCTAACAAACTTGACCACGCGACAGAACCCAAATCTACTCACCATGTGATCTTGTGTTGTGTTGGCCACACTGTAACACCTGCAGCTTGCAGTACAACAGACATCACTGCATCTCACAGGATACCACATGATACACAACTTAGATTTATACAGCACCTGCAAAGTGCTAAAACGCCCAAGGTGCTTCACCAAGCAGAAACGGTCACTAAACACTAAACAGGATATTTGGGAAAAGTTACCAAAAGTACGGTGAAAAGATAGGATTCAACAAGATTTTTTTAAAGGCAAAGAGAGATGAAGCAAGGTCGGGGGAAGTTTAGTGAGGGAACTCTGGAGAGTCAGTCAAGGCAGCTGGAGGCTTGGCTACCAAGGGGAGGATGGGATGCCAAGGAGGACAAAGGTTAGGGACAAGAAAAATGGTTGGAGAAGTTTACAATGGTATGGAGGGGCAAGGCCGTGGAGGAACTTATAAACAAGGGTAAAGATTTGGTGTCTTGATGGAGTAAATTGAAGTTACCGAGGGTGAAGGTGAGTGACCAACAGGACTTGGTACAGGACAGAATGTAAGTTGCAGAGTTTGTGTTGGAGTTGTATAGAGTGGAGCTCAGGAGGCCTGCAAGGACAGAACTGCAGAAATCAAGTCTGAAGATTATGAAAACGTGGATATGGGTCGAAACAGCAATGGGGTGAGATAAGGGTAGAGGCAAGCCATGTTGCAGAGATGGAAGCAAGTCTTGGTGATGCTTGGATATGGGGCTTTGAAGCTCAGCTCAGGGTTAAATAGGTTACAACACATCTAATTCAAACTCAGAGGGATGGAGTGCACCACAGTGGCATTTATACATGGCATAAGTGTTACTAGTACTTAAGTACCAGTGTGAGTCTGACTCCTTGTTTCATACAGGTGGGTATATACATGGTGGTGTTTCAATTTTTAGATGAAGCCAGAATGTCCATTATAATGTGACCAACAAAACAGAGATAATTCAAAGATTTCTGCCATAATCAGAGTACAGTGACAGCAGAAGTCGTCCTGATTAATACTGGTTAAAAACAGACCAATGTGAAGGACAGTGATCTTGGGTCATTGCCGATTTTGATTTTTTACATGTACAATGATCATGGGATTTTGGAAAATGTACAAATACTTTTTTTGGAATTTGAGTAAGTCCAATCATCATACTTTCAAATCTAGGATAAAACCCCTTGCAAATGTAGGTATTTCCATCCTCAAAGACAACTGCATCAAAGGAGGTGCTACAACAAGCAACACAGGTCTATGGAGAGAAATAGATTTGCACTATTTTAAAAGCTTCATGTACCCGAGATGTCCGGACTATGCCCCGGTTATCAGGCCCACAAAGTCGGTAAGCTCAGTTTCTACCTGTGCTTTCTCTGCTGGTTTCTCCCGTTTGAACTTTGAGGACTGGATGTTTGGCAAGGTCCCTTCTCATTGTTGCTCCCTTGTCAATAGCAAAAACTTAAATCTAAACTCCAAGTATCATTAGCTTAAAATGTATGTAAGTTGATGGGAACACAGATTTAAACTTTATATGTGGCCTATGGTATTCCTGGTACACATCCAACTGGCCCAGGAAGATGACGAGCTTGGAAACTCCCCATTTAACTTCACCAAAACTGAACAGGAGCCTAGCAGTCCCACCACTTCAAGCGTTTGTTCTAAAATCACAGAACTCTATATGGACTTCCAGAAGGCATTTGATAAAGTCCCACATAAGATTTTGTTAACTAAAGTAGAAGCCCACTGAGTTGAGGGCAAATTATTGACCTGGTTAGGAAATTGGCTGAGCGGCAGGAAACAGATTAGGGATAATGGGTAGGTACTCAAATTGACAGGATGTGACTAGTGGTGTCCCGCAGGGATCTGTGTTGGGGCCTCAACTATTCACAATATTTATTAATGACTTAGATGATGGCATAGAACGTCATATATCTAAATTTGCCGAGGACACAAAGATAGGCGGCATTGTAGATGAAAGCATAAAATTATAAAGGATATTGATAGATTAAGTGAGTGGGTAAAATTGTGGCAAATGGATTTCGATGTAAGCAAATGTGAGGCCATCCACTTTGGACCTCAACAGGATAGAACAGGGTACTTTCTAAATGGTACAAAGCTAGAAACAGTGGATGTCCAAAGAGACTTGGGGGTTCAGGTACACAGATCATTAAAATGTCATGAACAGGTACAGAAAATAATCAAAAAGGCTAATGGAATTCTGGCCTTTATATCTAGAGGACAACAATACAAGGGGGCAGAAGTTATGCTGCAGCTATACAAAACTCTGGTTAGACCGCACCTGGAGTATTGTGAACAGTTCTGGGCACCACACCTTAGGAAGGATATATTGGCCTTGGAGGGAGTGCAGCGTAGGTTTACCAGAACGATACCTGGACTTCAATGGTTAAGTTACGAGGAGAGATTACACAAATTAGGGTTGTATTCCCTAGAATTTAGAATGATAAGGGGTGATCTAATCAAAGTTTTCAGGATATTAAGAGGAATAGATAGGGTAGATAGAGAGAAACTATTTCCGCTGGTTGGGGATTCTAGGACTCGGGGGCATAGTCTAAAAATTAGAGCCAGACCTTTCAGGACTGAAATAGGAAACACTTCTACACACAAAGGGTGGTAGAAGTTTGGAACTCTACCGCAAATGGCAACTGATGCTAGATCAATTGTTAATTTTAAATCGGAGATTGATAGCTATTTGTTAACCAAAGGATATTACGGGATATGGGCCAAAGGCGGGTATATGGAGTTAGATCGCAGATCAGCCATGATCTCACTGAATGGCGGAACAGGCTCGAGCGGCTGAATGGCCTACTCCTGTTCCTAACTCAAGACATAAAATAGGTCAGCAATTCACACGAACTGAATTAATTCCTGAAATTTACTCATCTGACCTCAAGCTGGAATTTTGTTTCTACATTTCAAGCTGATCTGCAGTATGCAGAGAGATGAAGCTAACAAACAAAAAACTAGGAAACAAAAACAACAAATTGGGTTCTTCTGGTGGAATGGTTTTATGCATTTCCAAGAGATTTGACACAATCCCCAAGGCTGACAAATGTTGCAAGGTCTCATTTCAGAGCAGGGAAATGAGATCTCCTCCACAATTCCTCTTCAATTAATCATGTTTTTAACATGTAGAAGAAATAATATTATTCCATATCACAGTGACCTAGAAAATAGAAAATGCATCACCATGTTTCTTCTTACAACACAGCAAAGCTGTACTTAGGCAGATAAACATATTTTTAAAGCACCTTTTGCACATCTCAAGGCACTGATTGCAGTTCCACAGACACACTTTGTTACCTAGCCCAAGGGTCATTCTTCAAGTGGGAGCCAGGAGGCTATCTGTCCATAGAAAGCGCCACAGGCAAGTCCAATCTTGTTCTCACTCAAAGTCGACACATTTTCTAGCAGGGAATCAGAAGCAAGTTTCCCTTCATTGAGCTGGGAAGCTGAAGCCAAATTATAATAGTAGGTCTGTTCCCCATATTTGAGAAATCTGTCAGTTGTGGGATCATTTCACACTTGCTGTTCAAACAAATCAAGTACTGGAAGACTCTTGGGTTCTTAATGTCAGCCGGATTATCAAGAAGCACAGCAGAGCTGGGGTAAGGCACTTCCACATTGGTGAGGAATGAAGAAAATAGGCAACAGACCATTTCAACCCAGCTCTCACACAGCTCCTTGCGGTTAGCTACAGGCAGATACAATAGAGCTAGATTACGATCTTACATCCTCTATCAGGTAGGGCACAAGGGGCCAATACAGCAAGAGAAAATGTTACAGAAATCCCCCTCCACAACCACCAAAACGTTTTCTCCATTCCTCTTCTTCTACAACAGTCAACTCTTGCTGAGCATGGTTCCATAGGATCCAATTGCCCTCCAGTACCTTGCTCAGTGGCTATTCCTTATGTGCAAGCCTACAGAGCTTGTGTTTGACTGGAAGATTAGTTAAACTCAATTTCATCTTCACCCGATATCCAGACCAATGCACTCTCCAGCACGGGTGAGTAGATAGAGACTAGGAATGGGGACCCTGAGTATTTTCCCTCCCTGTAATCCAGGTGTGCTGAGGCCAATTGTGGCGTCCCCAATGTCAGCTCGTCAATTTTTTGTTTAAATATAAGGATAACAATTTCTATCCAGAGGCTGTCTCAAGGTTGACAGATGGGTACAGGTTAGCTGTCAGTAGCACAATTCGAACAATGGCCTTTTAAGCATTGATTTGGAACAGCTCACTGAGACCCAGATCAAGCAATTCCTTCTGGCCATGTCCTAAACCTGGATTTGTTGTATTCTTGAAACCAGTTTCACAGCAACAGATTCAATTACTGATATTGCCTCACAAGTGGGAAATGCCCACTGAGCAAGGTATTATTGACTATACGATTTGTATTGCCATGTTGGCAGAAAACCTACCATTCATTAGATCAGTGCAGAAAATCTGGCTGAAGTTTGCAGCGGTTTTGCTCAATTAGAACTAGTTAACTAAACACTTGCAAATCACTGAAACCTACATTGTATGAATGGCATCACTGCAGCCAGTATTTGTTTAGCGACTTTTTATTGCTCAAGGTGATAGTTGATGGTGCTAAGGAATGGAACACTTTCTATTTCAAACACCCAGTATCAGCATCAAGCACTGATGCTTGATCAGGTGCAGCAAGGCTAGCTGCAGAATGAAGCTCCCTCAACTCTGCCCCAATAATATGCCTCACTCAACCCCAACTTCACAAGACTCAATACTGTAACCAGTTTGTCATTTTAACATTTTCCACACCAGCCAACCTGTTGGCTTTGAGTGAGGTCGCACTTGGCCATCCCATGGAGTTTGAGGAAAGCTGTTCCTTAACCAATTCATTCCTACAGTGCAAGCTGATCGAACATTAGGAAGGGTTTGTACAGCTCTCTACAGGTCATATGATCAAATATTGTAGGCAAATACAAAAATTGCAGTGAAGGGGTCCCGAAATACCTTTACAATCCAATTCTAACATTACAACAGAATCGATCAACCACCTATAGGGGCTATTCTTCAAAAAGGTCTACCCAAGTATGCAGGCCACCAGAATTCAGGGGTTATAAATCTGCTAGTAAGGACCAGCAGTACTCAAGCAGAGGCCAAAAATACGGATGTTGACTGTTGTTAAGATGGTGGGGTTGGAAGTAGTGGGCGTAGGGTTTGGCTGCTGGGAAGGTGGCCCAAGTGGGGGGGAGAAAGCTCAGCAGGAGGTATGTGGGAGGCCAGCCAGGAGTGCGTTGGAATAGTCAAGTCTAGAGGTAACAAGGGCATGGATGAGGGTTTCAGCAGCGGATGAGCTGAGGCAGGGGCGGAGACGGGTGATGTTACAGAGGTGGAAGTAGGCGGTCTGTGTTATGCTGTGGATATGTGGTTGATGGCTCATTTCAGGGTCAAATATGACACCAAGGTTGCGAACAGTGTGGTTCAGCCTCAGACAGATGTTAGAGAGAGGGATGGAGTCAGTGGCTAGGGAACGGAGTTTGTGGCAGGGACCGAAAACAATGGCTTCGGTCTTCCCAATATTTAATTGGAGAAAATTTTTGCTCATCCAGAACTGTATGTCGGACAAGCAGTCTGACAATTTAGACACCGTGGAGGGATCAAGAGAAGTAGTAATGAGGTAGAGCTGGGTGTCGTCAGCGTACATGTTGTCTTCGGATGATGTCGCCAAGGGGCAACATGTAGATGAGAAATAGGAGGGGGCCAAGGATCGATCCTTGGGGGACACCAGAGGTAACAATGCGGGAGCGGGAAGAGAAGCCGTTGCAGGTGATTCTCTGGTTACGATTAGATAGATAAGAATGGAACCAGGCGAGTGCAGTCCCACCCAGCTGGACGACGGTGGAGAGGCGTTGAAGAAGGGTGGAGTGGTCAACCGTGTCAAAGGCTGCAGACAAGTCAAGAAGGACAAGGAGGGATAGTTTACCGGCGGAAACCTGATTGGAGGGATTCAAACATAGAATTGCGGGAAAGATGGGCACGGATTTGGGAGGCAACAACAACACGTTCAAGGAGTTTGGGGAGGAAAGGGAGGTTGGAAATGGGGCGGTAGTTTACAAGGACAAGATAGCTAGAATTGTGATAGATAGATAGCTATTCAAGGCTGAAATAGATAGATTTTTGGACTCTAGGGGAATCAAGGGATATGGAGATCGAGCGGGAAAGTGGAGTTGAGGTCGATGATCAGCCATGATCTTATTGAATGGCTCGTATGGCCGTATGGCCTACTCTTGCTCTTATTTCTTATGATCTCCCAATCTCATAGTGGCATCCACTTTCCACTGTGAGCTTACCTCCACAATATATTAATATTTCACATGGTACAATACAATATCAACACAGGCGTCTAGAAGAAAATGGTTTCAAGCAAATCAAAAAATATCATGAATTTCTGATCTAGTATCACTTGATACACCTTTTGAATAAAAACCATTTAATACTATATTCTGGAACCAACACACTTTTGGGGTTTGTGAGGGAAGCAGGAAGGGTTGTGGGAGGTGGGGATAAAGAGGGTCACTTTGGAAACCGAAATGTATCGTAATTATAAAGCTTTCAATTGCCAATCAGGATAGAAACTGGGCAGTTCATCAGTTTACCTTCAGAACAGTCACTACACTCCCAACAAGTAATTTAACATGCAAAGGGCTTTGAGAGATTTCGACAACCTGATAAGGTGCAACATAAATGGAAGTTTCTTTTTCTTTCTCGTGGTTCAATTGATTTGGTGCAGACAATATTCTGTGGCAAATCCTATGAATTTCGACAATTAACGCATAGAACAGTTTGCTGCCTGAGGCAGTGAAAATGCTAGTTTCTGAGTGGTTCTGGTTGATAACAAATCAAATCGCCATGGTCATTTACTTTCATTTTTTGTAACAAATTGGGCTTTCTTTGGTTCCACTAGAATTTTGAAAAGATACAGAGGAAAATAAAAGCCAAAATTACCACATGCATTTTGCTAAAAATAGCTGATCAATTAGACATGAAATGGCTTTCAAGTTGGCCGAGGCTCCCACAACAGGCAGGCACGCGGGGCCTCCCGTGATAGGCAGGCAGCCTATTTTACGTTCAAAAGTCGTGACCCAGTAACAGTGCTGTGTCATGATCTGAACATTCTGTCAGGGTGTCTCGCAATGCGCGGAACCCGACAGCCGAACTATAGCGGAACAGAGCAAGCTCAGGCCAGTCAGTGGACTCGGCCTGATCTTAACTGTCTTCCGTGCACCATTCATGCTGGGCGAGGGAGGTTAGAATCCATGCCCCAGTGTTCTGTGTGTCCTTGTTGCTCTAACACCCGGTGTTTGTGAACCAGCCTGACTGCGCATGTGTTAGTGCGCACGTGTTCGGAGGTGAACTGTGGACCATCCTAAGGGACAAGTAACTGACTGGCATTTAGAGCGATTCCCATCACTCAACAATCAAAGGGCAGGAACGATGTGAGGCCACTATCCCTCCTACAACAGCTGTAGCTCAGTGGGTAGCACTCTCAACTCCGAGTCAGGAAGTTGTGGGTTCAAGTCTCACTTCAGAGAATTGAGCACAAAAATCTAGGCTGACACTCCAGTGCAGTACTGAGGGAGTTATGCACTGTCAGAAGTGCTGTCTTTCAGATGAAACGTTAAACCGAGGCCCCGTCTGCCCTCTCAGGTGGAGGTAAAAGATCCCACAGCACTATTTCGAAGAAGTTCAGGAGAGTTCTCCCCAGTGTCCTGGCCAATATTTATCGCTCAACCAACATCACAGATTATATGGTCATTATCACATTACTGTTTGTGGGATCTTGCTGTGTAGTAATTGGCTGCTGCATTTCCTACATTACAACAGTGACTACATTTCTAAAAAAGGAGTGAATTGACTGCAAGGTGCTTTGGAACATCGTGAGGTCGTGAATGGCGCTATGGAAATGCAAGTCTTTCTTTCTCCCTTCTCTATCGAAGCCACACCCATAAGGAAGTGTAAGGTCCCTCCCCAGAGTGACGTGGCCTGTACTGGAGAGAATGGCCCCAGCACCATGTGTGGTTGCTGACACTTGGTTTGGTTTTAAAATTCCTTAACAGGCATTGACTGTAAACACCTCTCAGTAAAGGAGTTGGAAGAATCACATCATAGAATCATAGTACAGTACAGAAGGAGGCCATTCAGCCCATCAAGTCTGTGCCGGCTCTTTCAAAGAGCAATCCAGTTAGTCCCACTCCCCCGCTCTTTCCCCATAACCCTGCAATTTTTTCTCCTTCAAGTATTTATCCAATTCCGTCTTGAAGGCCACCATTGAATCTGTATTCACCACCCTATCAGACACTGCATTCCAAATACTAACCACTCTGTGTAAAAAGGTTTTTCCTCATGTCGCCTCCGGTTCTTTTGCCAATTGCCTCTGGTTGTCGACCCTTCAGCCATTGGAAACAGTTTCTCTTTATTTACTCTATCTAAACCCTTCACGATTTTAAACACCACCATCAAATCTCCTCAGCCTTCTCTGCTCCAAGGAGAACAACTCCAGCTTCTCCATTCTATCCACGTAACTGTAATCCCTCACCCCTGGAACTATTCTAGTAAATCTCTTCTGTACCCTCTCCAAAGCCTTCACGTCCTTCCTAAAGTGTGGAGCCCAGAATTGGACACAATACTCCAGCTGGGGCCGAAGTAGTGTTTTATACAGGTTTAGCATCCTTGTCCACTAACCATGTGTGACCAGAGTACGTGTTACTGAAAGATGGGGGTTGGAGCTGGGAGCTCGATTTTGAATTCTGTTGTTGTCTCCTGCTCCTTGTGCCTTTTGCATCAACTAGAAACCCGATTTCAGATGCCTGGAATCTGGCTTGATGAGGGAACTTTTGTGCACCAGTCACAAGGACACATGATGGGCTTACTCGTAGAATGATCTCCAGCTCATTTGATCATGTTGCAAAGACTAGGCTTGTATTCCCTCGTGTATAGAAGATTATGGGGAGATCTTCTATACTCGTGGGATGATTAATGGGTTTCTTAGGGTAGAGAGAGAGAAACTATTTCCTCTGGTTGGGGGTGGGGGGGGGGGGTCCAGAACAAGGGAGCATAACCTTAAAATTAGAGCCAGGCCATTCAGGGGTGATGTCAGGAAGCACTTTTCCGCACAAAGGGTAGTGGGAATCTGGAACTCTCTTCCCCCAAAAAGCTGTTGAGGCTGGGGGTCAATTGGAGATTTCAAAACTGATATTGATAAATTTTTGTTGGGTAAGGGCGTTAAGGGTTACGGAACCAAGGCGGGTAGATGGAGTTAAGATACAGATCAGCCATGATCTAACTGAATTGCAAAACAGGCTCGAGGGGCTGAATGGCCTCCTCCGGTTCCTATGCTCTCCAGCCCATTTGATCTCCTGAATACCAATCCTACTATCTTCCCCATTACAACATCCAACTGTTTTGGTTAAACGTTTCCTGGCCTCATCAGCCCAGTCCTGTTTATCGCCCTCTGTGCAGAGATACTTCCTGACATCAGTCTGAAACTTGCTCTTCACACCCTCACCCTGAACTCTCGTCATCTCCAGTTTTAGCTTCTTTACCTGTTCACTATCCAGTGACTCCAGTGGAAGTGTGGATGGAGGTCGGGTAAGGACACGGTTAGGGTTTGGCTGTGATCTCGCTCAGCTGACTACCTTGACACAGTGTAGAACTGCACCCCGATACCAGTCATGAGCTTCAGGAGAGGAGAACACTTGGGGAGAGATTTAAAGCTTCCCCAATCTAGAAACCTCCTCAGGCTTTAATGCGGGTGAGAGCCTGGTCATTGGTCGCTGGCCACTGCTCCTGTGAGACACTGAAGGGTGCGAGTTGAGATTTTGTTTTGTGTGGTAAATTGCAGGGGCTCTTTCGATGTTGCCACAACTCGGTTCTACACTGCCTGTGTGCTGGAGGCCTTTGCATATTTACACTACAAAGAGGTCATTTACAGGGACCTCAAGTTGGAGAACATAATCCTCATCCACAGTGGTTATGCCAAGCTGCGAAGCACCGTCCCTCCCCCGCTCTTCACTGTTTGCCCCTTTATCTGGTAAGTTTGTTTACATTGGCAAGAATGGCCTAGTCAGCTGGTGCTTTGGTGAACACAGTACAAAATTAGTAGAACGTGGGTAAGGATTGGTCTTGTCGTTCTATGCACACACACACAGCTCCCCGATATCAGCGAGTAATCAGTGAAGAAACAAAACCAGAGAAGTTCCCTTTGCGATGCAGGAAAAGTGGGGGAGTGTGGTAGACATTCGTGGTGCAGTGGGGAGCCCTGGGAGCAGTGCATCACAAGTGTGTGCTGAGATCTCGGATACCTGCCTAGCCCCACACCCAACACTGCAGGCTAACTTCCTACTATACTACTCCAGCCAAGGAAATAGAGCACTGCTGTCTCAGCCAGAGTGTCAGAGCAGCGCACGACATCCAGGGCTTTGTAGGGTACACGTTTGGGGAAGGAGTGGGCAAGTGGTGGAGTGGATCCTAAAGAGGTGTGAAAACTACAATCAAAAATCAGAGCTGGCAATTAAAAAAAAAGACTAGTAATAATTAGTGGAGTGCTGGGTGGTTCAGGAGATTTACCAGAATGGCATCAGGGATGAGGAACTTGAGTTATTTGGAGAGACCGGAGAAGTTTGGATTGTTCTCCTTGGAGCAGAGAAGGCCAAAAGAGCCGGCACAGGCACAATGGGCCGAATGGCCTCTTTCTGTGCTGCAAGATTCTATGATTCAGTTAGTTGTGTGCTGGAGTCGGGGACAGGGCCCTGGGTTCAAATCCCCTGCAGGAGTTACAGCCTTTCATCCTTTTGAAGGTGCAAAAACTAGATCTCAGGATGTGGAAGGAGAGCCAGAGGCTGTTGGGAGCATGCCCAATGATTGCCATACTCTCGCCTCCGTCCTCAGGCCTTCTGGATGTTCCCAATGGTGCTGATACGATGATCTATCATGAATAAATAATTCATCTTTGAATCTAATTACAGTTTTGTTTGGGAAGAGTGGCTGGTGTAAGACAACTTCTGCACAATCCACACATCCAAAAAAACAGGATCTAGCAGATAAGTTGTCTTACACCAGCCACTCGTCCCAAACAAAACTGTAATTAGATTTAAAGATTGGCGGCTAGCATAAAAGGGAATCCAAAGGTCTTTGAAAGGCATATTAACAGTAAAAGAGTTGTCAGAGGAGCGGTGGGGCCAAGTAGGGACCAAAATGGAGATCTATTGGTGGAGGCAGAAGGCATAGCTGAGGTACTGACTGAGTACTTTGAAACGGTGTTTACCAAGGAAGAAGACTTTACCAAAGCTATGGTAAATGAGGAGGCTGCCAGGATACTGGATAACATAAAAATAGATAAAGAGGTACTAGAAAGGCAGTAATTAAAGTAGATAAGTCACCCGGTTCGAATGGGATGCATCCTAGGTTGCTGAGGGAAGTAAGGGTAGAAATTATGGAGGTGCAAACTTCCAATGCTCCTTAGATACAAGGGTGGTGCCAAAGGACTGGAGGATTGCAAATGTTACACCCTTGTTCAAAAAAAGGGAAGAAGGATAAACCTGGCAATTACAGGCCAGTCAGTTTAACGTCGGTGGTGGGAAAGCTTTTAGAAACAATGATCCGGGAGAAAATTAACAGCCACTTGGACAAGCATGGACTAATAAAGGAAAGCCAGCACAAATTTGTTAAGGGCAAATCGTGTTTGACTAACTTGATTGAGTTTTTTTGAAGAGGTAACAGAGAGGGTGGATGAGGGCATTGCAGTTGATGTTGTGTATATGGACTTTCAAAGGTGTTTGATAAAGTACCACATATTAGGCTTGTTAGTAAAATTGAAGTCCACGGGACAAAAGGGGCAGTAGCAGCATGGATACAAAATTGGCTAAAGGATAAAAAAAAAAGAGTTGTGGTGGATGGCTGTTTCTCAGAGTTCCCCAAGGTTCAGTACTAGTACCACTGCTGTTTTTGATATACATTAATGACTTAAACTTGATGGTATAGGGTACAATTTTGAAATCTGCAGACGACACGAAATTTGGAAGTGTAGTAAACAGTAAGGAAGATAGTAATAGACTTCAAAAGGACATCGACAGGCTGGTGGAATGGGTGGACACATGCAGATGAAATTCAATGCAGAAAAGTGAGGGGTGTTACATTTTGGTAGGAAGAATGAGGAGAGAAAATACTTGCTAAATGGTACAATTTTAAAGGGGGAGCAAGAACAGAGAGACCTGGCGGTGTTTATGCACAAATCTTTACAGATGGCAGGACAGGTTAACAAAGCAGTTAATAAAGCATATGGGATCCTGGGCTTTATAAATAGGAGGTATAGAGTACAAAAGCCAGGAAGTTATGCTAAACCTTTATAAAGCATTAGTTCGGCCCCAGCTGGAGTATTGTGTCCAATTCTGGGCACCACACTTTAGGAAGGACGTGGAAGCTTTGGAGAGGGTAAAGAAGAGATTTACTAGAATGGTTTCAGGGATGCGGGATTACAGTTATGCGGATAGACTGGAGAAGCTGGTGTTGTTCTCCTTAGAGTAGAGAAAGCGAAGAGAAGATTTGATAGAAGTGTTTAAAATCATGAAGGGTTTAGATAAAGTAAATATAGAGAAACTGTTTCCAATGGCTGAAGGGTCAGTAACCAGAGGTTCTTGGTGATAACATTGGAAGGAAGGGTTAGCCCTTTGAAGATTTAAAATTTTATGTTCCAGTTTCTTGCCCACTTCTCTTGAAGGTATGGAGTTCGTGCTGGAGTAAAGATTTATAGGTGTCAGCTGCTCTCCAGTACCTCATCAAGCTGGCCAGAGTGTCAGCAAGATATTCAACCATAGCCATCACCACCTAGCCTGACCGTGCTCTCACCAGAGTGCCAAATACACTTTCCAACAAGGGTCAGTGAAGAGCGGGAACGCTGGCTGACTTTCACGTTCCCTAGCAAAAGGGCACCAAGACTAATTGTTAGAGGCACCAAAGGCAAATGTTGCCCCAGTTGAGATCAGTTAATTTAGTTGAGAAAAACACAATGATATTATCAGTGTAGAATTTACTTAGCATGTGTGTACTGCATCTAATGAAAACACTCAGTTCCAACATTCCTCTGAAGTACAATTTGTAATAATGAAACACCAAATGAACTGAGCCAGCTCTGCAGATGATGTGCATTATCTACATATACATTCTGAATGAGGCAAAGGTTACTCAGTGCTCAGAGTTAAATGCTTTGGCTCAACCAGCGACTCCCCCGGTTCATGGCTTCGGCTGCACAGGCAAACATGACCACAAAGAGAGCTATAATACCCTGTGATCTCCGTCAGCCAGGCATACTCTTAGATTCTGCAGGCAACCCTGTGTAAACAATAATCAGAGAAAAACATCTATATAGCGCTTTAAGCAGATGGGTTGGGTTAAGGCATTGCTATTACATGATGTAACTTCATAAAAATGGTATCCCAACCACACACATACTGTTACACTCAACTCAGCATCAGGCAGAGAGGTTAGGAGGGTAGGAGTTTTAATTGAGTCAGAAGCAGGGAGAACTGTGCTCTAAGTTTACATTTTAAACATATGTCTCAGCCACCCAGTCTTAAACATTATCGGCCATGTCAAACAGGGTGTTCATTTCAGAATCCCTTTTTCCAGCAGTTGCACGGAGACAATGAATCGTCTCAAATAACGGTAGCCCTGGTCATCAAGATGACAGCGATGTACCGTTTCAGAGAGTTCTGGAAAGAGGTACTTGAGGGGTTTATTTTCTTTCTTTGAAAGTTCTACTTAAGAATCAGCTTTCTAATGATACATATGTGGAAAATAGGTAAACCACAATAAATCCAGTCCCTTGTATAACTGTTCTCTGCAGTCACAATAACTCCTCACACAAGCCACAAAAATAATTTCCCAAGCGTTGAACGACGTGTTGGAGAAGAAAGCTGATTTTCACCTTGCATAGCAGATTATCACACTGGAGCCTGCCCTTGCAACTGTACTGAATGGCACCAAATTATATTTTTATCTTAAGTATCAATAGTGCATTTTTAGAATAAGATTTCCTCTGCAGATTATGTCTCTCACCTATATCTTGACCATCATATCGATGGGTCAAATTTTTCTTTCCCCAATAGGTTAAACCTGCGTATCCAGAGAACCCCACCCCACAACCCACCCCCAGACCCATCCTTGGCCCCTTCGCTTTCTCATTAACAGGCTGCCTCTTGGCGAGATCAGCATGGGATCAGCTTCCACATTTCAACCTCTTGTGAACGCCCTTCTCTTTTCCCCACTATTGGCTACTGTGCCTTCAGTCAACTCGGTCCCACTTTCTGGAATTCCTTCCCTAAACTCCTTCATCTCCCTCTCCTCCTTTAATCCCAGCTCTTGGACTAAGCTCTAGTCACCCCTCCTGATCTCTGCTTCTTCAGCTCGACAACCATTTTCCTCACAAATCTGTGAAGTGCTGTGGAGATTTTTCCAAGTTAAATACACATTAATACAAGTTGTGTTGTTTCTCCTTTTTAATTGGTTATTTTCTACTCTTATTTGCCAATCAAATTGTAGAAAACCTCTCAATTTCAATATTCTCCCTAATCAGATTCCACTAAAAAAAAATCGCTTAATCGCATTCTAGCAAAATATATTACACATAATGACACAGAAATGTAGACACTGCAGCACAAGAGGGAGCCATAAACCTTTCAGCAAACAAAAATGCCACAGCTGTTCCTCAGCCATTTGATTACATGCCCCAGAAATAAAACCTCTCCCAAAAAGTGTAATAAAAAAGTACAAACTTAGGCAAACAGAGGGACACACCCATCAAACTTCTGAATATCCCAGACTCTGGTTACACCCTAACCCCACACTTAACAATGCTCATGTTCAAAGGCACAGTGTAGTGATCCCAATATAAACAAACAAACCAATATGTACAAGTCTGTCTCTGATATAAAAGATAATTCGACCAGCTCTGTGGACAAGGCTCCAATGTACTTTGTATAATCAAGGGACATCCCGATATGCAGTCCATCTCCAATGAACAAAGACCCTACTTTATTTCAACAAAATGGAGAGTGAAGGGAGAGAGAAATATGTGCATGGGAGATGGAGAGTGAGAAGGTAGTCAGGGTCTTAAAAATGTAGTCTAAATGGCAAGGGGGCAGGGGAAAGAATTGTTATTCAACAGAAAAGAGAGAAACCCTTTTGTAGGGGTGAAGACAGAGCGATGTTGTTGAGGCAGGAGAAAGAGATATGGAAGGCAGAGTGAGTGAGTGAGTGAGTGAGGGTGCGGGGAGAGAGGTGGAGGGAGCAGGGAGAGAGGTGGAGGAGGCAAGAGGGGAGGAGAGTGAGGGGGAGAGTGAGAGTGAGGGGGCAGAGTGAGGGGGAGGAGTGAGAGAAAGGGGGGAGTGAGAGAAAGGGGGGAGTGAGAGAAAGGGGGAGAGAGGAGAAATGTGAGAGAGAGAGAGAGAGAGAGAGAGAGAGGCTGGCAACATATCTTCTTCGACTGCAGTTTCGATAATGTATCTGAAAGTACATTGAGTGCATGTTTGTTTAGTTAGTGTTTTGCAGCCTAGCAACCTAAACTAAACTAATAGACAACGTTTGATATTTCCAGCCAGGGATTTTTATTAAAACACTAACTACTGCAGTAGCACTTTAAAACCTGCATGCATGCCATTTTTTTGACCCAGAATGAAACTGCAAAGCCATAAAGTACACTAGGATATTTCTTATTAAATTTCTAATTTTCCAACTGATTACTGTTATCATATGCGCTCTTTCTACTTCAGTTATTCACGGTTGATCAGATCTTGAAGATACTGATGAAGCGGATGTTGACTGGTCCAATTTCTCATGTTATAAGGTTTACTTGACACATGTTCAGTGACCATTTGGGTGTGATGTCAGAGAGATACCAGCACCAGTCAGCTCAGTACTTTTAGGAGACAGGGTGGAAATTCGGAGAGCTGGAAAGAAAATTACCATCCTAAAATAAATTGCGGGGGGAAGAGAGGAGGCAAATACGAACAAACTCCCCTATCTATGTTACACCCAAGATTCAATGGGAACTAATAGACAAAGCCAGAGGGGCCCACTCAGCACACCGAAGGGTCCAGTCTTACCCCCAGCAACATTCAAGTCCTCACTCAGTTAGCTCCTTTTGGTAACTGTGAAAGAGCCTGAAACTGCTCGAGAACATGTCCATCATTCTATCCTCTTACAAATTGGATCCGTTGGTAATGAAATAGAAACAATTCAGTCCCTACAGGCCTCAGCTGTTTCACCTGTTCTGGGACATAATGAATCAGTAATCGATAGAAAAAAATCTTATGTTAATTAAGCTCGTTAAAATGGTTTATTTGTGCAATCGTTTGGGTAACACGGCAGTGGAGAATGTGCTCTGCATACAAAAGGACTGGTATTATAGTAGAGCTAATATAAAAGGAAATGTCAGGATTATTCTCAATAATTTATTTTGAGATGTGACTTTAAGTACATTAGGTATTAACTTAGTGATCAGTTTAGTTACAATGATAGTCTACCACCATTTGTTAGTTTCCCGTTAATGATTTTAAACAGTCAGATTGAAATAGAGAAATAACATTGGAAAGCTAACAGTAGAGATTTTGAAAAGGAAATAAAAATAGAAAATAAAGATTCATTATTTGTAGTTCCTCCTTTTTATCTCACGTTAGTGTGTTGGGCGAAGATCGTTCATCTCCAAAATATGAAATTTTCTTTCTTCTTTTCAGATGTTGTTGGACCTGCTGTGTATTTGCTGCATTTTCTGTTCTTATTTCAGAATTCTACCATTTATAATTTATTCCCTACATTGCAAATAATGGTATCAGTTGTGATATTTGATATTATTCCATTCTCACCAAGGTAAGAATACTAAATGCGGTACCTTACCAAGTGCAGTAATTGTATACTATGCAGGTAACACTAATGAGCATCATCATTTTTTCTAACATACAACTATTAGATGAAACTCTATTTTGGAGTTTTTGATTGGGACATGCAAGTTGGAGCTGATGAGAATAATGTTTTAACAAAATGAAGATGCACAGAAGTTTAACCTCTTCACTGCAGGATCCTCATCAAGCCCAGATCAAAGTTGACTGTTCAAGAAACAAAATTTTAGCACAATATGCGTCCATCCTTGTGAATTCACCAAGACAATATTAATATTTTCACACAGTGTAATAAATGACTTATGGAATAATGAAAGCCCTCCCCCTTTTTGCAGAAATTTATGTTGATCGAAATGAGGATTGAGTGCGCTTGGGAATAGAACACTTCCCATCGAGCACCCCAGGACAAGTATGCAGATTAAAGCTCCCGTTACTCTGTCCCATCAAGGTGCCTTACCCCCCAGCTCATAAGAACACCCCGTACTACACCACTGGTTTTTAATAAAAATTGAAAAATACCATTCAGTGCCACAGTATGTTATCTACCTCCAATTTATCACATGGTTCATTAGAAATCCTTAGAAAATTGCGCATGAAAAAGATATGTGCACGTTGAAATATCAAAGTCTTAGGGAGGCAGGACAAGTGGAGAAGATAAGTCTTTCATCTTAGGGACCTGGGTTCAAATTCAACCAACACTGGTCTCTGCTGGCTTTAAGGGTCTTACATGAAATCTAATTACCGTATTAGAAAACTGTCCCACTGCACCACATTACTTCGTCCCTCCACAAGACTTTCATATATTAAAATGCATACATCATCTTGCACAATTCTCATAAGTACTATTATGAATCGGAATTAGGTAACATATTGTGATACTTAATGCAGTCACATATTTTGCACTTGGTTGTAGAAGCAATAATTAATTATGCTTTTCCGGGGTTAATAATGTCAGTGAATAACTATTGGCCCGTATTATCCGATCCCTACGGGTATGTACACACCCTTAGGGACCTCGCAAATGCCGGTTTCAAGCAAGCAAAGCGCATGCGCTGAAAACCGGCATTTCCGATGTCAAGAATCCTCTCGACAGATCGCACGCCTGCCCTGGAGAAGGGCCTCTACGGGTGGGGAGTTCCGCTTTCTGCAGAACCTCTGCCCGCTGAAATCCCTTAAAAATCTTACGCCTGGTAGAAGCATAAGAGTTTAAAAAAAGTTAAAAAAAAACATTTCCCCACTCATTTATAATTTTAAAATACTTTTTAAAAAGATAAGTTTATTTTTAGCCCTGTAAAAAACTTGAATTTTTTTTCAAAAAATTCCATTTTTGTTTAAAATATTTCATTTAATGTAATTTTAACTCATTTTAAAAACGTGATTTAAAAAAAAAATGTATTTAATGTTTTGATGTGTTTTTGTAGTGATCACCATTCATACTTTTGACAGGTCTATCTGTCAAAAGTATGAAGGGAGATTCCCTTCTCCCATTGGCTCCCCATGGCCCACGTGATCCGGGGAACGCTTGCAAACCGCATGCACCCCTGGGATACGTGGACCCTACGCATTTCGTCGTGGAGAGGCCCAGGAGCAGAAATGGCCGGACCTCTGGAGCCCTCGGGTAAGGGCGTAGATTTTTTCCAGATCGGAGGCCTCCGCACGCAGTAAGCCTCCGATCGGAAAATATAGGCCATTATTTTTGCATATCACACCACTGGGCTAGTAATCCAGAGGCCTGGACTAATGATCCAGAGACATGAGACATGAGTTCAAATCCCACCAATGCAGCTAGTTAATTAAATAAATCTGGAATAAAAAGGTAGTAATGATAATCATAAAAACCCATCTGGTGATACCAGACCCACAGCAATGTGGTTGACTCTTAACTGCCCTCTGAAATGGCCTAGCAAGCCACTCAGTTGTAGCATACCGTTACAAATCAAAATAAGAAGAATGAAACCGGACGGACCACTCGGCATCGACCTTGGCACCGGCTACGGACACGGCAACAGCACACCCAGCCCAGTCAACCCTGCAAAGTCCTCCTCACCAACATCTGGGAACTTCTGCAAAAATTGGGAGCGTTGTCCCACAGACTAGTCAAGCAACAGCCTGACAGTCATACTCACAGAAACAGACCTTTCAGCCAATGTCCCAAGCTTCTCCATCACCATCCCTGGGTATGTCCTGTCCCACCGGCAGAACGGGGATGGCGGCAATGGTATATAGTCGGGAAGGAGTGGCCCTGGGAGTCCTCAACATTGACTCCGGATCCCATGAAGTCTCATGGCTTCAGGTCAAGCATGGGCAAGGAAACTTCCTGCTGATTACCACCTACCGCCCTCCCTCAGCTGATGAATCAGTACTCCGCCATGTTGAACACCACTTGGAAGAAGCACTGAGAGTAGCAAGGGCACAGAATGTACTCTGGGTGGGGGACTTCAATGTCCATCACCAAGAGTGGCTCAGTAGCGCCACTATTGACTGAGCTGGCCGAGTCCTGAAGGACATAGCTGCCCGGTCTGGGCCTGCGACATGTGGTGAGAGAACCAACACGAGGGAAAAACCTACTTGACCGCGTCCTCACCAATCTACCTGTCGCAGATGCATCTGTCCATGACAGTATTGGTAGCAGTGACCACCGCACAGTCATTGTGGAGACGAAGTCCCATCTTCACACTGAGGACACCCTCCATTGTGTTGTGTGGCACTACCACCGTGCTAAATGGGATGGATTCAGAACAGATCTAACAGCTCAAAACTGGGCATCCATGAGGCACTGTGGGGCAGCAGCAGAATTGTATTCCACCACAATCTGTAACCTCATGGCCCGGCAGATCCCCCCTCTACCATTACCATCAAGCCAGGGGACCAACCCTTGCTCAATAAGGAGTGTAGAAGAGCATGCCAGGAGCAGCACCAGGCATACATAAAAATGAGGTGCCAACCTGGGGAAGCTGCAACACAGTGCTAAAAAGCGGAAGCAGCATGCTATAGACAGGGCTGAGCGATCCCATAATCAACGGATCAGATCAAAGCTCTGCAGTCCTGCCACATCCAGTCGTGAATGGTGGTCGATAATTAAACAACTAACGGGAGGAGGAGGCTCCATGAATATCTCCATCCTCAATGATGGTGGAGCCCAGCACGTGAGTGCAAAAGACAAGGCTGAAGCGTTTGCAACCATCTTCAGCCAGAAGTGCCGAGTGGATGATCCATATCGACCTCCTCCCGAGGTCTCCACCATCACAGAAGCCAGTCTTCAGCCAATTCGATTCACTCCACGTGATATCAAGAAACGGCTCAGCGCACTGGATACAGCAAAGGCTATGGGCCCAGACAACATCCCGGCTATCGTGCTGAAGACTTGTGCTCCAGAACTAGCCGCGCCTCTAGCCAAGCTGTTCCAGTACAGCTACAACACTGGCATCTATCTGACAATGTGGAAAACAGCCCAGGTATGTCCTATCCACAAAAAGCAGGACAAATCCAATCCGGCCAATTACCGCCCCATCAGTCTACTCTCAATCATCAGCAAAGTGATGGAAGGTGTCATCGACAATGCTATCAAGCGGCACCTGCTCACTGATGCCCAGTTTGGGTTCCGCCAAAACCACTCAGCTCCTGACCTCATTACAGCCTTGGTCCAAACATAGACAAAGGAGCTGAATTCCAGAGGTGAAGTGAGAGTGACTGCCCTTGACATCAAGGCAGCATTTGACCGAGTGTGGCATCAAGGAGCCCTAGTAAAACTGAAGTCAATGGGAATCAGGGGGAAAACGCTCCACTGGCTGGAGTCATACCTAGCACACAGGAAGATGGTTGTGGTGATTGAAGGTCAATCATCACAGCTCCAGGACATTGCTGCAGGAGTTCCTCAGGGCAGTGTCCTAAGCCCAACCATCTTCAGCTGCTTCATCAATGACCTTCCCTCCAACATAAGGTCAGAAATGGGGATGTTCGCTGATGACTGCAGTGTTCAGTGCCATTCACAAATCCTCAGATAATGATGCAGTCCATGTCCACATGCAACAAGACCTGGATGACGTTCAGGCTTGGGCTGATAGGTGGCAGGTAACATTCGCGCCACAGATGTGCCAGGCAATGACTATCTCCAACAAGCGAGAGTCTAACCACCACCCCTTGACATTCAATGGCATTACCATCGCCGAATCCCCCACCATCAACATCCTGGGGGGTCACCATCGGCCAGAATCTTAACTGGACCAGCCTCATAAATACTGTGGCAACAAGAGCAGGTCAGAGGCTGGGTATTCTGCAGCGAGTGTCTCACCTCCTGACTCTCCAAAGCCTTTCTACCATCTACAAAGCACAAGTAAGGAATGTGATGGAATACGCTCCACTTGCCTGGATGAGTGCAGCTCCAACAACACTCAAGAAACTCGATACCATCCAGGACAAAGCAGCCCGCTTGATTGGCACCCCATCTACCACCTTAAACATTCACTCCCTCCACCACCACCTTACCGTGGCGGCAGTGTGTACCATCTACAAGATGCACTGCAGCAACTCACCAAGACTTCTTCGGCAGCACCTCCCAAACCTGCAACCTCTTCCACCTAGAAGGACAAGGGCAGCAGGCGCATGGGAACACCACCACCTCCAAGTTCCCCTCCAAGTCACACACCATCCTGACTTAGAAGAATATCGCCGATCCTTCATCGTCACTGGGTCAAAATCCTGAACTCCCTACCTAACAGCACTGTGGGACTACCTTTACCACACGGACTGCAGTGGTTCAAGGCGGCAGCTCACCACCACCTTCTCAAGGGCAATTAGGAATGGGCAATAAATGCTGGCCTTGCCAGCGACGCCCACATCCCATAAACGAATAAAAAAAAAGTTCGCATGGAGTGCTCACTTTGCCAGCAAGTTAAATGTGTGATTATTCAAGGTGCAGTGCTTGAATTAAACATTGCTTCCAACTGAAGTAAAATAACCTTGTACAAGTTTATCGTTCTTCAGATGAGCTGTGAGCCAAGGCCCAGTCTGACAGTTCTGCTGATTCAGAAGGAGGTGAGAGATCCCATGGCACGATTAGAAGAGGGGGAAGGAAGTTTGCAACCAATGCCACCAAAAATAGATTATCTGAAGATTTCTCTTATTGTTGACTGTTGGATGTCGCTGGTACAGATTGGCTGCCGTGTTTGCCGACATAACACTCCAAAGTTGGGTGAAGTACTTTGAGGTGTTTTGACGAGATGATAAGGTGTTACAAAATATAAAAACGTTTTTGTTCAACAAGAGACACATTGACCTCAAATTTGACCTGTGTTAATTTAGTCAACATTTAGTTCTAATTTTAATTTAGTTGATAAAAAGACAATAATTTTAGTCACTGACTATCTGACTCCTCATTTTAGTCAACTAAAACAATTGTTTACACAAACAATATCTAAACACCTCCGTGTGTTACCTGTTTGTATACATCTAGTTCTCTCTGATATATCACATGGCTTAACCACCAATGTATTTCTCCAAATGGGAAGTTTGTCAATTTCCTCCCCTCCTATATAAAATTGTTTCTCGACATAACTATAGTCATTGCAACTCAAAGTAATTCATTGTGTGAAACACCAAGATGTTGCAATAAGATAAGGTGCTATAGCAATGAAAGTGTTTCTTTTTTTATTCTCCTCGCCTTGAGGCACTGACTGTTCTTGGGGTTTAAATCCACAGCCTCCAGCTACCCTCCGCTATGATAAAAGGATTCAACAGAGTAGATACAGAGAAGCCATTTCCTCTGGTGGAGGAATCCAGAACAAGAGGGTGAATCTTAAAATTAGAGTTAGACGATTCAGGAATGAAATCAGGAAGCATCTTTTCACACAAAGGGTAGTGGAAATGTGGAATTCTCTCCTCCAAAAGGCTGTGGGTGCTGGGACAATTGAAATTTTCAAGACTGAGATTGATAGATTTTTATTAGGCAAGAATATCAAAGAATATAGATCAAAGGTGGTTAAATGGAGTTGAGGTACAGATCAGTCATAATCTAATTAAATAGCAGAACAGGCTTGAGGGGCTGAATGGCTTATTCCTGTTCTTATGCTCCAAAGTGTTGCCAGGATATTCGACCATTGTGGGACTTGCACTCGATCCTGATTCTGTTTTGACCGAACATCCATCCACACACACTTCCCCGCATTACAACGCAATAAGGAATGGGAATCTGGCCACTTGCAGTTCTACAATTGCTGCCCACATTGAGATCAGCTGCATCAGACCACACTTGGAATAGAACCCAAGACCTTCTGGCGTGTGAGGGCTTGTTATATAATAATGAGCATCACACGGGATAAATGTAGCCCCAATGTGGGGCAGAAGGAATGCACACTGTCCAAAAACTTATTTGTCTACAGCACTGTCAGCAGAAGCAGAGAGTACTGAAGTAGCACCAAACGGGCAACTGCAGTTAGGTTTGCATCACTCAAACCACTGCCTTGTCCCGCAGTCCAGTGCAGGATTCAGGGCCTTTGTCACTGCATTATAGCTGGTAATGGTGCTTTGGAAATATTGTGGCCAAGAGAAGCAGCAAACGTGGTGGATTTAAAGTAAGATTATATTGTTTTTGGATAAATCATAAGCCACCATCCTCTAGCCCTTTCACACATATCATGTAACTCTCAACAAAGACAATCCTGCTGACCGCAAAACTTGACCTTCAACTGTCTGGGTTTCAAATCAAGTATCTTTTTAATTATGGTCCATTTAAAACACAGATTTGTCAATCATTTTATGTCCATGAGCTGTGAAATGCTGCACAGCATCCCTAGAGATGAATTGATCCATCTACATCTTCAATTAGCTCTTATTAAACAGCATGCTTGCAGAATGAGTGAAGTGCTTTCAACAATTAAAAATTAGTCAGATTCCGAACATAATTATCAGAGACTGTTCAAAAAAAGTTACGATCTGAATGTCCCAATAGTTCAGCAGGTTAAGGAAGCAAGAACTTACATTTATATTGTGCATTTCACCATATCTCAGGACATCCCAAAACACTTTACAGCCTTTGGAATACTTTTGAATTGTTGTCACTGTTGTAATGTAGGAAATGCGGCAGCCAATATGCAGACAGCAAGCTCCCACAAACAGCAATGAGATAATCTATATTTAGTGATGTTGGCTGAGGGATAAATATTGGCCAGGACACCGGGAATAACTCCACTGCTCTTCTTCAAATAGTGCTGTGGGATCTTTTATATCCACCTGAGAGTTTTAACGTCTCATCTGAAAGATGGCACCTCCAACAGTGCAGCACTCCTTCAGTACTGCACTGCAGCGTCAGCTTAGATTATGTGCTCGAGTCTCTGGAGTGGGTCTTGAACCCACAACCTTCTGACTCACAAGGCAAGAGTGCTACCAACTGAGCAAAGGCCGACACGTAGATGTGCCATGGTGGTAGAATCAGCAGACCACAGAGGTCCCAGGTTTAATCCTTGATGTGTACTGATGTAGCTTACCACAGCTTTACTACTCCTAAAACTGGCCTCAACATCCCTGGGTGAGAGAATGTGGTAGAAATATCACAGTGTACACACCCCTGATTAACATCCCACGAACTCCAACGGAAAGCAAATGTGAATGTGTGGTCAGACTGACGAGTGTGGGATCAGGCCAAATGATAATGGAAGCCCGTATGGTAAAGCCAAAGACTTGAAGGATTAGCAGTTGGATGAGATACCAGAGATATCTGGTGTCCATGAAACCATACTGCATTCTACTTACTAACAAAGAAAATAGGCATACAGACCTTTTTTTATTTCTACCACCATTCCAAAGGCACTGACACTTGCAAGAGACAAGTTCCATATCTCATTCAAGAGCCCATTACTCATGTGATTCATGACAGTAAGTGTTGGTAGACTATGTGGAGGGCATCATAGTAAAGCCCAGATCTGTCTTTACGTAATATCCACATGTACAAACTTTCCAGCAAGAGTCACTAAAAAGCACACAAGACAGGGAACATGGGTGATTAACCCCCTCAGTAAGAACTTATATTTATATCATGCCTTTCAGTTACTCAGGATATTCCAAAATGCTTCATGGCTGGTGAATTACTTTTGAAGTGCAGTCACTGTTAGGAAGACAAACATGACAGCCCATTTGTACACAGCAAGGTCCCACAAACAGCAATGAGATAACTGACCAGTTGATTTGTTTTGGTGCTGTTGGTTGAGGAAGGATTGTCGACCAGGTCACCAGGAAAACTACCCTGCTCTTTTTCAAATAGCACCGTGGTCTCTTTTACAACCATCTGAACAGGCAGACAGGGCCTTTTACAACTGGTGCCGAGAAATCCTAAATTCTAGGAATCCATGTGTGTAACATAACCAACGACAACCCTGAGCTCATTTCAGTGCTCACTGACATTTGAGCACATGCACACGTAGAAGGAGTCACTGGAGAGATAACGGAAGCAGCAATCATGGTGTTCATTATCCTCCCTCTTCGATTCTGAGAACCGAACATGAATTCTAGCACACCCACTGTCACCATCACTAAGATAAGCTAAACTAACCTGGATCAGTGATTGAACTTGAGGCTCTCTCATTATTGTGGCACAGTGCCACACCACACTCTGCACTTACCCACACAGCCATTGGGTGAGATGATAAGGATGATAAGGAGGTTTGCCACAGAACATCTACAGTATTCAGTGAAATAGCTGGTTTTCATTTTTACACACAAGTGCTCCTGCACGGCAACAAAGGGGCTTATGTTACATTCCATATTTAATCAAACAAGACATTGGAACACGAAAGCTCAGATTTTGAGATATGGTTTGTATTACTATATGTAAAGTCATCCTACAATTAAAAACAAGCGGCATAAAAAATACTATCATGCAATAAAAATCTAATTTCTTTCTTGTATCTTATCTTTTCTAACACGGGGTAATCTCAAAATCCTGGGATAATAGATCAATGAAGCCAGTATTCCTTGCACAGACCCTCTTGGGAATACTTACACCTCAGACTTTAACTTTGGACTTTTGTCATATCGTCTCCTCTCTCTTCCCCTTTCCCTCACCAAATCATGTCACCTTTCATTTTTCCCCTCTTGGGTACTTTGCCACATCCAATCCTGACCATAACCCATCACCTTGCCATTTCCACTGATTTCACTGCCCTCCTGTCCTCCCCAAGTCTCTCCTTCAAAATAAACTTGCCTACCCATATTCATGGCCAACCCCTCAACCTTGCCTTCTACTGCGGCCTTTCTACTCCCATGGTCTTAATCACAGACAAGGCCATCTCCAACCAGTTCCTTGCCTCCCTCACCACCTACAGATCCAATCGCTTCCAAACTCACTTCGTTCTGTGTCCTTGGAAAAACCTATCCTAAAGGCATTTACAACTGCCAAGTCTTTCATCTTCCATTCACAACAATACTTCTGCAGCTGTTGATCTGCCCAACCACTCCCTCTCCTCCACATTTAATGACCTTGTCCCAAGTAAAACCTAGTATGGCCCTCAGCTTTCCATCCTCTTCTCTTTCTGTCCCCACATGAATATATCTGGAGTCCCCCAAGAATCTATCCTTGGCACCTCCGCTTCCTCATCTGCAGGTTACTCCTTGGTGATATCATTGATGATAACAGCCTCCATGTGTATGTTTCTGACACCCAGTTCTACCTCTTCACCACCTCTCTTGATCCCTCCACTGCTTCTGTGCTGTCAGACTGCTGATCCAACATCCAGTCTTAGATGAGCCGCAATTTCGTCCAGTAAAACAGTGGCAAGATCGAAGCCATTGCCTTCAGCTCTGCCACCGATTCAGTCTATGGTGACTGCCTCACATTGAAACAGACTGTTTGCAACTTCGGCGTACTATTCAAGCTGAGCTGCCAACCCAATATCCTCTCTAGCACAAAGACCACCTATTTCCATCTGCGTATCATCCGCCTCCGCCCATCTATTGCTGAAACTCTCATCCAAGCCTTTATGACCTCCAGATTCAAATATTCCAATGTTCTCTTTGCCGGCCTCTCAGCCTTCACACTCTATAAACTTCAGCACATCCAAAACAATGCTGCCCCTATCCTATCCCGTACCAACTTCCACTCAACCCAGCACTCCTGCCCCTGCTGATCTACAGTGGCATCCAGTGTCACAATGCCTCCAATTTAAAATTCTCATTGTATTTCAATCCCTTCCTGGCCTTGCCCCTCCCTATCTCTGTAACCTCCCCACAGAACTCTGCATTGCTCCGACCCTTCGGCTCTTGTGCAACCCATCCCCACCTCCTTTGAACCCAGCATAGGCGGCCGTACCTTCAGCCTATGCTCTGGAATTCCCTTCCTAATCCGCTCCACCTCCAGTTCTTCGTTCGACCCTCCTTACAACCCACCTCTTTGACTAAGCTTTTGATGATCCCTCCAAATACCTCCTTCTTTGGCTAAACATCCATTTTTGTATGTTTTTCCTACATTAAAGGCACTATATAAATGCAAGTTGTTGTTGTAGTTATTCCCTGGACTTACAAGCCACTCTACAATCAAAAGCCACTATGGGTACATCAGTACATTTGGCCCACCAAACCTTATCCCCCAGCTTTCTAGCTCAGTCAGCCTAGCATCAAGCACGGTTTAGAATGTCCATAAAGCATGTGTCTCTACTAGCTGCTTGCTAGATTATTTCATGATTGGTAATGTGCTTCACAAAAACCTGAATGATGTGTCATAGCTTTGGGACAGACCGTTACGAATGGTTTTTTTTAATGGTCCAACACTGGCAGAGAACCATGATGCTTGTGTTGCTATCCAAGCCTGTCCACTCATAACTACTGCCTTTTGGTCGTGTTCTCTTCAAACACTCAAATAAGATGCCCTCAAAAGCTCCAACCACCTGGAGTCCAAATGAGAGATGTTCAACATGTACTCTCAACTGAGTTGAAGACCCATTCAACAAGGTGTTGTAAGGAGTTAAAATGTTCCTACTGTTTAAAGAAAACACTCACACAGCCATAAATGCTTACTTTGAGATTTTTTCTATCTTCCTCACAGGATAGTGCATGTGTGCAACATGCTACCAAACACAGTGGCTATTCTGTGTGAACAGGATCATTTCTTGTAAAAGGGGACTGACTGTTAAAAGATATTAATCTGTATGATTTGCCGCCATCTTGGCCAAGGTGGAAGGGATGGGGGGGGGGGGGCAAAGAGGAGGAGGAGAAAAGAATCCATGATTGAGATCATCATCTACGGACTGTGGAACGAGTGGGCGATGAGCCAAATGGCCTTTTTCCCTTTCAAGCTTTCTTATGCTCATTTATTTCATTTATTTATAAATAATGGAAATTGAAGAGGATCAGGGGAGGGGGATTCAAATACTAATGAGAAAATTTCCTTTGCATGCTAGCTATACTAAAATTGTAAGCCCACTTAGAGAACACGTTTACGATTTTGCTACAGGTAGCACACAGAGGAAATCTGCGTCAATCATTACGATCCTGTAGAAGACTTAAAGGTTAGCAACCATGTAATGAAAATGTGCATTTCATGCTGACACCCAGCAGTGTCATGTAGGAACAAAGGAACAATCTGTAACCTGTCCTCATAATTTAACCCTTTCAGCCCCAGTATCATTCTGGTGAATCTGCGCTGTACACCCTTCCAAGGCTAATATATCCTTCCTGAGCTGTGGCGTCCAAAACTGAATGCAGTACTACAGATGCGGTCTAACCAAGGTTCTCTACAACTGAAGCATTACTTCCTCCCCTTTGTCTCATCCAGTCTCTGCAGCATTTTTAACATTAACATTTGGGTGACAAATTAGCAGCATCAGAGCATCAGTAGTCGATAAATGATTGTAAAATAGCCTAATGTACTTTAGCGCTGATGTAACCTGACGTGGTTAAGTTATTTAACCTTCTTAAATCAGCTATAGAAAGCTTTTTGCTCTGCATGAGATGTTGAGGAAAGCACACTTGCCAGGAAACCTTTCCAACTCCAGAGATTCCAAACTCCTACCCACTTTGAACCTTCAAAAGAACCCGGCAGGGTGTATGCTCGTGCACAGCTCCTCCCACCCAATTCTCTTTCGGGTTACATTCTACACAGCACCTGCTGTCTACGGCTCCAGTTTATGGCTCTCTCGTTAGAGCAGTTGACTTGTTGAAGCTCACTGCAGTGAGGTAAACAGAGGCTACTTGTACCGTAAACTCTCACCCGGGACAGCAATAGGGATGCTGCAATTGGCCTCTTCTGTGGGAGGGGAAGAAGTGCGAGAAAAATCAATCAGGCTTCCCACTGCTGGAAAGTGTGCTTATGTCGATATCGGGTGATGCCTTGCCACAGTTGAATAGGTGACTGATGCTATACAGTCTCACAAAGGGTTTCTTGGGTGGCCTGCCACAAGAGGCCCAACCCCCTTAAAACACTATCCCAGGAACAGAACTCAGTCTTTGAGAGCAAGAGAGAAAGAAACTGGCAGGAAAACTTCAAAAGAAAACAGATTCTCAGAACCCATCACCAGCGCTGTTCAAAAAGACAAGAATCAACCCACACTCAACACTGTGATAATTTAAGTTTGTACTAGAGATTTCAAGTCTATTATCGAAAGTACAAGTTGAGAAAGAAAAAAATTATGCTGCAATTTATATCAAATTTAAATTGATACTTGAGGCTAGATGAAAAACTTCATAAAACTTTCAACAGCAGTGAAGAAAATGAATTTGATTTGATGGGACTGTTCTAATTAAATGTAATAAGCAGGCACAATCAAATTGAAATCTCAATCCCGTATCTACAGGGATTCCTGTATTTTACATCAAAAGCAACCCCCAACAGGATAGGAAGGAAATACTAGCATGACTGTCGCATTGATGAGATGTTGGGCTCCCAAAGTGAATAAACCTGCCCCAAAATGTAAAATGATGTCACGGGATATGTGCGGCACTCAAAGGGCATCATAGATTTAGATATATGAGAAACCACGAATGAGGAAACACCAGTCCATCTATCAATGCTGTTTCTTCCAGACTTTAGGCTCCATCATCTCATGAGGTGCATCTCACTCAATATGTTTAGATGATTCTGCACAATCTTTGCCCTCATGCTAAATACAACAAAACATTTTGGGCACACTTGCAACATTCTTATCTGAATTTGTTTTACTCGTCTTTGCAATTGAGTATTTAATGAAAAATTAACAACTTTATAAAGGCTTATAGCTCTTGTAATATACACAATAGCTCAGCTTCAACTTACAAACTCAGAGTGGCAGAAGGTGGGTAGTGGTGTTCCACAAGGATCAGTGCTGGGACCACAGTTGTTCACAATTTATGTTAGGTTGATTTGGCTATGATAAATTGACCCTTAGTGTTAGGGGGGGATTAAATATGTGGGGTTATGGGGATAGGATAGGATATGTTAGGGGGAATTAAATACGTGGGGTTACGGGGGTCGGGTGGGATATGTGTACTGTGGTGATTAAAGCAGGGACAGGGTACTGGATTTGGATGATCAGCCATGATCGTATTGAATGGCGGAGCAGGCTCGACGGGCCGAATGGCCTACTCCTGCTCCTAGATTCTATGTTTCTATGTTTCTATGTTTCTATTAACGATTTAGACATTGGAATCAAAATCACAATTTCTAAATTTGCGGAAGACACAAAATTGAGGGGGGGGGGGGGAGATAGTCAATATTGAGGAGGATTCAAATAAATTACCAAGAAGATATTAATAAACTTGCAGAAGGAGCATATAATTGACAAATGAGTTTCAACACAGATAAGTGTGAGGTATTACAATTTGGTAAGAAAAATAAGGAGGTCACATATTACTTGGAAAATAAGAATCTAAATAGGGTAGAGGAGCAAGGGGATCTGGGAGTACAAATACATAAATCACTAAATCACAGTGCTGGGGCCTCAGCTGTTTACAATCTATATTAATGACTTGGATGAAGGGACCGAGTGTAATGTAGCCAAATTTGCTGATGATACAAAGATAGGTGGGAAAGCAAGTTGTGAAGAGGACACAAAGAATCTGCAAAGGAATATAGATAGGTTAAGTGAGTGGGCAAAAACTTGGCAGATGGAGTATAATGTGGGAAAATGTGAGGTTATCCACTTTGGTAGGAAAAATAAAAAAGCAAATTATTAATTAAATGGAGAGAGACTACAAAATGCTGCGGTACAGAGGGATCTGGGTGTCCTCGTACATGAAACACAAAAAGTTAACATGCAGGTACAGCAAGTAATTAGGAAGGCAAATGGAATGTTGGCCTTTATTGCAAGGGGGATGGAGTATAAAAGTAGGGAAGTCTTGCTACAACTGTACAGGGCGTTGGGGAGACCATACCTGGAGTACTGCGTACAGTTTTGGTCTCCTTATTTAAGGAGGGATATACTTGCATTGGAGGCAGTTCAGAGAAAGTTCACTAGGTTGATTCCTGAGATGAAGGGGTTGACTTATGAAGAAAGGTTGAGCAGGTTGGGCCTATATTCATTGGAGTTTAGAAGAATGAGAGGTGATCTTATTGAAACGTATAAGATTCTGAGGGGGCTTGACAGGGTAGATGCAGAGAGGATGTTTCCCCTCGTGGGGGAATCTAGAACTCTGGGGCACTGTTTCAGAATAAGGGGTCGCCCATTTAAAATGGAGATGAGGAGGAATTTCCTCTCTCAGAGGGTCGTGAATCTTTGGAGTTCTCTACCCCAGAGAGCTGTGGAGGCTGGGTTATTGAATATATTTAAGGGGGAGATAGACAGATTTTTGAACGATAAGGGAGTCAAGGGTTATGGGGAGCAGGCAGGAAAGTAGAGTTGAGGCCAAGACCAGGTCAGCCATGATCTTATTGAATGGCGGAGCAGGCTCGAGGGACCAAATGGCCTACTCCTGCTCCTATTTCTTATGTTCTTATAAAAGTAGCGACACAGGTCAATAAGGCCATAACAAAAGTAAACCAAGCACTAGGGTTTATTTCTAGAGGGATAGAATTGAAAAGTAGAGAAGTTATGCTAAACTTGTATCGAACCTTGGTTAGACCACAATTGGAGTACTGTGTATGGTTCTGGTCGCCATATTATAAAAAAGGATACAAAGGCACTGGAGAGGGTGCAAAAAAGGTTGACAAGGATGATACCAGAACTGCAAGGTTATACCTAACAGGAAAGGATGAACAGGTTGGGTCTAAGGGTGAGGGGTGACCTAATAGAGGTCTTTAAAATTATGAAAGGTTTTGCTAGAGTAGACAGAGAGAATGTTTCCACTTGTGGGAAAGAGCAAAACTAGAGGCCATCAATACAAGATAGTCGCCAAGAAATCAAATAGGAAATTTAGAAGAAACTTCTTTATCCAGAGAGTGGTGAGAATGTGGAACTCGCTTACCACAGGGAGTGGTTGAGGCGAATAGTATAGCTGCATTTAAGAGGAAGCTAGATAAGCATATGAGGGAGAAGGGAATAGAGGGTTATGCTGATAGAGTTAGATGAGGAAGGATGGGAGGAGGCTTGAATGGAGCATCAACGTCAGGCATGGACTGGTTGGGCCGAATGGCCTGTTTCTGTGCTGTATATTCTATGTAGTTCTATGTAACTCCACCTTGCAGACTCCAGGCTCATGCAGCCTGGACATACTAATTGCCTAAATGATACATGGTCATGCACTGATTGTGTAAGGGTTTGTCTTTGAATTGTATACTCAAACCAATATAAAACATTGCCTTAAGTGTCAATGTCAATTTCTGTTCAACTTAGAAATACCAAGCAGTTTTTCCACTTTTCTCAATAAGTTTTCATCAAAGGGCACTTTCTGGGCAACAGCCTTGGCCTACAGGAAAACTAGATGGAAAAAACCAAGGGGAGACCACACAGCAGACCAGGAGGACCTCATCAGGATGTGGCGACACTGCTTTCTGTTAGTACTGCACTTACAAAACAACTGAGCACCCCACTGATCCCAACTGTAAACTGTAATTACGAAATCCTCTCCAGTGAGTAAGTTGCATCTACATGCAGACAATAACTTGTTCTGTTAAGAATGAGCTCGCACCAGGATGACCTGTGTGAATCACCAGCAGACTCACAAACTTGAAGTTAAAGCCACAACACAAGCCACAGGGCATTTACCCATAAAAGCTAACCCTGGTGGAGAGCAATCTGTACTTTTCTGTATGTGTTTTCACAAAACTGAATACTGTATACACAGGCTAACAAAATATGTTTGGGGAAAACACACTACTGGCACTCTCCTGATCTTTGACTCAGCCAAAGCATCCGGTTACAGATCAGTACACTGGAAGTGTAACAAGAATATCTGCTCCATAATCAAGGCTAATTTCTCCTCAATTATTATATGCTGCCACTTGAACCACAGTTGTCTTTTCCTCAGAACAAACCTCAGGATTTTGGGAAAGGACAAGCGTCAGGTCTCCCATCAGTCCAAAAAGCGCTCAATACAACACTAGGTTTTTCACATTTCTTCTTGGAATGTGGGCAACACTGGCACGGCAATATTTATTGTCCATCCCAAGAGTCAGTAGAGTGGGTCTGGCAAGCCGAGGTAGGGGTGGCAGGCTCTTTTCCGTGAAGGACATTAGTGAACCTGTTGGGGTATTGCAACAATCGGGCAGGTTTCATGGAGACTTTTTCTGGTGCCAGCCCACAAATTAACAGATTTACTGAATTCCATTTTACAACTTGCCATGGTGGGATTTGGACACTCAACCTCTGAATTGCTGGTCCAGTACCAGAACCACTTGGTTACTGTACCCTTGTCTAATAGAAGTGTTCAAAATCAATAGATTTGAAAAAGATTATCTCCACCGGTCAGTGAAAGGGCAAGAAGTGCGTACAAAAGATAATAAGGATATGAAATATATTACCACAAGTTGCTATTTAAATTGAGTTAAAGTATCAAAAAGAAAAATATTAAATGGTCATAGGAGTGGGTGGATAGCTCCGACTTGAAGCTGAATGACTGCATTCTGCACTGAAACATCTACCATTCATAGAAGTATGGAAATACAGGGAAAATTAGAGTTTCACACTTTGGTTGGGGGTTAGAAAAGAACCGAGCAGAGAAAACTACGTAACTTGAATTAAGCAGTCAGATTGTCTGGTTATTTAAATATCAAGTCACGTTGGGGGTGAATCAGTGATCTATTAATGCAATGATTAACATCTGTTACAATTTGCAACAGAAACTAGTATATAAATATTATGGGAACCTGTGCTATGTTGGTGAGTGGGACTACGGAGTAACCATAGCAACACACAGTCTGCATCATGTTCCTTGAGGGTTGAGGCCTTTTGATTTGGTCCACAATGCGATATCTGCAAACTCCCCCACACTTAACATGTGCAGTGAGATTTGCTGACCAAGTAACACAATTTTGCATAAAAAGTCCTGGAAGCAGTGAAAATATTGGTTTTCAAGGGGATATGAGTGACAGTAAATCACGTGCCCTGCGCACGGTGTGTAAACACTCCAGACACAACAGCTTGCATAGTTTGAGGCAGTTTTATCAGATTTGTTTTACAAGGCTAAGTGTTTTTGTACTGAAATTGTTACATATCTAGGCTTTTAAATTGAAAATGTCTTCAAGATTTTCTGCAGCTGAGTGAACTCTGTGCTCTGAAAAAACTGGCATCACATTACTGTAGAGATCAACGCCATTCTAATTAATTTAATGACAGGATCCGCAACTGTGTGTTCAAAACTACTGCTAACGTCATTTTTTCCACCTCCAGCTTTCTCTCCTCTCCTGAAGGTGCCAACTCTTGCCAGGGTTCAGTTTCATCGGCTTCACAGAAACTTCACCCAGGCGATTAATTTCTTGTGTGCCAGCCCAGTCTGGCTCCTGTCAATCCGATGTGGGGAGCATCACACCCCGTCCACGCCAGATGCCCACACAAGCAAACTTTCAAGCAGCTGTTTCTGGACAGCAATTTAGAGTGGGAACCCGGTTCAATTTTTCCTTAACCTGGAGGTACTGAGGCCAAGTAATTCCATTCTTTCCCACCCCGTGTAAGTTATTATTGGAAGAGCTAGGATATCTGGGAAGCCATAGTCAACTTTCAATATTTTTAAGTTCAAACAGTTTATTTCTTATGTGCATCTTGGCAGCTACAATGTTGGTGGACTCCCAAATTCAGATTTATAAATGAGACGTCTGAATTCAGATTCCTTAATGGTCAAATGACTTCATTATACTGTGAATCAGGAATGATCCATCTTCACTCCCATCTTGTAGTGTCTAGAGTAGACAAGATGGGCAGTGACGTTACACAAACAGAACTTGGCAAAAACTAAAGAGGCAGCCCAGGTTCTGAAAACACTCGTCCACAGAGTGATGTACGCCAAATTGCACAGTTCATTCAATAAGCCACCTTTCAGAGATTTGATTTAATTGATGAGAAACACTGGTTTAAACATTTACCTGGCTGAAGTCAAGCCTTCTTATGCAAGGATCTCAGAGATGGACAAAGAGAACCAGTATCAAGTAAACACAGCCAGATGCAGAGTCAATCTCTTTCGATTTTGGTCCCAACCTCACATTTCTTCCACTTCCCCCTCCGGTCAATTTGATGGCCTCCCTCAGCCCTGGGGCTAAATCTCTCCCAACTCATCACAAACGGGTCCCTTACAACTAGCTGTGAGGAGCAACTTTCACTGAAGCCCAGAGGAGAAAGGAAAGCACGCTAATCGCCTATGCTACCCAATTCCACGCATCTCTTTAGCAGTAGCAGTGGAATCATTAGTGGACTTGCTGGCATTTTTCCAATCAATTACTTGTCTCTGGAGATCTCCTTAACTTACACACAGTTTGCACATATGAGTCTAGGGACAGTGACGACTGTGATGGAAGGTTTACAATTTTTCAATAACCACTCCCATGACTGTCACGATATCGCCAGTAATTATGTCATCCTGTTCGCTGAGTCTGAAGTTCCAGCTGCTGGAGTCGGCAACACCCACCTCCATGCAAAACATCTGCAATTCTCCAAGCAACAATGTTCACTAATCACTTCAAACACCCACAAACTATCAGAACCAAGAAGAAGAATTTCCAGTAAAGCGGTGACATTCTTAGTACTCCAGGCTAATTATTTCTCACGAACATGTTAAAAGTCAGTAAGTGACTTTACTCTCCACCCCAAAGTAATGGCCTTACCAGACAACCTTGAACTGCAATCACCCTTCCCCTACAAACTTTTCAGCTGATGCACCACTACCCACCAAGACTTAGCAGTCCCGGTAACCCACACAACCTCCAGAAGCCAAAGTGTGGTTTTTTTTTTGGGGGGGGGGGGGGGGGGGGGGGGGAGAGAAAGAGAGATCATTAAGCCATATCTAATTTTATGAGTAATTTCAAAAACAACACAGCTGGGTCTGTAACATATCACTTAGGTTCAGCTGGCTAAAAGAACAAAACAAACAGCTCTTATGCACTGCATAATCATCAGAAACCCCACAAGTTGACACCACTCCAACAACAAGCTCCCAGTCATTGCTTAAATGGAAAACAAAAACTCATTTCTGTCAGTCAATACAGTTCTCCACCCACTTTTTCCCCTGAAGGCACTAACTCGCGCTGGGGTACAACTCCATATTTTGGTAGCCTTCCAGCTTCCCATCCAAGTGACCAATCTACAGTTGTGAGCTGAGATGGCAAACTACTTACCCATTGGGAGCATCACAGCTGAGCCCAATCCAGGACCTGAAAACAAACACAGGTATGCTTTCTAGTAGGGATCACTGAATGTAAATCAGGAAAGGGAACCTTAGTTGGTTTTCCCCTCCCTAGCTCCAAAGCCAAATGTAACATCCCAGCTGCTGCTCCTGTTCAAATCAGCTCATTCAGGTCAGTTCGACAACACTACTAGGGGCCCTCCTGGTCTGTACAGGTCAGTGCTACACTGAGCAAAGCACTTATACTGCATAGTAGAACCCAGAGTCACTCTGACATTGCCATGCAGAATGCTGGGGAACAGGGCTCAAATGGAGATTCGCATCTTGGGGGAAGACTTTCCTTATTGCTCCATGTTCCTGTCGCCACTCCAATTAAAGCCAGAGTTGCACCATTCCCATAACTAAAAAGAGAGGGAATCCAGATCTGCACATTTAGTTATACATGGGAACTCAATGGCAGCTTCTGAGACCCGCATAAATGTTGCTCTCCAATGCCATCGGGTATTGGAGTTGTGTCCTTGATATCGATAGTGAAAGCACTTTGTGCCTGCCATGAATGGGACTCCTCAATGTAAATGGACTTGAAGTTATTCAGACCCGGCAGATACAATGAAGATGACATTTCTTAACTGAATGTTAGGCGATTCTTCTTTCTCCAGATGGTGTGGTGGGTGCTGACCCTCTGCACTGCCTTCAAAAGGGAGCTGGACCGGCTCTTGACTGGGGCATGGATCGCATCGTATAGAAGGTCTTTATTGAGAACACTTGGTCCATGTGATCTCCTGGACTGGTTTCGATCGCCTGAGGGGGTCAGAGAGGGATATCCAGAGTATTTTTTTCCCTTATTGGCCCTGGGGTTTTTCGCCTTTCTCAGGAGATTTTTTTTAATATTTGTTTATGGGATGTGGGCGTCACTGGCAAGGCCAGCATTTATTGCCCATCCCTAATTGCCCTTGAGAAGGTGGTGGTGAGCCGCCTTCTTGAACCGCTGCAGTCCGTGTGGTGAAGGTACTCCCATAGTGCTGTTAGGAAGGGAGTTCCAGGATTCTGACCCAACGACGATGAAGGATCGGCGATATACTTTTAAGTCAGGATGGTGTGTGACTTGGAGGTGGTGGTGTTCCCATGCACCTGCTGCCCTTGTCCTTCTAGGTGGAAGAGGTCGCGGGTTTGGGAGGTGCTGCCAAAGAAGCCTTGGCGAGTTGTTGCAGTGCATCTTGTAGATGGTACACACTGCAGCCACGGTACACCGGTGGTGGAGGGAGTGAATGTTTAAGGAGGTAGATGGGGTGCCAATCAAGCGGGCTGCTTTGTCCTGGGTGGTGTTGAGCTTCTTGAGTGTTGTTGGAGCTGCACTCATCCAGGCAAGTGGAGAGTATTTCATCACACTCCTTACTTGTGCCTTGTAGATGGTGGAAAAGCTTTGGGGAGTCAGGAGGTGAGACACACGCCGCAGAATCCCTAGCCTCTGACCAGCTCTTGTTGCCACAGTATTTATGAGGCTGGTCCAGTTAAATTTCTGGTCAATGGTGACCCCCCCCCCAGGATGTTGATGATTGGGGATTCGGCGAATGTAATACCGTTGAATGTCAAGGGGTGGTGGTTAGACTCTCGCTTGTTGGAGATGGTCATTGCCTGGCACTTCTGTGGCGCGAATATTACCTGCCACTTATCAGCCTAAGCCTGAACGTCGTCCAGGTCTTGTTGCATGCAGGCATGGACTGCTTCATTATCTGAGGAGTTGTGAATGGCACTGAACACTGTGCAGTCATCAGCGAACATCCCCATTTCTGACCTTATGTTGGAGGGAAGGTCATTGATGAAGCAGCTGAAGATGGTTGGGCCTAGGACACTGCCCTGAGGAACTCCTGCAGCGATATGCTGGGGCTGTGATGATTGACCTTAAACCACCACAACCATCTTTCGTTGTGCTAGGTAGGACTCCAGCCAGTGGAGAGTTTTTCCCCCGATTCCCATTGACTTCAGTTTTACTAGGGCTCCTTGATGCCACACTCAGTCAAATGCTGCCTTGATGTATAGGGCAGTCACTCTCACCTCACCTCTGGAATTCAGCTGCTTTGTCCATGTTTGGACCAAGGCTGCAATGAGGTCGGGAGCAGAGTGGTCTTGGCGGAACCCAAAGTGGGCATCAGCGAGCAGGTTGTTGGAGAGTAAGTGCCGCTTGATAGCACTGTCGATGACACCTTCCATCACTTTGCTGATGATTGAGAGTAGACTGATGGGGTGGTAATTGACCGGATTGGATTTGTCCTGCTTTTTGTGGACAGGACATATCTGGGCAGTTTTCCACATTGTTGGATAGATGCCAGTGGATTACATGGTTGCGGGGGGGGTGGGGGGGGCAGGGGGAAGTATCTAGTCATGATGCTCCAATCATCATGAGCTGTAGGGCCGGCTTGACGGACCATCAATTTTGCATGTTCATAACAAGATTACATGGAGAAAGGCGAGTCAAACAATGGAAATAAAGTCGGGTGGGTTCTGAAATGCCTGATTTCACTGCTACGCCAGATTACCACCCAAAAAGTAAAGGTGAAAACTATCCCCCATATTGACAGATGTACGAGATCCGCCCAGGGGTCAACACGTTTATCAAACAAGTATCACAGCCATACAACCAGGGAGGTCTTAGATTTGATCCAAGTTCTGTACAGAGATAGTTGATCTGAGCAGGGGCAGGGAGGGGAGAATGGTAATGGTGCTGTAACAGTCTTCGGCAACTTGGGTTGGTAGAACAGGGAAGTGGAAAAATTATTTCCCAGAGTCCTTACTCTTGACCGATATGCAGAGATCCCCTGCTGGAAGTGCATATGTAGGGATGCTGGATGAGGAGAAAACCAGACTTCACTGCGGTAATGCATGGTGAATAACTTGTGACCCTCATCCTCAAAGATTGCACATGAATAATGGCAGCATAGAAAAAGTCCAAGAGTGTGCCTGTGTGGTCTGTAGATTTGTACCCAAAAAATTACTACCTTCAAGAAAAGGAGTGGACAAAAAATGGAAGGAAAAACTTAGAGAGACAGAAAGAGACAGAGACAGGCAGACAGAGAGGCAGACAGAAAGAGACAGAGCGGGCGCGCGACAGAGCGGGGGCGCAAGAGCGAGGGCGCGAGAGAGAGACAGAGACAGCGAGAGCGAGACAGCGAGAGAGAGAGGCGAGCGCAAGAGAGAGACACAGAGAGAGCGCGCAAGAGAGAGAGAGCGCGCCAGAGAGAGGGAGCGCGAGCCAGAGGGAGCGCGAGCCGGAGAGAGAGAGAGAGAGAGAGAGAGAGAGAGAGAGAGAGAGAGAGAGCGAGCGCCGGAGAGAGAGAGAGAGCGCCGGAGAGAGAGAGAGAGCGCGAGCCGGAGAGAGAGAGAGAGCGCGCGCGAGCCGGAGAGAGAGAGAGAGAGAGAGCGCGAGCCGGAGAGAGAGAGCGCGAGCCGGAGAGAGAGAGAGAGAGAGAGCGCGAGCCGGAGAGAGAGAGAGAGAGAGAGAGAGAGCGAGAGCGCGAGACGGAGAGCGAGAGCGCGAGACGGAGAGAGAGAGCGCGAGACGGAGAGAGAGAGCGCGAGACGGAGAGAGAGAGCGCGAGACGGAGAGAGAGCGAGAGCGCGAGAGGGAGAGCGAGAGCGCGAGACGGAGAGCGCGAGAGCGCGAGACGGAGAGAGAGAGCGAGAGCGCGAGACGGAGAGAGAGAGCGAGAGCGCGAGACGGAGAGAGCGAGCGCGCGAGACAGAGAGAGCGAGAGAGAGAGCGCGAGCCGGAGAGAGAGAGAGAGAGAGCGCGCGAGCCGGAGAGAGAGAGAGAGAGAGAGAGAGAGAGCGCGAGCCGGAGAGAGAGAGAGAGCTCGAGCCGGAGAGAGAGAGAGAGAGCGCGAACCGGAGAGAGAGAGCGCGCAGCGAGCCGGAGAGAGAGAGCGCGCGCGAGCCGGAGAGAGAGAGCGCGCGCGAGCCGGAGAGAGAGAGCGCGCGCGAGCCGGAGAGAGAGAGCGCGCGCGAGCCGGAGAGAGAGAGCGCGCGCGAGCCGGAGAGAGAGAGAGAGAGCGCGAGACGGAGAGAGAGAGAGAGAGCGCGAGACGGAGGAGAGAG